>JANAVB010007798.1:7070340-7192840 GCA_029216955.1 Iris pallida | reverse complement strand
CGCAAGGAGCCCCATGCTAAGCCTGCCTCTGCTGAGTGTGCTGTACCTGCTGTTGAACCGGTGCTCTGGCCTGCACCTGTGGCTGGTGATGCTGGAAAGAACGATACTGAAGCTGAGGGCGCTTAGCAGCCCCTGCGCTGCTACTAGCCCCCGAGAAAAGATCACGCTCCCTCTTGGGCTTCAAGCTCCACTCCCGCTCTACCTTGCGGGCCTCTGCGTAGATCTGGGTATAAGTCTCATAGAAGGAGGGAATATGGATCTTGATATCCCAAGTCAGCCCCTTCCTGAAACGGCTCGCCCTGATCTCCGGGTCTCGAACCATGTACTCTGCGTATCGGCTCAGACGGCCGAACTCCGCTGCGTACTCCTCCACGGATAGACTGCCCTGCTGCAGATCCTGGAACTGTCGCACCAGGTCAATCTTGTCTGTGGGGGAAAAGAACTTCTCCTTGAAGAGGAGCTTGAACTCTGTCCAAGTACGACCTTCTCCAGCTAGGGCTGGCTCGTTCCTGAACCAGGTGCGTGCAATGTCTAGCAACTGCAAACCTACCGCCTCGACCTTCAGGTCGTCAGCTAGGCGGGAGGCCCTCATCTGCCGCTCGATATCCTCGAGCCAATCATCTGCATAGACCACACCCTCGGTCCCGCTAAAGTCACGGGGCCCGAGCTTCTTGAAGTCCTGGATATCTCCGTACCTCGGTCGCGTCCCTGGATGAGGAGCCCTCTGCTCCACGGCTGCAAGGGCCAACTGATGGGCATCCTCCATGCCCTGACGCATCACGTCTGTCTGCCTCTGCTGAGCCTCGGCCTGGGCTCTCTGAGACTCCAGTATCTGCTGGAGGAAGGTAAGCATCTACCCCATATCTGTAGGCAGAGGAGGTGGAGGTAGAAGTACGTCTGCAACTGCCGGAGGAATCCGCTGCGCAGGAGGAGGAAGAGCGCCCTCGACAGCTCCCGGCACTACGGGAAGAGCACCCGCAACCCCAGGGACTGTCATCGAGGTAGCTGGAGGAGTACCCCCGAGAATCCCAATTGATGTCCCGACTGCAGGGGAAGTGACCGGAGACTGTCCGCCAGAGGTGGCAGACCTCTCCGTCTCCCCGTGCTCCTCGCCAGGAGAGTGAGTCATAACTATCCTGGAGACAGATTGAAAGGAAGATATCAATATGGCACAAGAAAGATTATATCAAAGGAGGACAGCTAGAATGCATAAATCAAGATCAAAGACGGTAAGCAAGATAAGCAAGGAAAGATCCTACTGTGATTGAGTACTCTTAGCCTATAGCCTATCCTAGATACGTACCGCAGGCTCGTAATAGCACTCTAAGTCGAGCGCCACTAGGACATCGCACTAATTGCGACTTCAGGACCTGCGTGGGCTACCACTAAAACGTGTTACGACCCGCACCCGCTAAAAGGGCACGTGACGCGACAACGCCCAGCCCTCACCGAAAAATCGGCATGGAACACTGTAGATTTTTCTAGTCTGACAACAGTTTATATATATAACAAAAACCTGTCGAGAATATGGTCAACTCCAAACGGAGGACAAGCAATGAATATATATATATACGAGTGCTCAATCACGACTCTAAGATAACAAAGTAAAGACTGATATGAAAAGACAACAAACGATAAAATAATATATAACATGTCAAGTCCAACACAAGAATATACAGTCCAAGTCTCTAATACAGTCCATAATAAAAACAGTCTCAAAAGTAGCTGGAGACAAAGTCCAGTATAAAAGACCTACTCTAACTAAGCAATAGGTAAGGTCTCGCCAAGCGGAGCTAAGCCCTGCTGGACTAAAGTCTCCAGGTCTAGGCCCACTACATCATCCGGACCGTAGTAGGTACAGTAGTCTTCTTCATCTGTATCTGTAATATTTTTAACATATCCTGTCAGGATGGAACGAGTACAATCTACTAACAACAGTTCTCAAGATATGACAAAAGCTATAAGACTGTAAATAGAGAGTATATACAAGAAAATCATGGAATGTACATGTGAGTATCATGGCAAGGTAAGCTATAAAACTAGAGCTAAAACAAGGCAAGTAAACTGATCATGGCATGTACAAGAAATCAAGAATCATATATCTAGGTGTGTGAATACTAGCTACAACATGTGGCCGACTGGGGTCTTGCACAAGGTCTACTGATCAGCCAATCCCACGTGGAGTGTAGGATTGGTAGCATTCAAGGTCTACAAGAATAAACAAGGTGGGTAATGACCACACATCTACACTAGCACTCCCCGTCCCCGACTGGTAGAGTGGATCCAAGCAAGACACGTTACGACACGGGATTCTACGAGAAGGGAACAAGTCTCCTCGAGAATCGGTGTCTATATACTGTACAAGAACTACAAGGGGGCTTGCACAAGATATACCAAGATAACGAGGAATAACATCTCATGTCGGGATCCATGAATACCAATCCGTGTGACTAATGTGTCGAGAACAAGCATATCCACACTAATTACATGAATCATAACAATCATTATAAATTGGAAAAGTGTCAGAGAATGTACTCGCCTGTAATATGGTATGATATGTCAACCGGAGCAAATGCAGCGTCTCGAGGACCTGTAGAGAACAAGACGTATCAATACTATGCTTAAAAAATAAAGTCAAGACAATTTAAACCCTATTTAAGTCATTCTAGGTCAAGACACATCAAACTAGACTGTACGAGGTCAATCTAAGTCATATTAGGTCTAGCTAGGTCATACTGGGTCAATATAAGTCAAACGGAATTAATCTAGGTCGATTTGAGTCAACAGTTGACTTACAGTTGACTTTTGGTCAACTGGTCAACTCTGGTCAACCGTAGTCAACTCTGGTCAACCCTAGGTCAACTCTAGGTCACTGGTGACTAAAAATTGACTTTTGGTCAACTGCACAAGTCTAATGGAATTTGGAACTAAATTGGGCAAAGTGTTGACCCATAGTTGACTTTTGGTCTAAAAAGTCAACCGTGGTCAACCGGAGTCAAGACTAAGTCTAGACGGCTATTTCTATCCATTATCAACCTCTACAACCCATATCCAAGTCCATCTTGGACTTCGATACTCATATCTTGGCCGTAGGCCAATTACCTAATTTATCCTTAAAAAGGGTAAAATTCTACCTTCGGCGATTATCTAGTTAGCCTACCTACGCTTTATATTTTGACCCGATCTCCCCAGGGTAGTATGGTACTAGCCTATACATATATTACCTACCAAAATACCTAGGTAAAGTGGACGTCTAGTCCATGATACGGCCCATTGCCGATATCTTAAATATTTTAAGATACGCAATGGTACGGCGCGATACCGGCGCCCTACGACTCCGATTTCCACTCGGGAGCCTACCCGCAAAATCTAAATCACGTATCCTAGGCCTACGTCAAGTTTCATCGCGATCCGATACTCCGGGCTCAAATTCGGCCTCTAACTCGACTCCTCCTAAACTCCCTTCTTTTCTTTTCTACTTTTCTTCCTTCTTCCTATTCCCTTCTACTCCTAACTTCTTCTAAATTTCCTTACCCTCTAATTCTTCTTATCCTTTCCCCTCTTCTTCAAATTCTTCTCCTATCTAACTTCTTCTTCTAATTCAAGTTCTTCCCTTTTAATCTTCTTCTTCTAATCTCTTTCCATTCCTATTCCTATTCTTCTTCTAACTTCTTCTCCTCCTATTTCTTCCAACTTCTTCTAATCTCTCGTCCTTCTACTCTAATCTTCATTTCCCTCTCTAAAAACATCTATATATATATATATATATATATATATATATATATATAGGGGGGTTTACGGGGTAAATGGCATCAAAAAGGGGAAGGAGCTGCTGTTTCCAGCAGCTGCTGCTGTGGCTCCTGCCACTGCAGCAAGCAGCAGCTGCTGCTGCTCTCTTTTCTTCTTCTTCTTCTATCTTCTCTTCCTCCTCTCTACTATATATATCTACCTATATATATATATATATATATATATATATATATATATATATATATATATATATATATATATATATAATCTATCATCCATCCAACTCCACAAACACACACTCCTCTATACATACCTATACATACACACACACACACACACACACATATATATATATTTATATATATATTTTTTTTATTTATATATATATATATAAACACTCATATATATATATATATATATATATATATATATATATATATATATATATATATAAAAATATATATATATATATATATATATATATATATATATATATATATATATATATATATATATATATATATATAAACACTCATATATATATATATATATATATATATATATATATATATATATATATATAAACACACACACACACACTCTCACAAACACACACAACCACACACACTCTCACCACAACTCCCATGACAACACCACCACTACCACTCTCTACACACACACACACAAATACATATAAACATATTTATACATATATATATACATTCATATATACATATATATATATATACCATTTAATATATATAAACCCTCAAATATTTCTTAACCTAGATTTTCTAGGGAAAACCGATAAATTGGTGGGCAAAGTGTAGAGAATCCTCTTCTCTACACTTATTATGAATGCAATAAATAGAAAAGGGGAATAAATAGAGAATTAAACTCATACCTAATAGGTTCTTGGAGAGGGAGAAAGCTTGGAAAGAAAAGAAAGAATTTGTGAGAGAGAGAGAGAGTTTTTCTTAGAGGAGAAGAAAGGGGGGGAGGGGTTCTTATCATGGCCGGCCACTCTTGGGGGCGCTATTGGGTTGGGATCCAATAAGCCCCCAACCCATTAGACTTGGTTTGGGTTTAATTTGAATTCGGTTTGGTTCGGTTTAGCTCTAACTAACTAAATTAGCCTCTATAATGACTAATTAAGCCATGGAAGATGGGTTAATAATTTCTAGCCTAATTATGATGGCATGTGGGCCAAGCCCAGCTAGTATGTGGGTTCCACTAGGGTCCAGACTACCCGGGTCTCCAATTTGAGTCCGAATTGGATAAAATCCAAACCAACCCAAATAAATCCCAAAAAATCACATAAAATCAAATAAAATTCCTAAAAATTATAAAACTTGAAAAATAACGAAAATACTCCTAATTCGAAAACTGGGGGTGACATGTATTGATTGGGGGTACGGGGGAGTAGAAATGGACATGTGAATAATACCCAAGTAGTGTAGCATCATAATCTCTTCCATAGTGTAGCATCAGAATCTCCTATGCCATTTACATATCTATATTGTACTCTGACTCACTAGCCACATGTTAGCTCTTTATTTATAGTAGATATTTTTATTACAGCTCTCTCTCTCTCTCTGTTTACATACAGCATTTCTTTCAGTACCTGTATCTTACTTTACTGCATGATTATATTTTCTAACCTGCTATGAACTGTTGAGATGTAATGTGCTCGCTCCTGTCCTGACTGGACCTGTTGATAAATTTTACAGATGGCCTGGGATCGCCTGCTAGCCTAGAGGAGACACAGTAGGGGTTGTTTAGGTAGTTATTTCATTTTGTCTGGAGTTGTATTTACTTTGTGGATTACTGTATCTATATTTGAGTTTTGAGATGTATTTCTGGGTTTATGTATCTTAGACACTTAGACTTCTATCTCATGTATCTCTTTTGGGTTTTATGTTTTATCTATCCTTATCATGCTCTACCTTAGATGTGATTGAGTCTGTATCTGCTATGTCACCCCCATTCGGGGAGTATAAACTGTTTAGTCTTATACTGTTAGATGCATTGAGACCTAGGACAGCGTTCTACCGCCGACACTGCGGAGGCTGGGCGTTGTTACGTTCTCGTGCCCTAACTCTAGGGTGCGGGTCGTGACACGTTTTTAGTGGTGGCCCATGCAGGTCGAGACTAAAAGTGTAGTGGTATTCGAACTAGAGTACCACTACAGCCTGCACTAGGAATATGATATATTTTGAAGGTACTCAATCACAGTTAGGGACCCTTGAGAGATTCCTGGGACGACCTTGAAGAATCTTATTTAACTTCGATTTGAAAACTCTTTTTTTCCCTTGATTTAATTTATTTTTACTTTTTGTTGTTAAATTTGATTTTAATAGATTATTGTTGAATTTGAGTTTGTATTTATTAATTTTGATGGATGATTGTCGAATTTTGAATTTTGATGATAGCTGTTGCATTCGAGTTTGTATTTTGATGGATTTTGTTCATTTTTGAATTTTGATGTTCGTTAATAAATTTGATTTGATTTTTGAGTATTCATTATTGATTAATTTAATTTTTGGCAAGATGAAATTATATGGGCTAGGTCATCTATGTTATGGAATCTAGTCTTCTATAGTCACATTAGCCAGCATGGTGAGGACATATAGTCTGACTCTGGATATATTTCTCGGGTGTGGGAATTTAAGGTTTTCGCAGCCAAGCTAGCGGCACCGCGAAAATGTTAAATACCATGATTCTAGAGATATGTGCATAAGTCAAGGGCTCTGTGATTATCGTAGCCTTGCTTACTAGTATGACGAGAATTTAGAGTACCATGATTTTGGATAGACGCATATGATTATCAGATTGCACCTTAAATATTTTTGAACATGTTTTCTCTACTTTTGTTCAGTCATTCAAAAAAAATTATTATTTGTTTGTTTTGTCTAGTTCCTCTTATTTAACTCAGGAGTAAGTTTAGTTGGTTTTATAAACCTTGTGTAATGTCTTGCTATGAGTTTTTTATAGTACAATAAATCGATGATCTTGCTAGACTTTATCTTGAATTTGATATTTTAACTCTGGATTTCAAAACGGTTCTTTCTTTAAACAAATAAGCAGAACAGATTTTATCGTTATTTCTTCTTGCTATTATTCTTGTATTAAATAATAATGATAATAAAACTGCCTTGATTTCGTCAATCACCTGCTTGCAATCTTGGTAGGAATCTAAATGTTAGTCTTAACGTAGAACTAATTTTTTTTTTATATTGGGACATGAGAATATGTATATGAATATATATAGCGGACACTTTGCCTAACACGTATGCATGCTACACTTGATTTTTCACCTATCTGAATACCTATTAATATGTTGTTGATGTTAAATTTTCATAACCAATAATTCTGGTTCTCTGCTGTTCCATGTTTAAATTCGTAATTTAAATATAAATTTCATGTTATTATTTAGGTTTACATCACTGCACATGTATGTTATACTTAGAGTTTCAATTCAATTTTTTTTTTTGAGTTTTGTGTTTAATTTGTCAAATTTAAGACTGTGTACATATTAACCCTTAATACTGAATTCTAAATGTTTAGTTTAAATTGCTGTTTTATTTTTTTAATATAATATTTAAAGCTGTGTACATTATTGTATGTAGGGATATAATGTTAGGTTTCATATTCTTACATGTTAGTTTGTGATAAACATTGAGTTGGTTTTAATGTTCAAATTTCTCCAAAATCTTGAAAACTAGTTACATGTTAACATTTTTACATTGACTTCCATGTTTAGTTAAAATTTAGATTTAACATGTAATATCAAACTGTATGCGTAGATAAATGTATTGGTAATATGTTAGGGTTTTATTTCTATCATGTTAGGATGTATTGGGAGCATTGAGATTAGTCGTGATGTTTCAAAACCCCTAAATTTTGAAATTGCATTATGTTAATATTGCACTGGTTAAATGTTAGCTTATTTTCAGATTTTTTTTTTATGTAAATGCTGAACTAAAACTAGGTTTAACTTCTTAATACTAAGCCATAACCCTGTACAAGGACACACACACACCCTAACTTAGTATATACTGTCATTTAACCTTACCCTTCCCCTCTATGTTATGATTATATATCTATAAGGATATATATAGAGTTTATGCATATATGTTATAACGTATATAGATACGTAACTAAGTTCTACCTTTTTATATATGTGTATATGGTTAGCCATGCATGTTATGAGTAAATAAGTTGCGTATTGTAGGTTGTTTAACCAATATACCATGATTAGTGTAACTTGATAGCCATTGAATTGAAACACAATCCTCATATACACCTTCATGTATGTTCACGTACACACACGTCTACTATCTAACCATGTGAACATGTTCCCATACACATAATGCTAGCTTTTTCCTCTATGGCGCTCTATATATATATATATATATATATATATATATATATATATATATTGTGATTGGATTTCCATGTGATTGACTTTTATTCCTTAAAGTGATTTCGATTTTTTTTCCTTGAATAAGTACCCTTTTTCAGATGATTGGTAGTTACCTTTATTTTATTTTTGATAAGTACCAGTTTTCATATAGGATGGTAGACCGCCTTACAGTTTTGATGATTTGTTATTTCTGTAACTTTTTCGTTTAGCATCCTAGATTGCTTGTGTGTTTTGATACCCTATGACCGATTCAGTTAGCATGACTAGTATACCTATATGAGACTTTCACTACCACCGTATGCCATGACCCTGTATGCCGTTCTTTTTTGATGGTATATTTTATTTAAGTTCTGGGACTTTTATTGTGGGGGTTTGACCTAGAGGGAGTATGGACATTTTAATTTCGAGGACGAAATTTTTATAAGGTGGGTAGGATGTGAGCACCCTGAATTTCGGGTTAATTTTTTTTATTTTATTTTATTTTCTGATTTATTGGTTTCGATAAATAATTTATTCTGTTATTTTCCTAAGTGTACTTTTTCGTGCCATTGATATTTGGAGTATCAGGGATGTTCAACTTTGGAAATCTTCTTCATGAGTTTTGGAGTGGACATGATTACCTTCATGATGGTATATAGTGTCCCATCCAAACTTGTTCCCTTGTGCTCTTTTTGCTTCACAGAACTTTGGGTCGGTTTAGACCATTTGATTATTATTTATTTTTTCCACTCTTTTCCTTGATCACTTTCAGCGCGTTACCATGACTTTTAAATTTGGAGCGCAAGACCAGTCAGTTTCTTGAAACCAACTTCTCATTGATGATCTACTCGAGATGCTTTTCACCCTTGACCTTCGTGTCCCACTCAGACATGTCATTTTGTGCTCCATTTGATTCGCACAACTTTCGACACGTGACCCGATTTTATTTCACTCCACGGTGTCACATTCATCTTCCAACTTGATTTGTGGGTCCCCTGTCGACCAAAACTTGTCCGCCCCAACCATGGACATGGCCCACTTTGAGCCTACTACCCGTCCGCCACTTGTGTCCCATTTATTGGAATCCCCATGTGCTACTTATTCACGCATGATCATCAACACCAAATTTTAATTAGATTTTTTCACAATGTCCGATTTTGATCCAATCCGGCTCCACCGAGTCCAGTCCAGCTTTGTGTTGCCCTCCATCATGACACCCTCATAATTCTTGCCCAAAAATATCAGGTGCTTATTTTTTTTCCCTATTTTTAATATTTAATGGGAATTTTCCATTGATTTAAATTCCTTTTGGAATAACCTATTTCTCCATTTAAAATCTTAGCCTTTGATTCTCCTCATTAATCCCAACCATTAAATTCTCCCCATAGCAGCCAACAACTTTTCCCCACACCCCCTATAGTAGCCGACCCTAATTTCTATGGAGAGAATCTTTTTCTCTCTCTTCATCTCTCATCAATTATCCTCTCTCTCATTATTATTCACTTTTTTTCTCTCTTCTTTCTCATTTGTTTACACCAAAACCATTCAACAGCAACCAGCAGCTACAACACCAACACTAACCCGATCACCACCTCCCTACTCCGGCGTGGCCTCACCACCGGCCACCCCTGGCCGAGCACAGCCCGGCCATCTCCTCCCATCTTCCTTCTCCATAACAGCCATCACCATCACTATGGTCTCCACCACCACACCTATCACCTTAGCCACCATCACCACCAAGCCGAACCACCACCACCACTAGCCTTCCCTGGCCGAACCACCCCCTCCAGGCCGTCGGCCACCCGACCACAACTCTCCTCCTCCATCTCCTCCACCTTAGCAAACCGCACCACCACCTTCACTCATCCATCCACCCCCTCCGTCCATCGCGTCGCCCATGGCCTCGCCGGGCCAGGCTCGACAGCGTGCGGCCCTCGCCGTGGCCAGGCAGCCTCCCAGCGCCGCAACAGCAGCTCCGGCAGCGGCCGCGAGCACAGCCGCGCGCCCCTTGCACGCGCGCGCGAGCACTGCCGTGTCGTCGCCGGCCACGCGCCGACGTTGCCGTGGCCTCCCCACGACGGGCAAACTTCGGCAATCCCTCCTGGGTCAGCCTCTCCTCCTCCAGCGCGACGCATAGGCGATTCGTGCATTTTGCACGACGTCCCGTCGTGACGCGCGCGAAATCAAGTTCATTTTGGCGTCCCGTCGCAGCAACTTCGCGTGCGATTTTCGAGAAATCCGATCGTTGGATCATCGATTTCTTCACTCCATCGCAATCTCGGTATATCCACCTTCACTCCTGTCAATTTTTGTCCGTTAATTTTATCGTTTGATACATGAAAACCGGCCACCAAGTTGACCGTTTAAATTGTATTAAATTTGGACAGTTTCGCGGGGCCAACTTCGTCTGCTTGTACCTCCTCCACCGCAGCTCCGTTTGGTGTGCTACCAATTCTGGTGCGAAGCTGGTATAACCCTCTTACTATCCCTCCAGTTTCGTTTCATTGTGAGCTTGTTTGATTGGTTGAATTCGACGCCAAAGTTGGCCGTCCGAATTCGTAATTTCCAACTTGTAAAATTCCATTTTTGAACACGGGACTCCAGATTTCATTTCTGACACCACCAGTAGACTTGTGGCGTTGTTCTGGCATATTTTCATATAAAATTTGTTAGATTTGGAGAACGTGGGCTCGGGCACGCATTTCGGTGCAAAGCGGGTCCCACTTTCTGGGTCAACGGGACTTTTTGACGCCGGCTCATCGGAATCCAATTTCGGATATACTGTTGAGTTCGTATCGTCATTTTGGACTCGTTGACATATAATTTGCTAGGTTTTGGTGGACATTGGATCCGGCACGTATTTCGGTGCAAGTCGGATACCAATATCCGGGTCAACGGGTCATTTTGAGATCGGCTCATCGGAATCCAATTTCGGAGATACCGTTGAGTTCGTATCATCATTCTGGACTCGTTGATTGGTAGTTTACTGAGTTTTGAGAACTTTGGCTCCGGCACGCATTTCCGTGCAAACCGGAATTCCAAGTTTTGGTCAACAGGCCAAAAGGAGATCGGGTCAACGGAATCCAATTCTGGAGATACCGTTGGGTTCGTATCGTCATTCTGGTTTCGTGGACATATAATTTGTTATATTTTGAAGACTTGTTTTCTTGCACGTTTTTCGGTGCAAAACGGCTCCGACACGGACACCGTTTTGATCCAAAATTACCTTTTTGCCCTTGTGTCCAAATTGGACCGTTGGGCAGGATATCCTAGCTAATTTGACCATTCTGGACACGTTGGCGATGTTTATTTCATCGTCCGACAATGTTTGTTGATAATTTTTCTGAGTTTAACCTTTTTATAATTAATTAATAATTAATTCATATAATGTTCGTATTTCGGGATTAGTACAACGAAACTGAGATCAGCCAATTCCAGTGATCTCACATCGCTGAAATTGACAAGTTGGACACGTGGATCACTATAACAAGATTATCAACCTTACCGATAATCTTCTTATCTCGATTTGCGTGTCGTAAGTTTCGACGTACAAATAACGAAGTACACTTTATATTAGACTAGAATTGACCCTGTTTGACCAGAGTTGACCAGTTGACCCAAAGTCAACTGTAAGTCAACACTTGACCTAGTTTGACTAGATTATTGACCGGAGTCGACCTAGAGTTATTTTGACTTAGAAGAACCTAGAATAATGTAGATTGATTATAGAGATTCATTTATTACAACTTGAACACCTTGTAACCTGTGTTGCTTTAAATAGGACACTGTGGCTTCAGTGGGACCCCCCTATACTTATCAGCTGTTCAGGTTATCGAGACGAGTACATTCTCTGATCATTTCATATCCTGCTTAGAATTATTTCCTGCAGTAGATTACTTTACTTGTACTGTCACGATGGTCACACAGATTGGTACTATATGGATCCTTTCTTGAGATGTTATCCTTAGGGAGCATCGGGTACTCTATGTTTTGTGCGTTTCACTTACATGGCGTATCACTATGCTTCGTTGGTTCTTCGATCACTTGTGACATATACTCTTATGATCACAGAGTCTTCCTAGAATCCTTATCCCATTTATGGGACTACTATGTATCACCTTCGGGGTCTATCACCTTCGGGGTCTATCACTGTAACGACCCGCTCCGCCCTAGCGGAACGCCGATCCAAACGGCAAGTGCAACGACTCAAACGAGCCGTCGACCCGAAGAGTTGCTTCGACCCGATGAAGTATCGATGCGAATCGATGGAAGACTTACATTGGCCCGTCAAAAGATGAATCCAGACTTAGACTATCAAAGGCGCGCTCGGAGTATCGCTTGGCCGATGCGAACATCGCTAAGGTGGGTGGCTCCGATGAACCCGTCTGTGCTTAGCCTAGACACATAACAATGCGGACACATTCACGAGAATCGCTAGGCGATAACATCTTGCATGCTAATAAATGACTCAATGCACCTAGCTAAGGGAATAATCCCATCTTGCATGCTTGTTTAGAACATGGAAAAGAACTCGACAATTATAGAAACGCTCGCACCGCGCTCTACGCTCGTGCTAAGGCACAAGCCCACGTTCATGTCCCTTATACGTTCAAACAATGAAACAATGAATGGTTTACAACAATAAAATGGGAAGGCTATCAACATAGTCGCTCCGAGTAGAGTTTAGCAACATTGGAAGGCTATGGGACCGATGGGTCGCCAAGGCGACTCCCACACTGGGAGTTGCATAATGCATGAATGAATGAATCAAAGAATGAATAAGCAAACACATGAATGACTCTATGAACATACGAACAAGTGAAAGAATAAAATGAAAGAAAGAATACATGAAAGATAAGACATGGAAGACGCTAGCGACAGGTGTGACGGGCACGTGCAACGGGGCTCGCTACCCGCGCTGTACGGACGCCAACCTGGTCGTTAACGCATTATGGCTAAGGGTTAGCCTACGGCTCGGAGATAGCCGCTAAGTAAAAGACAAGTTAATACGAAATGGTCGTGGACAAACGGCACGGGCGATGGGGGGTAAACCGTGGCCGTCGAGTGGAAGGATTCTGCGGCACGGGCGTTGGGGGGGGTAAACCGTGGCCGGCCTAGGCAGAATCAATACGGGGCTTACGGGCTACTTGGGTGCGGGCTTGGGCACCAAGAGACGTAAGTGCAGGGTATATTCAAGAGACTTAACGGGGTGTACCAGCCATCACCCTACGCTAAGTTGAGAAATACCACAGGAGAATGTCCTAAATGGCTTGTAAAGCCAGCGACCCGTGCATGTAGATTAAGTGGACTATGCTGGTGGCAATCCACGTGCAAGTTCTTGCATTGAAATCAAAGTAGTCTAAGTTAAATGAACAAGTGTCTCCTGAACATGCTTGCAAAGTAACATCCTGAACATGAACGTGCTCGAAATGTAACATGCCTGAACATGCTTGAAATATACCACCCCGAACATGCTTGAAATGTGCCTCTTGAACATGCTCGAAACGTAACACTAGAACATGCCCACGACGTACTAGAACCCGAGACATAGACACGCCCGTAACATTGAATGTTTACATGAATCACGTTAAGTTACTTCATGTTAATTGTTGACTAACTTGGTTTACTTGGACAGGGAAGGTCGGACGGTAAGTATGGGTAAGTCGTGCATGTATTTTAATGCAGACACTTGAATTAGGCAACACGATATGGGTTACGATATATGCCATGAAACTGATCCTAAGGCAAGATTAGAAAGACAATGAACGATAGTCGGTGCACAAAAGTAAATGCAACGTGTTTGGTAATGATAGCATTGTGGGCGAGCTAGCCTCCCCACCAGTGCATAATAATGTACTGATAACCCCACAGTCTGCTTGCAGGAAGCAGGAGACGTCGACGGGTGCGGAGCTTTCCTCGTACGTGCTAAGGCGCGGAGCTATCTCTTGAGCCTTGGAGCGTTGCAAGGAGCTGAAGTACCCTATACAGGACATAATGTATCGGAACATCGCCATGTATCATTCCATCTTGTAAGCCACTTGGCACGCCTTTTATGTTTCAGAGAGAGAGAGCTTGAGCGATTTGTAATATCGGCCTAGCGCCGCTTGTAACCTTCATGAATATCAATAAAGAGATCGAATTTGCTTCTACTTGTGTTTATTTACTTTCCGCTGCAATGGGGACACTCTGTGCGACTCTGTGGCCTAGCTCAAATCGACCATTTCTGGACTTGGCCTTGCACGGGCGCAACCTAGGCCCGTGCGGCATCACGCCTTAGCGAGGACGATCGCTCATACGGGAGCGGGGCGTGACATATTGGTATCAGAGCACGGCTTTACGTCCTTGGACTTCATTTCGATTTTCTCAGTTTTGAAAGCTCGGTTGGTTACAAAAGAAGTGTGCGCTCTCTCTCTCTCATTCTGCCTTAGGATGTTCCATACAATAAGTCTAATATTTTCAAAAGCTTGTACAAGTACTCGGTTGAACGGGATCGATAGGCGAAGGCCTTTGTGCCAAACCACGACAGACTTGAGTCGAAGGAAAACTGAAATGCTAGAAGTTAGCAAACACAAGGCTTGCTTGAATAACTTTACGCTAACAATGTCGAACGATGTTAAACTTGACTCGATAGAGAACATATGCTAAGTTAACATGTCGCGTGCGTGCCTGACTAGTCTTGCGTCGACCTAGCAAATGAGCGTGCAAACTCAAATATAGTCTGCACGAGATGGTTATGTGGCACAACTTAGCCTGCGTGTCGCGCACCTCGATTTTTGGGTACAATCGGGTTGCGAGCGATATCGAGTATCGCTCGATCGAGAGCGAAAATACACTTTGAGTGTCTATCGATAGGAACGCTATCGAGTTAACGCTTAGGCGTGCACGAAAGATTAGCTTAGATTTTGAGGATTAGCCTGAACGACTTAGTACGTCGAGGCGACGTGAGCGATTACGCTAGAGATACGTCGAACGAATCTGAAGGATGTCTTAGCGCATCACGCGAACATGATTGAGGACTAGATTATATGGCTTGAATTCGAGTGGTGTATATGATAGGTTTAGAAGAAGAATAAAAATGAGTGTCGATGACTAGTCGAGTGGCTCGAACCCTGAGTGGTGTATGGACGTCATAGAAATTGTTCGAGCGGGACTACCAGATATACGAATAGAACGGGTATGTCGGCGAGGCGATGCGATCGCGCAAAGCCTTAGAACGTGTCATGCTTAGTTGATCATGACTTCGAATGTCCCGAACGAGATGTCGTTCAGACAACTTGTGAATAGGTAACGCATGTTAGAAAACGATTCGGAACGATGAATGAAAGTGAATGGTCTTTGATCGAGGAAACTTAGAGGATCGCGCGTACGACTTCGGATTGATTCAAATAAATTGTGACTTGAGTTTGAACAACGATCTTGAAACTAGCTTGAGGAATAGCAGTTGAACTTGATCTTGAATATTAAATGAAATTGTGGAATATCCAACTCGGACAAACAGCATCAATACACGACTCAAAATTGGTTGCAAAGGAAGATCGTCAGGTTACGCATATCGTCGATGGTATTGAGGCGTATCAAAGATCGATATGCGATAACTCGGGGGTACTCTGACTCGGCAAATGACGATCGCACAAATGTCATTGTTCCGTTGGAAGCTATACTTGGGATGTTGAAACGTGTCGAGGAAAATATAGACGTGGCTCGTGGATTTTCTAGTTGAACGAAATGACGAATGGACTATCGATCTTGGCTCGAATGAAAATGAAAATACTTGGATTTACTTCGACGATAACCTCAACGTCGACATGCTTGTCTTATGCGAGCGCAACTCCAGCCTCGCACATGCGTCGCGCCGAATAGGGCGATCACTCCGCGTGAGCGCTGGTATGGTGATTCATACAGCGGGGGTGATTGACCTAGCTTGGCGTAACAATTTGTGTGCTTCGATTTGTGGTTTGACGCGAAGGTGACTCAAGAATGGATTTGTGTGCTTGAAGAATCGAACTTGAGGATTGAGTAGGTCCAATCCGCGTATCGAAAATGAATTAGTCTGGACCCAAACAAGAGTTACGCCCCGATGAGAATGATTATTCCACGGGAGCGTTGTATGGTGATTCATGAACCACCGTGGATAATCGAACTCGCGTGAGATTGGGGCGCAACATATTGTCAAGTTAGATGAACTCGTGATCGAATACGTGAATTGGTTAGAATGGATATGTGAAGTATGTCAATTTAGTGATTTGAATGGATTTGAATTCGTTACGGTGTGCGATGAATACATTGATGCGAATAGGTGATCGTGCTCGATGTTTAGAAATCTGAGTGACGCGAGCTTGGGTAGAAAACCCCGTACTACCGACTTTGGTTTGACCCTAGAATTGGGGTCAGTGTTGGCACTATTGTTGGAGAACTATGATTCCAATCCTGACATTGACTTAGCTTCGAAAAGATGGCCTAGCGGGTAGGCGAGACGCCATGTTTCATGAGTTATCAATCGAAAGATTGATCTTGAGGATTGGCATGGATGGATAGTGTGAATCACAAATATAGGAATACCCCTCACGAGATTCGGCTGACATGCATATATTCAGGGACGCTTGAGTATGTGCACGATGCGACTCGAGTGAGAATGACAAATTTCTAGATCATGCGGCTTGGCTGAATGCATGTATTTTGGGGATGCTTGGAATGCATGCACGATCCAGCCAAGTGATACATCGAGTTCAAGCAAGACTTGAGGAATGGGAGAGTGTCGAAGATCTTGAAATTGCGTTAAGTAAAGGATCGATACTAGTACGAACGTGGCTCGGAATCAAAGAAACGTGTAAGCGGAGTGTGCGTGAACGACAACGAGATTGGCCCTAAATAAGTGAATGATATGGAATCGATATCGTGCAAATAAAAGTTGGTATAACGAATTGGACCATTGATAGGAAGATGTACTCGAGGATAGTGCAATACTTAGTCTTGAATCGGACGAAAATTTTATAGACTTGGTCGACCCCGCTAAGCAGAAATCATACTGATTTCGTGGACACGAACGCTTGAAAAGCGAATCGGGTCATCTCGATGACCGAGATAAACGAAAAGTGAGTTTGCCTCAGCCTACGACCCCCGCATTTGACGAGTTACAATGTGCCTCGTGTAAATATTTCCGTCCCATGACACAGAGAAATAACAACCAAGACGAAGAAACACTTGAATTGAATAAGTACAATCAACTATAAAAGGAATGAAAGGCTATTCAATAAAATCGACCAAACGCGTGCGACACGGAACTTAGAAAGATATCAAGTATGGTTCGATTCCATCGAACGATAGAGCCGTTTGAAGAAATTGTCTAAGAAACACGACGACACAAGTTAAGGAATGATAGGATGACCTGCACTCAAGAAGTCTCGAGGACGAGACTTATTTTGAGTGGTGTATTATGTAACGACCCGCTCCGTCCTAGCGGAACGCCGATCCAAACGGCAAGTGCAACGACTCAAACGAGCCGTCGACCCGAAGAGTTGCTTCGACCCGATGAAGTATCGATGCGAATCGATGGAAGACTTACATTGGCCCGTCAAAAGATGAATCCAGACTTAGACTATCAAAGGCGCGCTCGGAGTATCGCTTGGCCGATGCGAACATCGCTAAGGTGGGTGGCTCCGATGAACCCGTCTGTGCTTAGCCTAGACACATAACAATATGGACACATTCACGAGAATCGCTAGGCGATAACATCTTGCATGCTAATAAATGACTCAACGCACCTAGCTAAGGGAATAATCCCATCTTGCATGCTTGTTTAGAACATGGAAAAGAACTCGACAATTATAGAAACGCTCGCACCGCGCTCTACGCTCGTGCTAAGGCACAAGCCCACGTTCATGTCCCTTATACGTTCAAACAATGAAACAATGAATGGTTTACAATAATAAAATGGGAAGGCTATCAACATAGTCGCTCCGAGTAGAGTTTAGCAACATTGGAAGGTTATGGGACCGATGGGTCGCCAAGGCGACTCCCACACTGGGAGTTGCATAATGCATGAATGAATGAATCAAAGAATGAATAAGCAAACACATGAATGACTCTATGAACATACGAACAAGTGAAAGAATAAAATGAAAGAAAGAATACATGAAAGATAAGACATGGAAGACGCTAGCGACAGGTGTGACGGGCACGTGCAACGGGACTCGCTACCCGCGCTGTACAGACGCCAACCTAGTCGTTAACGCATTATGGCTAAGGGTTAGCCTACGGCTCGGAGATAGCCGCTAAGTAAAAGACAAGTTAATACGAAATGGTCGTGGACAAACGGCACGGGCGATGGGGGGTAAACCGTGGCCGTCGAGTGGAAGGATTCTGCGGCCCGGGCGTTGGGGGGGGTAAACCGTGGCCGGCCTAGGCAGAATCAATACGGGGCTTACGGGCTGCTTGGGTGCGGGCTTGGGCACCAAGAGACGTAAGTGCAGGGTATATTCAAGAGACTTAACGGGGTGTACCAGCCATCACCCTACGCTAAGTTGAGAAATACCACAGGGGAATGTCCTAAATGGCTTGTAAAGCCAGCGACCCGTGCATGTAGATTAAGTGGACTATGCTGGTGGCAATCCATGTGCAAGTTCTTGCATTGAAATCAAAGTAGTCTAAGTTAAATGAACAAGTGTCTCCTGAACATGCTTGCAAAGTAACATCCTGAACATGAACGTGCTCGAAATGTAACATGCCTGAACATGCTTGAAATATACCACCCCGAACATGCTTGAAATGTGCCTCTTGAACATGCTCGAAACGTAACACTAGAACATGCCCACGACGTACTAGAACCCGAGACATAGACACGCCCGTAACATTGAATGTTTACATGAATCACGTTAAGTTACTTCATGTTAATTGTTGACTAACTTAGTTTACTTGGACAGGGAAGGCCGGACGGTAAGTATGGGTAAGTCGTGCATGTATTTTAATGCAGACACTTGAATTAGGCAACACGATATGGGTTACGATATATGCCATGAAACTGATCCTAAGGCAAGATTAGAAAGACAATGAACGATAGTCGGTGCACAAAAGTAAATGCAACGTGTTTGGTAATGATAGCATTGTGGGCGAGCTAGCCTCCCCACCAGTGTATAACAATGTACTGATAACCCCACAGTCTGCTTGCAGGAAGCAGGAGACGTCGGCGGGTGCGGAGCTTTCCTCGTACGTGCTAAGGCGCGGAGCTATCTCTTGAGCCTTGGAGCATTGCAAGGAGCTGAAGCACCCTATACAGGACATAATGTATCGAAACATCGCCATGTATCATTCCATCTTGTAAGCCACTTGGCACGCCTTTTATGTTTCAGAGAGAGAGCTTGAGCGATTTGTAATATCGGCCTAGCGCCGCTTGTAACCTTCATGAATATCAATAAAGAGATCGAATTTGCTTCTACTTGTGTTTATTTACTTTCCGCTGCAATGGGGACACTCTGTGCGACTCTGTGGCCTAGCTCAAATCGACCATTTCTTGACTTGGCCTTGCACGGGCGCAACCTAGGCCCGTGCGGCATCACGCCTTAGCGAGGACGATCGCTCATACGGAAGCGGGGCGTGACAATCACCTTCGGGGCTGTTACATAGCATCATATAACATAACCTGGCTGGATCTTTGTGTATTGATTGGGGGTACGGGGGAGTAGAAATGGACATGTGAATAATACCCAAGTTGTGTAGCATCAGAATCTCTTCCATAGTGTAGCATCAGAATCTCCTATGCCATTTACATGTCTATATTGTACTCTGACTCACTAGCCACATGTTAGCTCTTTATTTATAGTAGATATTTCTATTACAGCTATCTCTCTCTGTTTACATACAGCATTTTTTTCAGTACCTATATCTTACTTTACTGCATGATTATATTTTCTAACCTGCTATGAACTGTTGAGATGTAATGTGCTCGCTCCTGTCCTGACTGGACCTGTTGATAAATTTTACAGATGGCCTGGGATCGCCTGCTAGCCTAGAGGAGACACAGTAGGGGTTGTTTAGGTAGTTATTTCATTTTGTCTGGATTTGTATTTACTTTGTGAATTACTGTATCTGTATTTGAGTTTTGAGATGTATTTCTGGGTTTATGTATCTTAGACACTTAGACTTCTATCTCCTGTATCTCTTTTGGATTTCATGTTTTATCTATCCTTATCATGCTCTACCTTAGATGTGATTGAGTCTGTATCTGCTATGTCACCCCCATTCGGGGAGTATAAACTGTTTAGTCTTATACTGTTAGATGCATTGAGACCTAGGACAGCGTTCTACCGCCGACACTGCGGCGTAGGCTGGGCGTTGTTACGTTCTCGTGCCCTAACTCTAGGGTGCGGGTCGTGACACTCACCTATTGTCTTATGCAGGTAGCAAGTATTATCTTTATTTTTATGCAAGGACGAGCACGGTCGTGGTAAGAACTGTGATAAATCGTTATATTCTACTGAATGCTTTATTACTTCAAAGATGGCTATCGATATGAACTGAATTCATTTAGTTCTAAATAGAAAGAAAACTCTAAAGCATGCCTACCTTAACAATCAGAGTCGGTTTAGACGAGTGAGTTCGTCTCGTCCACTTAGCAAGTGTGCTAACCCCCTCCTCCAACTCTCCAGGTGCGGCGGGAGCTCTAAACTGAAGCTGAAGTGCGGAGAGGCGTTTTGAAGCTCTTCCTATCCTGAAGTATTTTGAAGCCAATTCAATCGAAGGCATATGTATAAAGGGACGAATGTATGGAATGACAAGTGTTAGTTCAGGCAGTTTGTCGAGTATATTTCTTTTGTTTCAATCAATGTAGCCGCAACGGCATCCAATGTAATTACGACTTGCACTTCGTTGCAAGTTATGAATGAAAAGCATATTTCTATCTTCCTAAACTGCGTCTTATATTCTGATGTGATTTGTAAAGTTTCAACTTGGTGTTTCAATATAATAATCAACGTAACATTCTTACCTTGTACGAGTGCAATTTCAGACTCGTACGGCATCACGCCTTAGCGAGGACGATCGATTCGGCATAATAACACCGGAGACGAACGGTTTGTCGACTCGGGACGTGACAGTATCGGTATCGGCCATATTGGATCGATATCGGTCGATACGACAAACTATACAAATAACAAGTGGAAATGCAATTTGCAACACAAATTATCAAATGGCAGATATTCTCACTAAACCACCACCAAACCATTGCTTGTAGACAAGTTCAAGAAATTACATTTTATGATGGGTGTAAAACAAAGAATGTAAATGAAGAGATTATTTTAGAATGATTCAAATTCATTTCCTACTCGTAAGCTATTTTCTATTATTTAGCTTTCTAGTTTACCAAGTCTATAGGAGTACGTACAATGTGGGGTAAGTTGGTACGGCTAGTATCTATAAATGCTAAGCTAACTTGTAATCATCAACATGACATAAGTCAGTAAAGTATTTGGATCATTTGTACTCCTTTGTTTCTATTTTTTTTTTTCTCTTTTCATGTGACTTAATGATACTTTTCTAGAGACTTATACCAGAGCTGAATAGCCTTAGACATAAAGACCACAACCAATTTAGGAAAAATTTGAAGGACTTAACCAAATATCCCTAGGAAGTTTGAGAAAACTCGAACTTAATTTTATGATGTTGTGGTTAATATTAAGTAGTACATGGATATGCAACTAATGGATGCATGGTCACATGAAAAGAAAGAAAATGTTTCCTTCCACTATACAAAAGAATAAAATGATACTATTCTCTTCTTTCTTTCTTTCTTTCTTTGTTTCTTTCTTTGTGTATATTGTCTTTGTACGGCTGTCCCTATCCACAATAGATAGGAAAGAATGACCATGCATATTGTTTTCACTATCCCCAAAAGCTAATTTTCATACTCTTTTCTCTTTAGGAGGGAGAGATCTTGGATGCTCTCAGCCTGACCACAACCAATTTAGGAAAAATTTGAAGGACTTAAACCAAATATCCCTAGAAAGTTTGAGAACGCTCGAACTTAATTTTATGATGCTGTGGTTAATATTAAGTACTACATGGACATGCAAATGGATGCATGGTCACATGAAAAGAAAGAAAATGTTTCCACTATACAAAAGAAATAAATGATACTATTCTCTTCTCTTCTTTCTTTCTTTCTTTCTTTGTGTATATTGTCTTTATATGGCTGTCCCTATCCACAGTAGATAGGAAAGAATTACCATGCATATTGTTTTCACTATCCCCAAAAGCTAATATTCATACTCTTCTCTCTTTAGGAGGGAGAGATCTTGGATGCTCTCCAGAGGGTATAGTTTCCATATTAGGTCTTCCATTTGTGCAGATGCGGTTCCATAAAGACGGTGCATGAGGAATTGTCTAGCTAACTAATGGTAGGGAGAGAATCACACAACATGGTGCATGGTGTCTTTCCTTTTCTTATTTGATTCTTCAAACAATTAAAGGTTAATTAGACTTCAGGTTCTAGAATCATTCGAAAATTAACATTTTGACTAGATAGATGTTCAACTTATAGTTTTGGTCATGAGATATCAGTCTACTCATGTTGATCAGCCAAAATATATTAATAAATAATTTAAGTCATAACTCAATTAAATGGATAAGAATGTTTCTGAAACTCTGAATTTGATTAATCCTAAAGTATTTATTAGCATATTTAGATAGCCAACACGGACCAACTGTCATATCAGAATTCAAATTATAAAATGAACATTTTTAGACCCCAAATACTAATTTTCGAATATTTATGGAACCCAAAATTTAATTAACCTAATAATTAACCTCCCTCTTTCCCTTAATCTCTTGTAACTCTTTCTCCGTTTTCTCTAATGATAAAACCCCCTCTGTCGTTGCATTCTTTCCCATTGAGTATTTTACCTCAAGAGCTAGCTGAGCCAAAGGACACAATTGTTCTTTTAAATTTTTTAAAATATTTTACTATATTTTTTTAATGTAGATTGTTCATTTTGCTTTATGAGAACCCCCTACTTTACCTATTTTTTACGTCAAAAAAGAACATTGGAGAAAAAAAAAAAAAAAAGGTGTTTGTTTGGGTTTTTTTCCCCTTTCTATATTATTTTATTTTATGTTATACATAATATACAATGATGAAAGAAAATACTTGCGATAAGTTTATGATGGCCCTATACCTTGCTAGTTTCACTATATAATATGTTGTATAGCTGTACAATAAAAATCAAGTTTCTTCTTGTTGTACGTTGGCATATTTCCAACGGCTATCCCTATTATTTCCAACGGCATTTCTCCCCTTTTCTTTTCTTTTAAAATAGCTTTCAATATCAATGATTTCTCATTAAACATCATTCATTTTTTTGGGATATAGAGCTGCCAATATATTGAGCTTCATTCTCCTCCTTTAGACCTACAGAAAACAATCTCCTCTACAGAAACTCTCTCCAATTCTTGTCGCTCTCGAATTTATGTTGCTTCGTTGTTGCTCGGGACAGAGCTAAGTCGGGGTTGCTCTCTCTACGTCGTGTGCGGCAAAGAGATTTCGGTGAAGCGGAAATTTTACCACTAGGAGCGTTCGGATCCAGTCTGCACATAGACCCGGACTATCTCTTAGGGCAGTGCTTCGTGCGCGACTTCCCCGGAGGCCGGTAATTTTAATTTAATTTATTTTCTTGCAGATTTTAATCCAAAGTTTTTGAAGAAAATTCCAACAATCTAAGAGATAGCTTACTTATCAAATCATTTTACATTCTGTTCTGTTAAGGAAAATTGTTCTTATTTAACTGTAGCTTCTACTGTTAACTGCATTTCACAAAAGTGTTTCGGTTTGCCAACAATTCACATTGTTAACGTCTTCACAATATTGTGGGTGCTTCCGTTAGCAACTCTGTCTCCATTAAAAATTGATTCCTGTGAAAACCTCTTACTGTTAACAAATATTCATTAATTACTCATATTACCATAGAATTGTCATTAGTCAAAAGGTTGCTTACCATATAAAGGTTGTTTATAAACAAAGGTTCTGTTAAGAACTTAATTCCTAATCTAGCATATTCTGCTATTCTCACCAGAATATTGGACCACTCAGACCAAGGCATAAATCTGGGTGATAAATTATCATTTATATTATCATTAATATTGCTATTCATATTGTTGTTTATTGTCAATATAACAATTTACTACATTGTCTTAAATAAGTTGCTTATCGTAACTTATTTTAATATATATAATTGTTGTCACATATCATTGCTTAATAATCATTCATTCACTACTGCTAGACAAACATTATTGTGCTACTATCTTTTGTCAATACAAGTTTTTCTTGCTCAATATTTTAATCTAGGCTAAATCAAACAATTAACTGATTTAGTAAAATTTCTTTAATTTTAAAGTTCTAAAGTAGAGATTTGTTTGGGCACAAGCCGAAAGGGCCCTTCTGTCAACAAGGCAAAAATTCGTCTAAGCGACCGGTACTTAAGTGTTCCTAGTGAATCTTCGCTTGCTGGGATCCGGCCCCTACAGCTAACCCAACCTTATCAAAACTTGAAAAACTAAAAATTTTAAAGGTCTATTACTAAAATTATTTTAATTGTTAATTTTAGTTTAAAGCCATCTTATTTAGTAAATATAATTTTATAGACTTTAGAAAACATGACTTCCAAGGAAGAGACCTTTTCTGCAAAGCCTGCGAAATTCAATGGCACATATTTCAAGAGGTGGCAGAGCCAGATAAAATTTTGGCTTACCACCTTAGGCCTGATTTCAGCCATTGATGGGCCCACACCCATCTCAAATGATTCTGATGAGACTGAGTCTGACGTAGGGGTATCCAAATCATCCTCCTCCTCTAAACCTAAGACCCCTAAGAAAATAGACTACCATTGCTTCCACAGAATCTTAAGCGCTATGTCTGAGTCTCTCCACGATATATTTTTTGAATATAAAAGCGCTAAAGAACTCTGGGATGCTTTGGAAGATGAGTATGGTTGTGATGATGCTGGAATTGATAGATTCAATTCCACCACATTCAACCAATATGTCATGGTAGATAACAAACCTATCAATGACCAAATCCATGAGTTCCAAGAACACCATAGGCATGTTCAAGCCAAGGGAACCTTCTTTTCTACTGAGCACAAAATAGGATGCTTGATAGATAAACTCCCTCCTTCCTGGCCTAAAGTGGCAAAGGACCTACTACATCTACAAGGATCTATTATGTACTCTCAAGCTCTGCAGAGAATTAGAACAGAAGAGCAATATAGGTCTAAGACCAAAGCTAGGTCAAATGTCACAGCTAAGGTAAACCATGTAGAAAGCCATGCAAAACCTAGGTCAAACAACCATCTCAAATCCAAGAAAAACTCCTTCAAAAAGAAGTAGAGTTTTCAACCTCCTCACCAAAATCATCCTCACCAAAACCATCATCACCAAAACCATCACCACCAAAACCCTCAACCCCAAAAACATAGAAACTTTGGTCAGACTCAGGATCAAAGAAGATTTTGTTTTGTGTGTGGTAGAACCAACCATACAACCATCAACTGCTTCCAAAGGAAGAAAGAACATATCCAGAACTCCTTCAAGGAAAAAGACAAGCCAGAGGCTAACATGATTCTGAATGGGTCTTCCAGCTCCTTCAGGTCTATAAGCTATCAACCTATAATAAATATTTCTTTCCATTCTGATGATTGGTGGTTGGATTATGGAGCTAATGTTCACGTTTCATTTGATCGCTCCTATTTTTCAACCTATCAGGAATCATGTGGAGGAGGCGTGACTCTAGGAGATGGCTCAACGGCACAAATTGTAGGAAGAGGAAGAATAGATCTGAAGATGACATCAGGAAAAATTCTACCGCTTTATGATGTGCTTCATGTGCCGTCTGTCAGAAGAAATCTTGTTAGTGGATCCCTCCTGGTAGCCTCAGGATACAAAATTGTTATGGAGGCAAATAAAGTAGTTTTCTCTAAGAATGATTTGTTTGTGGGGAAAGGATTTGTGAAAGATGGACTCTTTATTTTAAGTACCATGAATAAAATTTCAAATCCTCCTTTTATTGCAAATGTTGAATCATCAAATATTTGGCATAGTAGACTAGGTCACGTGAACTTAGGATCTATTAAAAGAATGATGAACTTAGATCTTATTCCTAAGACTCCTATAGATGATGAACACAAATGTGAGATTTGTGTTCAAGCCAAACATACTAGATTGCCTTTTAAATCTATCTATAGGAATTCTGAACTCCTAGAACTTATCCATAGTGATGTTTGTGATTCTAATAGGGTTTTGACCCGAGGCGGTAGGAAATACTTTGTTACTTTTATTGATGATCATTCAAAGTATTGTTATACCTATCTCCTTAAGACCAAAGATGAAGTTCTAGACAGATTCAAGGTCTATAAATCTGAAGCTGAGAACCAGTTGGATAGGAAGATTAAGATCCTTAGATCAGATCGTGGTGGAGAGTATACCTCAAATAAAATGACTAACTTCTGTGAAGAGCACGGAATTATTCATGAGGTAACTGCTCCTTATTCACCAAAATCCAATAGAGTTGCTGAAAGGAAGAATCGCACTCTTTTAGATATGGTCAATGCCATGCTTCTCAGCTCAGGTGCCCTTGATAATCTTTGGGGAGAAGCCTTATTGTCAGCATGTTATATTCTTAATAGGATACCCAGTAAGACTAATGATAAGACCCCATATGAATTATGGAAAGGTCGGACCCTTCGGATTAATTACCTCAAAGTTTGGGGATGTCTAGCTAAAGTAGGAATTCCTGAACCCAAAAAAGAAAGATAGGAACTAAGACTGTAGATGCTGTATTCATAGGATATGTCCTAGATAGTAATGCCAATAGATTTTTTGTAACCCATTCTGAAGTAAATAAAATCTCTAATAACACAATCATTGAAGCTAGAGATGCAGTTTACTTTGAGAACATTTTTTCCTTCAAGGATAGAACCCCTTCATCTTCCTCTAACCCTTCTCTTACTCCGTCTACTAGTTCTCATGACCAAATGTCTAATTCTCAATCTGAACAAGTCACATAACCTAGAAGGAGAAAGAGAAAGGATTGAAAAGAATTTAGGAGAAGGATTCTTCATATTTTTGATAGAGGGTGATCCCTCAACTTATGAAGAAGCCATATCCTCTCCTGATGCTCCTTTCTGGAAAGAAGCTATTAACAATGAGTATAAATCCATTATGGAGAACAATACTTGGTTTTTAGCAGACCTTCCTTTAGGTAGCAAACCCATAGGTTATAAGTGAATTTTCAAAAGGAAACTTAGAGCCGATGGTACCATAGAAAAATATAAGGCTAGACTAGTAGCCAAATTATTTACCCAGAAGAAAGGATTAGATTATTTTGATATAACCTACTCTCCTGTAGCTAGAATATCTTCTATTAGAACCCTTCTAGCTTTAGCATCCATTCATGATATGCTGATCCATCAAATGGATGTAAAGACAGCATTTCTAAATGGAGATTTAGAAGAAGAGATATATATGGAGCAACCTGAAGGTTTTATTGCTAAAGGTCAAGAAAAGAAGGTTTGCAGATTTGTAAAATCTCTTTATGGCCTAAAGCAAGCTCCCAAGCAATGGCACAACAAATTTGATAAAGTCATTATAGAATTTGGTTTTGTACCAAATGAATATAATAAGTGTTTGTATTCTAAAAATACAAATGGAAGTTGTGTTATTTTATGCTTGTATATTGATGATATCCTCATTCTAGGATCTTCACTGGAACTGATAAATAACACTAAGAATTATTTATCTAACCAGTTTGATATGAAAGACCTAGGTGAAGCAAATCTGATCCTAGGAATGCAAGTGTCAAAAAGGAAAGAGGGCTATACTCTATCCTTAGCACATTCAAATGAGAAAATGCTAAGAAAGTTTGAGTATTTTTACAAGAAACCCGCCTTTACCCCTTATGACAGCAATGTTGTTCTCAAGAAGAATGAAGGATTACCTATAGAACAACATAGATATTCACAAATGATTGGGTCCCTTATGTACATAACAAATATGACTAGACCTGATATTGCATTTTCTATTGGGAGACTAAGTAGATATACTAGTAACCCAAATCAGACACACTAGACTGCATTAGACAGAGTATTTAGATATCTTAAGGGTACTCTACATTATAAACTTTATTATTCTATACACCCTGATATCATAGAAGGTTACTTCGATGCAAATTGGGTAACTGATTCACATGATATGAAATTCACTACTGGATATGTTTTTACCCTAGCAGGAGCTGCAATCTCCTAGGGATCATGTAAACAAACTATCATAACCAGAAGTACAATGGACTCTGAAATGATAGCTTTGGATACTACATGTACAGAAGCCGAATGGCTTAGAAATCTTATTATGCATATACCTATTTTTGTTCATCATGTTCTTGCAATTTCTATAAACTGTGATAATAAATCTGTTATAGAACTGCTAAAGCATGATTCTGTGAATGCTAAGATGAACAGGCACCTGCAGCTGCGCTTCAAGTCAATAAAGAGCCTATTGGACAAATATGTGGTTCTTGACTATATAAAGTCAGAAAAGAACCTTGCAGGCCACTTGATGAAGGGTCTGTCTAGGACATTGATCCTAGAATCATCGAAGGGGATGGGGTTAAGCCCATAGTATAGTCACCAGCAGTGGCAACCCAACCGAGTCTGACTGGACTAGGTGACTATTATGGAACACTGACCTGAGATTAAATTCTCTTTAAAATAAAAGCCTATGAGACTGTACATGTGTACATTGATATCCCATCCCTATGGTGACAGTATTTTTTGTGTGATATATGGATAGGATGAGTTTAAACTCTTAATAAGTCCAAGCATGTTATGCAGGGTTGATTCCTATCACCAACCCTTAAGGACTTACCTATATGAGAGGTCGTGAGGGCCGCGACTATAGGACAGGACGATCCTAGACAACTCTCATGAATGTGTAAAAGTACGTATGGCCAATCTAACGCGCCACCCGATGGACCCAAGTACCTCTAGCGTACTATGTGTGCTAATTTCTGAATCTGGTTCAAGAAGACTGATTCAAGGCGTAGTCCATCAAGCACTTCTTCAGACAAAGACAATAGTCACTACGTGAGATTCAAGGCTGTAGTCCATCTCATTTATGCATAGTATAAACCTGCCCAGATCTTTTTACTCTTTTTCTTTTCTTACTCGAAACTTGATTTTTGGGGGGGATTGTTGTATAGCTGTACAATAAAAATCAAGTTTCTTCTTGTTGTACGTTGGCATATTTCCAACGGCTATCCCTATTATTTCCAACGGCTCATTCTCCCTTTATTTTTTTAATAGCTTTCAATATCAATGATTTCTCATTAAACATCATTCATTTTTTTGGGATATAGAGCTGCCTATATATTGAGCTCCATTCTCCTCCTTTAGACCTACAGAAAACAATCTCCTCTACAGAAACTCTCTCCAATTCTTGTCGCTCTCGAATTTCTGTTGCTTCGTTGTTGCTCTGGGTAGAGCTAAGTCGGGATCGCTCTCTCTACGTCGTGTGCGGCAAAGAGATTCCGGTGAAGCAGGAATTTTATCACTAGGAGCGTTCGGATCCAGTCTGCACATAGACCCGGACTATCTCTTAGGGCAGTGCTTCGTGCGCGACTTCCCCGGAGGCCGGTAATTTTAATTTAATTTATTTTCTTGCAGATTTTAATCCAAAGTTTTTGAAAAAAATTCCAACATAATATACATAAAATATTTATACAACATTTTTGTATTGTATGTGTATCTTCATAAACAATAAAATTCAATATTTCGTTAGCAACTATCTAATTTGCAATTAAAACCTTTGGATTTTTTTTCTATCATCATTTACTACCATGGTTCTTTTTTATCATCAATGAAACGATTGTTGTAGCTAATTAGTTACATATAACTAGATATGATTGTGCCTATAAATAGAGATTCCGATCTCTTCGAAATTTGCTAAGATTACATTGTTATCCATTGTAAGCATTTTCGATATTGTATAAATACAAAGAGGAAAATTCAAAATTTGTTAAGATTACATTGTTATCCATCGTAAGCCTTTTCGATATGGTATAAATACAAAGAGAAATTTTCATTGAACGATTACTTCTCACATACATGATACAAGCATATGATTTGTCTCTCTCTTTCTTCTCTTCTAGCTTCTACTATTTTAGACTATAATATATTATCAACACGAAGCTATACCATGCTTGCAGATCGAACACGAGGCTATACCACGCTTGCATATCGATAAACTCGATGTTTGTCTTCAAATTAACAAGTAGAATTTTTTTTAAATCTGACTATTATTCTTCTAAAGCCACGACAAAGTAGTTCCTAGCGACATACAAACTTTCTTGGAAACTAACATGACCCTCCATCACATCAAACTTGTTACTGGCGACACGCAACGTTCCTCGATAACTAATGTGCCCCCCAACGATGTTTCTCGCGTAACACAAAGTTCCTCATAAACTAACATATGATTCTCCACGGATAGCCAGAAAGTTCTCAAGAAAGACTTCGAAGTTTACCAAAAGAAAATGGGGTAGAAGCCATGATTTCCATATGCGGCATTCAGACCGTTTCTCGCGCAACACAAAACTCCTCAGAAACTAATGTGATTTCCCGTAGAATAGAGTTGCCTCGTGGTTTAGAAGTTTCGTAGAAACAAAAGTCATGAAAGACTTAGCAATTTGCGGGAAGCAAACATTGGAGAAGATTTAGTACTTTGCTAGAAGCAAAATGCTAGCAGTTTACCAAAAACAAAAACTGCTAAAGTTTGCCAGAAGCAAACGTTTCAGAATTGTTGTTCGCAGAAGTTTGCCTGAAGCAAAGGCCACAGAAGTTTATTATAAGCAAACCCTGCAAAATAGAGTATCTCTACATAATGAAGATGTCCTACGAAACTTCGCAACTCCAAAGAATGGAGATGTCCCTCGGAACTCAGCAACTCCGCAAAAAAACAACAACACCGTAGAATCTAGCCTATGTGGAATAAAACTCTACCCCACAAAATATAGCCAAGAAGAGCACTACCTCGCAAGGGGCGCTCCCTCATGACCCCTGTTAACATACCCGAAACTATCATAGGAGGTCAAAATTTAGCCATGTTGTCAAGATATTGTCAAAATCAAAAATTGATAGAGGTATAGTCCCATCGTGACAACCCTGCAAAGGCTTAACATTTTGTCATAAGAACAAATATCACCTAAATTCGTGAAATTTTTTATATTGAACTTGGAGTTCATCTTGAACATGTAATTCAAAAGTGAACCCGAAGTTCATCTTGAACCTGCACTTCATAAGTGAACCCAAAGTTCGTATTGAAGCTGAAGTTAATCATGAACCCAAAGTTTGTTCATAAGAACCCAGAAGTTTGTAAATACCTTAAGTTCATAATATGCCAATAAAATTGAAAACTAAAATTCACTATTACATGTCATTGAACTAAAATTTCTACATAACTAATCTATTTTTTCTTGGAACCCGAAGTTCTAATATCTTATTTTTCGTTCCACCGTAGTGTCAAACCTGAACAAGCTGAACAAGTCTGATTTCACCATACTGAAAGTTTTCGAAAGAAATGACCTAAAGTGGATACAAGATGTTAAGCTTTACCTCATTACAAACAAACTGAGAGAAACAATTGAGACCAACAATCAGACGACAAAAGTTGACAAGGCACTTGCCATGATATTCTAATGGTTTAGAACACTCTTTCTTTCTCTACTTCTGTTTCATTATTATGCCAATAAATTTATAGTTGGTCAGTTGGCCCGTGGATAAATCCTAATTAAGTGTTAAGTATTTTTCTTTGTATTGTATATATTTTATTAAATCTTAAATATATTTCATTGGACTGTATATGTTCATTTTATTTATTATTATTTATAGATTTAATTCATTTAAGATGTACTTTACTTTGATATTTTATTATTATTATTTATCGGATAAAAAAAATATTTGGAAGAGTAACAAGAGGCTTGGGTTACCAACTAGTGTATATACATATTTCTTTCTTCTTGTATGCTATTGGCCCATGTGGGCTGCCAACATGACATGACACACAAAGAGTTGATTATTGTTGCAACACACCCTGGGTTGGCTCAGGGTTAAAGGTCACACCCCGACCCGGAATCACCCGAATTATCGTCCTCGCAGGGAGCGTGATGCCGCACGAGCCTGGAGTTGCGCTCGTGCAAGGCAAGATGATAAGTTCTCAAAATGGTTATCTTTGATTTGATATTAGCAAATAGAAGAAAATAGAGTATACAAAACAATTCTTTTTATTGATAATGAACTGAGATTACAAAAGATTTCAATAGCCCAACTGAATTTGCCAGATTGGCTACAACACTCAAGTTCTCTCTTGTCCACAAAATATTTCACCGTTTCATACATCATGCCTTCTATATCTCGGCCGCATCAATCATGTTGCAAGTCCGAGCTCCAATGTGATCGTACGCTTCAAACGCTATGGAATTTCATGCCTCTGTGCGATCAAGCGAAGCTTCACCGTGAGCAATCCATTTTCTGTACCCTGCATGAAAGCTGGTGGAGGATCAGTAAGTTTGTTCTCGCATGTACTGATGAAAAGACCCACTTTCTAAACCGATATTTAGTATTTATGTTGAATCATGCAACTTAGCTTATGATCTTGCTATATTCTCCTTATGGTCGATTTCATGGCATATTCTAAAGTGGTAAAGCATGTAATCATGGCAAGCATGTTATTCGAATTGAATAGGCAAGCAGGCAAGAAATCTCATGTTTGTTTCGTGGCATGACTTCTTACCAGCATAGACGCACTCGCCCTTGCACCAACGCAAGGTGAATACGCCCCATTCCTTCTCTGTCATGTTATAAGTGCTCTCTATGTAGGTTCTATGTGTGCAGGATACATACGTGCCTGTACTTTCAACCCATCGTTTCTTAACTATATGAAGGTCGTTGGCGTATTCGTGCCAGAATAGACTAAAGATGTTTCTTTTTTTCTTTCCTTTATTTATTTTCTTTCTTTCTTTTCTTTCTCTCTTTTTTTTCTCAAATTTGGTAGTCCGACGCCTCTCGTAGTGGGTTGTTATCCCAATTACGGAGACCTTCCGTTGTATACCATCATTTGCGGCTTTTCACATCTCGCTAAGCGGTCGCTAATTATCTTACGGATGTGCGACCTTCAAAGATTATATCCCTCTTAGGCCGAACGGTCCCGGTGCTCCGGCACATCCGTTCGAAGGGAACATTCCCGTGTACGGAAGATTATCTCAATTTTCTCAAGTCCATTCGACCATGCAACGCACTATTATTCAAACAACCAAACATAGTCTTGACTCCGAGACTCAGACTTTATCATCTCGTATTTCTTCCATTAACTTTCTATGTTCTTATATTTCATACTTTATTTCAATGTTCAATGGCATCATACCTCAACTCAATGTTCCTCAACCGAACGACCCGAAGGACCCGAACACTTTTCGAGCCATCATGCCACATCTAACAGTTCCGTCACCTTCATGTCACAGCTGTTCTCTTTGCAACGAAGCCATCTTTAATGATTCTCGTTCACGTAGGCACGCTTTGACACGATTGTTCTCATTTCTTTGAGTCGTGCATGCGATGCACATCTCAATACCGTAATTCTATGTTTTTAGCCTTAATGTTCAATGTTCGTAGCTTGCGTGCTAGGGCGCTCGCCTTCATAATTTTTCAACGTGCTAACCTTTCTAACTCGTGCACGAAGGCACGGAATGGCTCATGTATGAAGGCACTCGCCGAATACAGTTATTCTATATTCTTGTGGCTTGCGCACCGAGGCGCTCGCCTTTACGATATCCAATGTTCCATAGCGACTCATGTATTTGATGCACGTTTTATTTCAATTGTTCTAACTAGTGTTCGACACACACTATAATTTATCTTCCGATCGGACCACGCCCGTGGCGTCGATAGGTTAACTTAGCATGCAATGATACATTCTTACTTAGGCATGAAGGAGTAAAAAGAAGAGTCAGTCCTCCCACCTTAAACCGATACGCCTTGTTGTTTGCCGAGCAGATGTGGCTCAATTTCATATCTTTGTTGGACGGCCAAATTTTCTGACTTAGCCATTCGAGCACTTCTTATTTTATTGAACTACTCGATCGATTTTGGCCTACCATGCCCAAGTTCCAACCCGTTGCGAGGCGGTGGTTTGGGTTTTGCAGACTCGTTGTGAATGAGGCAAAAATGTCGACCTCTAACATTTCAGCATAAACGGATAGCCTGCATATGAAACCAACTAAAATCAATACTTGCATCGATTCAGACTTGCGCCTTGGGCCGATTCGATTTTTTAGAATCTTCGAGCTGACTAAACTCATTTATCCTTCAGGGCAATGCAGCGCTTCACATCGATTCAACTCGATGCATTCTTTGGGACAATGTAACTCTTCGCATCAAGTTAGTTCGATACATTCCTCGGGAAAACGTAACTCTCGTATCGATTCAATTCGATACATTTCATTCAGTTAACGCGACTTTTTGAGTCAACGTCTCAGCGTAATACGCCGTGCGGAGCGGGGCATTACAGAATATACCACTCAAAACAAGGTTCATCCTTGAACTAAAACCAACACTCTGATTAAGTATTTTATAGATTGTTTCACGATCTCGTCCCACCAATGTTGTTCAGTTTCACACTATCTTGTAAGCTTTCATTAACTTTCATTCTTTCCTGCAGCTCAATTTGAATTTTGTATACAACTCAATTTGGATCGTACACCTATTCAAGGCATCCCAAAAATATGTGTATTTCAGCCAAGCCAAGTGGTAGAGAATTGGAACAAAGCTGACAGGTAATTTCAATCATATACTTGCCATCTCGTACTCCCTGTGGGACTTATCATTAGCAACTGTTCTCGAAATTTTATCGCATACGTATATTCGATACATACGTGATTCATTCAAAAAACTCAATGTACGCGACGCGATTCAAAATCACATTTCTCATTTTATATGTTTCTTATGGACCATCAATTTTATGTGTCACGTCGAGCCGTCGCGTATCCGATCGCAACGATCCTCCGCAATGCCTTGCGTTCGAATTCGCCACCCAACTATTTTCGAAGTCTGGCTATGCAACTTATCTTAATACGATTTTCTTTGTTGACTTGCAAATGCATCAATATTCAAGACTACGCCTACTAGGTTACTTACCTATACACCGTGCTTAAATTCTTCTGATGCAACTTTAAATTGACATTGCACAAAGGCCACAATCTATCCGACAAAAAAGTTTACATCGAGGCGACGGTGCTCAAGGCAGCAATCGTTTTGACTCAAAGTCTCTACGATGCATCTTACGTTACATTCCTAGTGAGTAAGAATTCTCTAGCCAAATTTCCAACTTATCCGTCTCGCAACATCGAATATAAGTTCGATTCATGCAAGCTCAATTGCAAGGTGAATCCAAATTCCCAACTTATCGATGCAATTTCATATATAATATCGCATGGGTCATCTTACTGTCTGCAATATTCAATTTGATTTGGCAGTCAAGTCTTCTAGGGTCAGCTGCTCCGAAGCTATGCTCGATAATTGTGGATCATTAACGAAGGAAAGTTTACTACGAACCATGTTATATCTTATTTCGGAGCCAAATCACGTTCCGACGATTTCTAGGCGACTACCCAATTTCCAACAAAACCATTTCTATCAGCGCAACTGATGCGCAACAATCCTCCGAGTAAAGTCATGCACTACCGTCGATGATTCCAAAATTCACGAAACATCTACTCGTATTGTGTAGCTCCCCTTCCCGAAATTTTTTTTAAATTATTTTTTATTATTTATTTGATTTAAATAGTGATTTTAGAATTTTACAAATGTTTATTTAGTTAATTATTACGGTACATGACTTTAGCAATGGTAGAGTTTTGAAGTACAAGACAACTAGGAATCATGGCACGGATAGTGCAGTGGCGTGCTTTGACTAGTGTATTAGTCCTGGTAGGAAAGGCCAAGCCATAGTGACGTCCTAACTAAGAAAACCAGGCCAAGTTGTGACTTAATCCGTACCGAAGTTTTATTTATTATTTAATTATATTATTGAGTTTTCGGGAACCCGGTTGTACCGAACCTGTCCAGATTGGACCCAAGTCAAATCCAAGCCCATGTAGTCAGGTAGTGGGACCAAATACAGCCTTGTAGACATGTTTGGTAAATGCAAATATTTTGTATATATTTTAGGAATTGGCAATTATTTTCTAAATATTATTATATGAAAATTGTAGGTATTATTAATATTAAATAGCATTTTAGGATATTTATACGATTTTCTGGGGCCCAGTAATGGGAGTATATGATATGCCCACCCAGGAGCTACTATTAAATTATTTTAATTACTAGTGGAATCATTATTATTAATAATATTATTATTGTGGTTATTGAAAATAAACTATTTATTATTATTAGTTATTATTAATTTATTCTTTATCAAAAGAATAAATGTATATGTGTGTAGGTGTATTTATACATAAATACCTAAATGTATATGTGTGTGCATGTGTATGTATATATGAATATATATATTAGATATGTGTATGAATATATATATAACTATATATTACATATGTGTGTATGTTTATATATATATATATATATATATATATATATATATATATATATATATATATATATATATATATATATATATATATATATATATATATATATATATATATATATATATAGTAATAGAAAGAAAAAAGAAAATAAAAATATAGTAATATAGTAATAGAAAAAAATATATATATATATATAGTAATAGAAATAAAAAAAAATAAAACCAATAAACACCAGCCCAACAAGTGGAGTGGGCCCAGCCCGCTGAACTGAGCCCATGAAGTAGCTCGGGCTCGGCCAAAACAGCAGCAATAGCAACCCCAACCTAGCCGAGGGTGTATATATATCCAGAAATCGTGAGAGAAGGGAACGAAAACAAAACCATAAACCCTAAGCACCTTCACCCCCAGACCGCCACAACCCACGCGCGCCCCCTGCGCGCGCGCCGCCGCACGTCGCCGGCGGCCAGGGCCGCACGCACGCGCGCCATACGTGTAACAGGACACAGCAGCATGATGGGTTGGAAAGGCCGACTTCGCGCAGAGAGTTCTTCCCGATCGCTCGACGGTTTATCGAGCCGATTGTTCAGGTATGTTACCAACCTAACCAACTCGACACCCTGTCTGATAGTTCAGGCGGAACATAACGAGATTCGACAAGAAATTGAATCAAACCCGGGAAAAAAACATAGTTTTCTGAAATAGTGAAACAGGGAACAAAATAGTTTCTTCCTATTTTGGAAGGCTGTTTATTTGCAACCGATTAGAATTTAATAAAATCTAATTGAATAGGTTTTTAGTCAACACATACAGCTTCAAAATGCTGTTTACGGATTTTTAATTCATCCATTATACATCAAAAAATACGGATTTGAAAATCAAGAAAAACTTATTAAAATAGTTTTCGAAAACATTAGAAACTCATCCACACGACGTGCGTCCCGCCAATCAGGGCGACATGGTCACGAACCGAAAGCATCGAAAGGCGCGTATCGACTTCGTGGACGTGTGGGCTTTGACGAAATTCAAATTGGTCGCGTGTGCGCGACAAATTTGATGCGTATCCGTCGAAATTTACCGTATCGACCTCTGTACAAACTTCCTAATTACTTTGTGCACGTTCGTCAGATCAAGATGAAACTTACGCCAACAGGACCGTATCGTTTTTCTGGTCTTGTATGCCAAGTTTGGTCCAATTCTGAGACAGTAGAATCGGACTGCCGTTTTGCGGCTCCCACGATCCGATTCAACGGGCGATTTTGTGCACGGCCCACCGAAATCCAAAATTGGACATACCGTTAGGTTCGTATCGGAAAACCGGATCCGTAGACATATAGTTTGATAACTTTAGAGACCATTGACTCTGGCACGCTTTTCGGTGCAAAGTGGGTCATACGGCGGACACCGTTTTTGCCCAAAATTACCGTTTTACTCCTGTGTCCAGAATTGGACTTAAGGACAGGCAATCCTAGCTAATTTGGCTATTCTGAGAACGTTGGTAATGTTTATTTCAGCTTTCGGAGACAATTGTGAATTTTGGACTTTATGGCGTACTGTTGACGGTATCTTATTGGTTCTTCGTGCTGGCACCAGGCAAGTATACCTTTCCAACTTGTACAGTATAATTTATATGCATGTTCAGCATCTCGCTGCTGTTCTTTTCCTTACATTCGTGATCACTTTATTCCATGTTTAGTACACTCATCCTGTTATAGTTCTACTTTACATATTTCTTGTTGTCTGCACATTCTTGTTCCTTTCTGTTATGATATTTTTAGCTGTTATACTGTGTTAGTTTCATATGTATTCCTTGATAGAGTCGTCTAGTCCTATACCACGATTCCTTCGACTTAATTATAACTTGACTTGACTTGACATGACTTGAGTAGGACTTGACTTTGATATTCTATAGATTGTGAGTGTAGAAGCATGGAATTTCACAACCAGAAAGCCCATGCGCCAGACACTACATGCGCCAGAACTCAGATGAAGAACTTCACAGCAAAGTCAATAACTATAGACATTTGAAGAAGGACTTTTTATTTATATATAACAGTCTATTACATGTCTAGAAAAGGCTGTACAAAGGAGAATTCCTACAAAGAAAAGAGCCTAAGTCTACAGCCAGCGGCCATCATGCGCCTTCAGATAAGCGCAGCAACCACCATGCACCACCAGATAGGCGCAGCATCACTATGCGCCACCAATAAGGCGCAGCAGATATCATGCGCCTCCATCCAGGCGCATCCCATCATCTCTTCAGCACCTCAGTTATGTGCATCCCTTCAGCCAAATTCTTCCAGCCAGGCTCACCTGGCCGAGCAGAGCCCAGTTATGTGCCGCTCTTCCAACCAGGCTCGCCCGATAAATGCTTCGACACAAAGCATTTAACCCTCTGGCTGGAACCAAGGAAGAGAAGAGCACCGCAAATGCTGTGGCCAGGGGAGGCTTCGAAAGATCCTCCAAAGCCGAAGGAAGACCGTGATCGAAACCATGGCTAAAGGAGCAGCTTTCGACACGATCAAAGCGGGAAAACCTCACTTTGCAGGAAGAGAGAGCCTTGCACCGCCATTCCGATCTACGGCTCTTCCGGAATAACGGAGACGAGGCTCGAGCATCCTTATCTTTGGATGCAACAGGCACCTTCCGCCTGCCTCAGAAGCCCTCGACTCCGTCTTTTGGATGTAACAGTCACCTTCAAGTGCATCAAAGATAACACAGCGTCTCATCTTCACCCTCGGGAGCACTTCGTCAGCAGAATGCACCCGTATGTTCAAATTCATATTGGAAGTACGTGAGGGAATGAGAAGCAAATCTTCTCTCCATGCCACTATTTATAGGCCGGGCAGATCAAATCCACGCGCCAAGTGGATGGCCCTCCGAATTCCGTGCAATGAATTTACATTAAATGGATGAACCGGACGCCTCGAATTCAGCCAAACGGCTATTTATAGCACTCGAAGAGCGAGACAGCCGCATCATTAAAAGACATGTCCGATGCGCCAGCCAGACAGCGCATCACACGGACGCGCCCTTCGGCGTCAGGCGCATCACACAGACGCGCCCTACAGTACTCGGCACATTACAGAGGGTGCGCCCTCACACATCTCCATACCGAGTGGAACGCCAACCGACGCGCCCACTCAGCTGTCCATCGAACATCACCAACATTAAATGCTGAACTGACAGAGTTGGCAGCACGTCTCCCAAAGTCTGAACAGTTGACAGCTTTTCAGAAAATGAAGCGTCGGCAACGTCAGCATCATCATGACCTTGTTCCGACGGCTACTGCCACGTGGCCACTCCACCATCAGCATGCGCCTCTACGGCCATGCGTCCAAATCAGCATGCGCCTCAAAAGCCATGCGCCTCAGACTGCTCTCTGATCCCGAAAGACAGAAGGAAAGTCGCCTGCATGCGCATCAAAAGCCATGCGCCCCAAATGGTTTGTAACTCCTAAAGGTTATGAGCCGCAGCCTCCTCCTGCGCCCAATCCAAGGCGCAGCCCACCAGATCACTCCTCTCCACCAAATCCGAGATCTTCGAACCATGAGTCGACGACACGTGTCTTTTGACTCAATTCGTCCAAGATTTCAGCAACGGAAAGATCTTCTCTCTGCTACGTGCCGGCTCACAACAGCAGTATGAAGAGTTCTCCCCCTCGATCAGGGCGCAGCATCCATGCGCCTCCATCAGCAACCTCCACGTGGCGTTCCCACACCGGCGCATCCTACATGCGCGCATGAGCAGCCAGCCTGCAAAACTATAAATAGAAGGGTCATCTCCTTCACACACACACACACACAGAGACTCAGAACAGAAGACTCACAACACAGAGAGAATCACCGAGAGGCAGTTCTAGACACTCAACGTCTTCCTCCTCTCAGCAAGCTCCAGCACCCAGAGCAATCCACACCTTCAGAGAACCGATAACCGTCGTCAGCCGGTCAACGGAGTCAACGCATTACCACTCGCTCCATTGGCACTAAGGACCCAGCTTAAACAAAAGTGTACTCCTAGGACTACATCTAAGTCCTATATTGTATCACTGTTCTGTTTGTATTAAGATTTCAATCAAAACAATTTTAATGGCAAACAAGCTGGCGACACTGCTGGGGACCTCTTTCTCCTCTACCGAGAAAGTCGTGTCACAGGCCGACGACGTGAAGGTGGGCTCCTCCCACAAGATGCTGGTAGTGCGCCTCAATCAACAGGCGTACGAGGAGTTCATTTCTGAAGGAAGTGCGAGTCCTTCGAAGCGGCTGTCGAAGCCGAAGAAGACCCGCGCAGTCTGGGTGCGCAAAGTCGACGCCTCGGGCACCACCGTTGAAGGGGATGCGCCCGTCCAGCCTTCCCTTCCTGTTGACGTCCTCAGCAGTCAAGGTGCGCCCGCTGAAGCAGCGCATCTCTCGGGGAAGCGTGCGGCTGACCACGTTCCCCAGCCATCTTCCTCTCAGGCGAGGAAGATACGTCGACGGAGCAGGGGCGCAGCCAATGCCCCGCGTATTACTTCTGATGCGCCACAAAGAGCCTCTGTCTTTGACAGACTCACTCGTTGTAACGGCGAGGAGAATTTGGATGCTGAGTACTATGCGCCCCAGCGGGCTGGTACGAAGAAATCCAAGGCGGCACGGGCCATGCGCCACAAACGTGCTATGCCAGCAGCCGGCCAGAGGCACGCGCTTACAATCACACGCGCTGCCGATGGCAAGCTGTACAAGGTTGACTCAAATGCTCCTGCACCGACAACGAGTCGACCTTCAAAGTCCTCATCTCACTTGGGCGCATTCACTGCGTGCACAACCAAGCCGAGAGAGGCAAACTCAGTGGTCTTGAACTCCCGCGCCTCCTCTGGTTGTGCGTTTGAGGTCCGTTCAAGTCACTTCAAATGCTGTGGTTCCCCCACTACTGATCGTGATGCCTGCTTGGTATTAGATCAGGGGACGCAGCACTCACCCGACCACCCCGGCGCTTGGCCCTGCCATGCGCTTGAGAGGGGTGTGAGGGTAGCACTCTCCTCCAACGACTTGCGCAACGTGATCACTCACAAGCGCCGGTCAGGAGAGCTGACCAACAAGCACGATGCGCCTCTCACGGGGCACACTTGTGCAGTGGTCACCATCAACTGCTGTTGCAAGACGGCAGAACCACCAAAGCAGTCGGTCTTCCAACGGCTACAATCATCGACACCCCTCCGACATCGCCTTGGGACAAAGGTGTCAGCAGAAGAGGGACTAAAGATTGCATCATGCAACGTGATCTCCAATTCCTCATCTGTCCGGAAGACGACTGCCAATTCCTCGTCTTCATCCAAAAGCCAGCCGAGGAAAACCAAGGCAGCTGTCACGACCTCTGGAGTGTTCGAAGGCACTCGGTCGAGGAAGAAGTCCTTGGAGGAAGCTGGGGGTAGCCAGACCCTTGTTGAGCCTCCTTCCGAAGACGAAGATGTCCAAAGCACAGCTGCGGCGGATCTTCATCAAAGCGAAGATGGCCTCCCTGAAGCCCCTCAAAATGACGATGTCCTCCAGGACACCGCCGGGGGTAGTGCTGAAAATGAAGAGGCCCTTCAAGACAGAGCTGAGGGCAGTCAGGCCCTTACAGATGCGCCTGTCGAAGACGAACTCCAGAATGTGGCTGGGGGTGGCCAAACACCAGGAGAAGTAACTCCCCCACATGAAAGTGAGACTGAGAGCGAAGCCTCAACTAATCCATCCACTTCCGGCCGTGTCATGACAGTATACATGACCGGGGATGATCTTGAGGCTGATGCGCTGCCACAGGACATTGTCCAGCGCATAGACTCGTTAGAGGGAGGACTCAAAACTCTCTCTGCCTCAATACAAGCACTGACTCAAGCAGTGTTTGAGATGCGGTCGGCCTTGATCAGGACACCTTCAAATGGTCCCGACCTAGGAGCTAATGGAGAGTCGAGTGTGCCCCTCCAGCGGACACCCTCAGACACGGAAGCACCCCGGACATCGGAGCCCTCAAACGCTCCACTCCAGGTGGTACCTCCTTCCCCGGCTCCTAGCTCCACGGAGGACGTGGTCGAAATGATCAAAGATCTGCGGGAGCGCTTCGAGTCCAGGAACAGGCAGGAGGAACGCCAGAAGATGGGCATTCCCCAGCCTTATCCACTTGAGTGGAACAAGGTGGTTTATCCCCCAAAGTATAAACCACAGACACTCACGCCGTATGACGGGAAGGACTCTCCACGATGGTACTTGACGTACTTCCAGTCGCAGACAGGGCATCTTCCGAAGGAGGACGCGCTCCTCACCAGCATCTTTGTTGGGGCCCTGAAAGGGGTGGCGTATGACTGGTACTGCAGCCTCCCCGACAATTCCATATCGTCCTTCGACGACCTGACACGCCTCTTCCTCGACCGCTTCTACGACGGTGGGAAGGACATGACGATGGCGTCTCTCATTGAGATACGCCAGAAGGACAAGGAAACGGTTCGGGCATTCATCGAACGCTTCCGTCAGGCCTGCTTCAGGTTACCTCCAGGCATGCCAGAACATGCGCTTCTCTCCGCTTGCAGTATGAACATGCTACCTGCAGTAAAGCTCTGGCTTAACTCTACTCCCCCTCCCGACTGGAGCTCCCTAATCATCGAAGCTGAAGCTGCAGAGAAGAAGGCGGCCAATGCACGTCTTCTGGGTGTTAGCTTCCCCGCCTTTGACGATAAGGGGAAAAAGTCCGCAATCAACAACTCCGGACGAGAAACAAAGGGGAAACAGGCATTGACTGTTAATGCCTCGAAGGACGCGTCTGCGCCTACTCAAAAGCCTCTACTGGCACCGAGACCCAAGGAGGTTTATTCATTCAATGATGACGACACCCTGCAACTCTTTGAGATACTGAAGCAGGGTGACAAGATCAAGCTTCCGGACCCGAAGCGGCCCGATGAAGTCGGGAAAGTGGACAACCCGAGGTACTGTCACTACCATCGGTTTGTCGGACACCCGACCAAGGACTGCTACGTCCTCAAAAATTACATCCAGCGCATGATCAATGCGGATATAATCTCCGTCGACTACGAAGAGAAGACGGTGTCAGCTAATGTGGTGTCACTTCAGTTCGGCACCTTGCCGCCGACTACCACACAAGATGGCGTCGTCCCCATCCCTAAGGCGACAATGGAGGTGGTGAACTTGCCACCCACCCGTGACAATGTGAGTGGACTTGTCCCACTCACCACATCTCGAGGAGAGGTCCTCTGGGTTCACCCCGACCTCGTCTCCGAGGTAACTCAACCGGAGGTACGCCCTACCTCCAAAGCAAAAGGCAGAAAGATCAAGTCTTGCCGCACGGTCTCTTTTTCAACGGAAGAGGCGCTTCCTGTGCAGACGCGTGCACAACAGAACTCCCAGCCCGGTGAAGCTGCCGCCGAAGTGGTGCCTCCTGGCACCATCCCTGAGGAGGGTCCATCCAAACCCTCAGCAGCCAATAAACAAAAGCAAGTGGAGGCCCGTTTCGACAGACCTCTGCAGAAAAAAAATGCTTCGGGGCTAGCCAAGCCCCACAATTTTGACATTCTGGCATAACTGGCCAGTACTCCTGCACGCTTGTCTTTGTTCGAGCTCCTGCGACCCTCCGAAGAACCTTCGAGAACTTCGGGGCTTACAGGGACGTCTGGCATACATCCGGAAGTTCATAGCAAACCTCTCCGGTAAATGTCAACCCTTTACTCAGCTCATGAAGAAGGGAGTCTCTTACGTCTGGACAGAGGAGTGCCAAAAGGCTTTCGACGACATCAAGGCTTACTTAACAAGCCCGCCAGTCCTAGTGGCACCTGTCGCCGGCAAACCATTCCTCCTCTACGTCCGTGCCATGGATCATTCCCTCGGCGCTTTGCTAGCTCAAAACAGCGATGCAGGCTACGAGCAAGCAATCTACTACCTCAGTCGAACACTCATCGGGGCCGAACACCGGTACAACCCCGTTGAAAAGGAGTGCTTGGCTTTGGTGTTTGCCATTCAGAAGACTCGTCATTACGTCTCGGGCAAGACAATTCACGTCATCTCCCGAGTCAATCCGCTCAGAGTTCTCATGACAAAGCCAGGGTCATTAAACTCCCGGCTGGCTACATGGGCGATCCTACTAACACCATACAACATGGTGTTTGTCCCGCAGAAGGCAGTCAAGGGTCAGGCTCTGGCTGACTTTTTAGCTGCACACCCCATCCCAGAATCTTCAAAACTCTATGAAGACATCCCGGATGAAGTTCAAGAATCAAATGTCACTGAAGGAAGCCCCATTTGGCGGATGTTCTTCGATGGCGCTTCAAGAACGGGCCCCAATGGCCAAATCATCGCAGGAGTGGGGGTGGTCTTAGTCTCCCCCGATCAGCTGGTCATCCAGCGCGCATACTCCCTTTCGAAGTCGTGCTCCAACAATGTTGCTGAGTACAATGCACTCGTCATGGGACTCCAGCTAGCACAACAGCTGGGGGTGGATCATCTGGAAGCCTACGGCGACTCGAAACTCGTCGTAAACCAGATTCGGGGGCAATACGAGGTTCGCCATGAAGATTTGATCCCTTACCATGAAGTTGCATTGAACATCATTTCAACCTTCACTGGGTTCTTCATCGAACATGTGCCCCGCCTACAAAACTTGGAGGCTGACGCTCTAGCTGGCCTCGCAGCCTCATTGGCCGTGCCCCTTGGGACTCAACACTATGTCACGGTAACTGGCCGAGACTTAATTTGTCCCAGAAACAACCTATGTTTGCAAATGGCTCACGCCATGCCGACAAACACTGGGGTTAATGTCCGAGACTGGAGGTTCCCGTTCATCGACTTCGCTGTCTACGGAATCCTTCCAGAGGACCCGAAAGAAGCCATCTCAGTCAGGAGACGCTCTCTTCGATTCTACTACGATACAGCCACTAAAACGCTGTACCGACGCTCCTTCGACGGGCTTCTCCTTCGATGCCTGTCTAACGAAGAAGCGGCCGAAGCTCTTCGAGAAGCTCATGACGGAACTTGCGAAGCTCACCAACCAGGGCCTAAGTTGCAAGATCGACTGCGACGTATGGGCTACTACTGGCCAACCATGGTTGCCGACGCAGTGGAATATGCTAAGAAGTGCCATGCATGCCAACTTCATGCAGACTTCATACATACACCATCTGAACCTCTACATCCTACAGTCGTCTCCTGGCCATTCGAAGCCTGGGGCATGGACATTGTAGGGCCAATCACCCCTCCTTCATCGAGAGGACACCGCTTCATCCTGGCCATCACCGATTACTTCTCCAAATGGGCGGAAGCAGTCCCACTAGCAGAAGTAAAAAGCTCCAGGGTGGTCAGCTTTATCAGACACCATGTCATTTACCGTTTCGGGGTACCCCGGCGAATCATCCATGACAATGGTCCTCAGTTTATCAGCCACATTTTCAGCAGGTTCTGTGACAAGAATCGCATTCAAAACGTGGCCTCAACCGCCTACAATCCGGCAGCAAACGGATTGGCCGAGGCATTCAACAAAACTATCGTCAGACTACTCAAAAAGGTCGTGTCATCCAACAAACGCGACTGGGACGAAAAGCTTGGCGAATGCCTTTGGGCCTACCGCACAACGGTACGGACCCCAACAGGCAACACTCCATTCTCCCTGGTCTACGGGAGCGAAGCAGTACTGCCTCTCGAGATACAGATACCTTTGCTCTGCGTGGCCATCACAAACGATCTCACAGAAGAAGACAATCAACGTCGTCGTCTGCGGGAATTGGAGGCACTTGACGAAAAGCGTCTCCTAGCTCAACAACGCATCGAACTTTACCAAGCCCGTATATCACAGGCTTTCAACAAGAAGGTCAAGCAAAGAACTTTCCAAGTTGACGACCTGGTTTTAGCAGTCAGAAGGCCAATGGTGTTAACTCACAAGACACCAGGGAAGTTCGAGCCCAAATGGGAAGGACCTTTCATCATCGAGACGGTATACTCAAACGGTGCTTACCGGCTCGCCAAACCCAATGGGGACTTGTTCATGATGCCCATCAACGGCAAGTTCCTAAAGAAGTTCTACTCTTGACATCCTCCAAGACATGTATTTCCCCAAATAGCCTCTTTTCACAAAATCAATCGCTTCCGAAACCCAGCTGTTCCATGGCATCCTTCCGTAGAAAGATAACCACGTCCACATTACCTCTGAGTTGTCTCTCTACATCCTACAAAGCGGAACCTTACACTTCGTGAGCTTACGCTATCCTTCATGTTTACCACGTCCACATTACCTCTGAGTAAACATCCCGTACAAGCAACTCCTACGTTGTCGTACATTTGATCGCAGAACTTCCACGTCCACATTACCTCTGAGTTGTTCAGCGTATCCCACAGGATCATTCCTACCACGTCCATAAACACCTCTGAGTAGGAAGATTCTATCATTTGAACCTAATGATTGCCATGTCCACATTACCTCTGAGCAAACATGTTGGTTCCTTTATACTTATTATCTGTACCTAAAAATCAAGGTGCACAAAAGATAATAGGTCCACATAAATCATCAAGTTCATAAAATTAAAAATGAACACATAAAAGAGATAGTGTATTTCTTTATTTTAAAAAAAAAGGGAGTACAGAAATACGCTATTTCCCTAGCAAGAGTTGCAAAAACACACAAAAAAAGAAGAGAAGCTACAATCCCCGATCCTCCCCAGGGTGGGATGAGAGTTCTCTGACTCGACGTCTCAGGTCGGCAGTGCGAGTTTCCACAGTCGCCTGGACTCGCAGCTCGGCTTCTTGACGCATTAACCCGACAGCCTCAGCAGAAGTTTTACTCTCATACTTCTCATCAAGCTGTCGTCGCTGTTGAGCCAAAGCAAGGGTCCGCTGAGTAAGAGTCCTTTCCTCCCGTTTGAATGCCACGTGTTCAGCCAGGATGCGCTCAGCCTCTAGTTGAAGTTGGGCCCGCTGGTCTTCAAGACGGCGCATCTGAGCATCAACTTCTGCGATGTTAGCATCCACCGCAGCTCGCTTTTCCGTCGTCTTCTTCATAGATTGAGACAGCTGCTCCGCCGCAGCCTCAGTCCCAGCCACTTCACGCTCCCAACTGCTCACCTCGGCTCGATGGGAAGCCTCGATCTCAGCCATCGACTTTCCTATCTCTGCATCTACCAAGACCGAGAGGTCATTTCGTTGGATGCGCTGCAGTTCCGCGAGCCGCTCGTCCAGCTCCATCACCGAAACCTCCAGAATTTCGGCCATATGGTCATGGCCCTGGTGAATGCGGATCAGCTCAATACAAGGCATTGCCAAAGCTTTTGCCGCCGCAAAGCTCCCCTTGGCATCTACCACTGCAGATACACCTTTCTCCAGTATTTTGTACACTCTCTCGACGAGGAATTTCACATACCCGTCGGCTTCCGCCAGCACCTGCGGCGTCATAGCAGGAGTTGAGGGAGCTACTACAGTTTGCGGACCGGAGGAAGATCCGCCGACCTCGATCTGAGAGGGTTGAATCTCGGCAGCAATAGGCTCTTCATCAACAGGGCCCAGACTGCTGGCCCGAGGAGTCAAAAGAACAGAAGGAGCAGGCATATGCGTCGTGATAGTACCCCAAGTGGAAGGAGCAACAGAGGGTTCCACACCCTTACCCTTCTCAAGACTGGAGAAATCACCGACGTCAACGGCTACCTCTTCCCCCGACATTCTATCAGCATCAGCCACCTCCCCCGGCAAAACGGGGAGGTCAACATTTATCTCTTGGCCAGCCCCAGGAGACAAGACTGGCAGAAGAGTCTCATTCTTCTCAAGTCCCTCTACAGGGACAGAATCTGTCGCTACCGCCTGATCGGTAGCCATCTCTATGTCCATGGTTGAAGCCAAGGAAGGATTCGGCAATGATTCAGCCGACCTCCCCTCATCATGACCAGGAGGGGAATCAACCCTCTCCTCTATCCCCACTGCTTCTGCTGTCCCCGCAACGGACCCTTGCAACGCTGGAGGGACGTCACCAGAAGGCGACGAACTCCAATCCACTTCATCATCAGGATGCCTCGAGTTGGTAGGACCCTCAGCATCCAAGGCCTCCACGACAGATGGTACTATCCCAGAAGTTGTCGCGACTTCAAAGTCAGGAGATACTAAAACCTCCGCGGGAACATCTTCGGGACCCTCCTCCACAGGAGACAACATCGTTGGTGGAATGCGCTCCTCAGAAGAGCCTGCCACCTCCTTCGGCTTACTGGTGCCCGATTTCGAAGCACGAGACTTCTTCTTCAATCCCTACAAGAAGAAGAGCATAAGTCGCCACAATGACAAAAAAAAAATTGGAATTATGAAGCACTCCTTACCTCAGCGGGGGCGAAGCCCGTTGGCGTTACAAGTGGCGTTTCCGTAATCTTCGGGGTCGACGTCCTTCTCGACCTTTTCAGTACGGAAGAACCAGCTTCTGGGTCAGCTCGCCTTTTTCCGACAGACGAGTCTCTCGCTGATGCCATAGCAGCAGCCTGATACCCCGCCAATTCTGGCGGACGATATGACCGAGCCGCCACCAACATATTCGCTGTTGCCTCCAACTGGGTTCCAATGATGAAACTAGTCTCCCTGTCATAACCAGGAGACATAGTATTCATAGTATAATACAGCTTGGCGGCCGGATATAAGATCGGCGGCCGAGGATTGCGAACTGGTGTGGTAAACTTAACGCTAGTGTGCAAGGATAGCAGCAAATAAAACCAAAAGATCATCATTAATCTTTTCGGTTACCGAGGCACCATCATCATTAACTGAGAAGAGCATGCGCCCGAACAGGCATGCGCCCAGAAATTATGCGCCCTGACCTCCATGCTTCTTATTCAAAGTATTCCAAAACTTACTCAAAAGTTTTGAAAACTTTGAAGGGGGTCTTGTAGAAGCATGGAATTTCACAACCAGAAAGCCCATGCGCCAGACACTACATGCGCCAGAACTCAGATGAAGAACTTCACAGCAAAGTCAATAACTATAGACATTTGAAGAAGGACTTTTTATTTATATATAACAGTCTATTACATGTCTAGAAAAGGCTGTACAAAGGAGAATTCCTACAAAGGAAAGAGCCTAAGTCTACAGCCAGCGGCCATCATGCGCCTTCAGATAAGCGCAGCAACCACCATGCACCACCAGATAGGCGCAGCATCACTATGCGCCACCAATAAGGCGCAGCAGATATCATGCGCCTCCATCCAGGCGCATCCCATCATCTCTTCAGCACCTCAGTTATGTGCATCCCTTCAGCCAAATTCTTCCAGCCAGGCTCACCTGGCCGAGCAGAGCCCAGTTATGTGCCGCTCTTCCAACCAGGCTCGCCCGATAAATGCTTCGACACAAAGCATTTAACCCTCTGGCTAGAACCAAGAAAGAGAAGAGCACCGCAAATGCTGTGGCCAGGGGAGGCTTCGAAAGATCCTCCAAAGCCGAAGGAAGACCGTGATCGAAACCATGGCTAAAGGAGCAGCTTTCGACACGATCAAAGCGGGGAAATCCCACTTTGCAGGAAGAGAGAGCCTTGTACCGCCATTCCGATCTACGGCTCTTCCGGAATAACGGAGACGAGGCTCGAGCATCCTTATCTTTGGATGCAACAGGCACCTTCCGCCTGCCTCAGAAGCCCTCGACTCCGTCTTTTGGATGTAACAGTCACCTTCAAGTGCATCAAAGATAACACAGCGTCTCATCTTCACCCTCGGGAGCACTTCGTCAGCAGAATGCACCCGTATGTTCAAATTCATATTGGAAGTACGTGAGGGAATGAGAAGCAAATCTTCTCTCCATGCCACTATTTATAGGCCGCGCAGATCAAACCCACGCGCCAAGTGGATGGCCCTCCGAATTCCGTGCAATAAATTTACATTAAATGGATGAACCGGACGCCTCGAATTCAGCCAAACGGCTATTTATAGCACTCGAAGAGCGAGACAGCCGCATCATTAAAAGACATGTCCGATGCGCCAGCCAGACAGCGCATCACACGGACGCGCCCTTCGGCGTCAGGCGCATCACACAGACGCGCCCTACAGTACTCGGCGCATTACAGAGGGTACGCCCTCACACATCTCCATACCGAGTGGAACGCCAACCGACGCGCCCACTCAGCTGTCCATCGAACATCACCAACATTAAATGCTGAACTGACAGAGTTGGCAGCACGCCTCCCAAAGTCTGAACAGTTGACAGCTTTTCAGAAAACGAAGCGTCGGCAACGTCAGCATCATCATGACCTTGTTCCGACGGCTACTGCCACATGGCCACTCCACCATCAGCATGCGCCTCTATGGCCATGCATCCAAATCAGCATGCGCCTCAAAAGCCATGCGCCTCAGACTGCTCTCTGATCCCGAAAGACAGAAGGAAAGTCGCCTGCATGCGCCTCAAAAGCCATGCGCCCCAAATGGTTTGTAACTCCTAAAGGTTATGAGCCGCAGCCTCCTCCTGCGCCCAATCCAAGGCGCAGCCCACCAGATCACTCCTCTCCACCAAATCCGAGATCTTCGAACCATGAGTCGACGACACGTGTCTTTTGACTCAATTCGTCCAAGATTTCAGCAACGGAAAGATCTTCTCTCTGCTACGTGCCGGCTAACAACAGCAGTATGAAGAGTTCTCCCCCTCGATCAGGGCGCAGCATCCATGCGCCTCCATCAGCAACCTCCACGTGGCGTTCCCACACCGGCGCATCCTACATGCGCGCATGAGCAGCCAGCCTGCAAAACTATAAATAGAAGGGTCATCTCCTTCACACACACACACACACAGAGACTCAGAACAGAAGACTCACAACACAGAGAGAATCACCGAGAGGCAGTTCTAGACACTCAACGTCTTCCTCCTCTCAGCAAGCTCCAGCACCCAGAGCAATCCACACCTTCAGAGAACCGATAACCGTCGTCAGCCGGTCAACGGAGTCAACGCATTACCACTCGCTCCATTGGCACTAAGGACCCAGCTTAAACAAAAGTGTACTCCTAGGACTACATCTAAGTCCTATATTGTATCACTATTCTGTTTGTATTAAGATTTCAATCAAAACAATTTTAATGGCAAACAGTGAGTACTTACCTTGACTACGGTCTATAGGATTTTTATACTAGGATTGGCTACCGTCTTGGTTGTGAGTACTTGCCTTGACTGCGATTGAGACACTATAGATTGTGAGTACTTGCCTTGACTGCAGTATATAGCTTGATCTATTAGCCATTTCTAGTATGGCATGTCAGTGTCTTAGGATCCTTGTGTTTAGATCTTGTGTCTTAGTTCACTTTGCCTCGTTGGATATCCTTGAGTGTTTCTTACTTCTCTGTATATTTGTACTGTTACATGTTGGCTTGTATATTATGTATCTTGCTAGTCCTCTGAGGACATGATGATCTCTTCAGGTTTAGCGACTGCATGGAGTTAGTTAGCAGAGCGGGATGGTAGAGGATTGCGATGTCTACAGCTGCTGCTGCTGTAGTTCCATCAACTGTAGCATCTTCTGTATAGTCGTCTCGCTAGGCTCAGTACTTTTTGTGCTCGACGTACTATCTACAGTTTGGGTTGGGGCGGGATTGTTCCTTTTCTTAGTCATTCCTACAAAACAGAGTAAACTCGTTAGTATTTTTCAAAAATATCTACGGGCTTACCTGTATGGAACTTTTATTTCACGCAACATGTCGACAAGCATTCAATCGAGCCATCGCAACGGACATTCCAATAATGAAACATCTTTCGAAAATCCGAGGAAATATAACTGTGCTCTGATACCAATTTGTCACGCCCCGAGACGACAAACCGTTCGTCCCCGGTGTTACTTTGCCGATTCGATCGCCCTCGCTAAGGCGTGATGCCGCACGAGCCTGGAGTTGCGCTCGTGCAAGGCAAGATGACAAGTTCTCAAATGGTTATCTTTTGATTTTGATATAAATATGCCAAGTCGAAACTTCACAAATCACATCAGAATATAAGACGCAGTATAGGAAGATAGAAATGCTTTTCATTCATAGCTTGCAACGAAGTGCAAGTCGTAATTTACATTGGATGCCGTTGCGGCTACATTGATTGAAAACATAAGGAAATACATTCGACAAGTTGCCTGAACTAACGCTTGCCGTCCCATACATTCGCCCCTTTATACAAAGCCGTCGACTTGAATTGGCTTCAAAATACTTCAGCATAGGAAGAGCTTCAAAACGCCTCTCCGTATTTCAGCTCCAGTTTAGTTGAGCACGCCCGTCGCACCTGGGGAAATTGGGGGAATGGGATTAGCACACTTGCTAAGTGGACGAGACGAACCCACTCGTCTAAACCGACTCTGATTGTTAGGGTAGGCATGCTTTAGAGTTGTCTTTCTATTAGAACTAAATAAATTCAGTTCATATTCGATAGCCATCTTTGCGTAATAAAGCATACAGTGAACTATAGCAGTTTATCATATTTCTTACCACGGCCGTGCTCGTCCCTGCATAAAAACAGAGATAATATTCACACCTGCATAAGACAATAGGTGAGCATGCTACTATCTTATATGCGGTCATTGATGTTACACATCACGTGGGACTATCTCAACGGCATTTCGGCCCGCTCAGTCTAGGTTGCAAGCCTGACTGACGGTCCCGCAATACATCAGTACCGAAGCACGATTATTCATTCCCCCTAGGTCGAGTCGATTCCGATGCCCCGGATATCGATTCGAGGAAAATATCAACTTGTGCACAAGCTGTCCATGACCATGCCAATACGTGAACAGTTTATATATGCAACCAGTTTTGTATAGCATGGACAGTATTGAACGACATTATCATTTCCCCCAACTCATGCAACGTTTCATTTTCCCCAAGCCGTACTCCGATTTAGCGTCCCGTAGGCACCAAATTGTCCGAGGCATCATAACCCACGATCGACGTTTCATAATATTTTACAGCACGTAAAATAGTCTATCTTTTTACTAGAACCTTAAACTTTCTGGTTTATGTGATAGACTTGTATTTTCAGAGTGAATTTATCTAAATCGATACGTTTTCCCGAGTTCTTGGACTTAGTGGATTGGCATGCAATTAACTTGGCATCGATCGATTTGAATGAATTCGAAGCAAGGAATAAGTTTGCGGGACAGAGTAAAAAAGAAGGGGCCGAATCACCCACCGATTACTTTGCTTCGTGCCGGTCGTCCAAGCGCTACGCAACGTCAATCCTTAGTTACGCGAGCTCCTGCAATGGCACCAACGCTTTGTTAGAATTTCTTCTTTTCCCCTTGCATCAAAATTATAATTGCATCCATAAAAACGACGCGAAAGCACTTCATCAAGCCCAGCGGCAAAGCTCCAAGAAAACCATACAGCGGTCCGGTCCCGTCGAAGGGACTCTTATAGAGAGCTCACTCGCCGAGACGCAGCCCGCTGCATCTAGAACTTATTCCAACAGAAGTCGTTCCATTAGTTGGATCGATTCTCGTAACTTTCGTCCAAATCGATTTGAATCGATGCCGCAAGACGTTAACGTTTACCAAGCTTAGTGATCGAGTCAGATGGCCATCTAAGTTCCTGGCCGATCTGACTCGGCGCTAGCATATTATGAAGTTCCGTCGCCTATCGAAAGCGGGGCGCTACATAATATACCACTAAGAAAAAGTTTCGTCCCGAAACTTAAGAACAAGGGTCTGACCTTAATTTAGACAAACAACGCGGGGTACTTCTCTTTCATCTCCGACTCCATCTCCCACGTCGACTCCTCGACTGAATGGTTCCGCCAAAGCACGCGGACCAAGGACATCGATCGATTTTGCAGCACCTTCTCCTTACGGTCCAAAATTTGAATAGGCTCCTCCGAGTAAGACAAGTCAGTACGTTGCTCCAACTGATCGAAGCTAACCACATGACTTGGATCGTGTACGTATTTTCGAAGTTGTGAAACGTGGAAAATATCGTGCACATCAGCTAAGACAGGAGGTAGTGCGATCCGATAAGCAACCGTTGCAACTCGCTCAATGATCTTGAAGGGGCCTACTAATCTCGGGCTCAACTTGCCTTTAACGCCGAACCGCATCACACCGCGCATAGGCGTTACTTTTAGAAACACATGGTCTCCGGCCAAGAACTCTAGCGGACGTCGACGAAGATCTGCGTAGCTCTTTTGTCGACTTTGCGCGATGCGGAGTCTATCTCGAATCATGCGGACCTTTTCGACGGCCTGCTCCACCAGTTCCGGTCCAAGCACTCGTCGCTCTCCGACTTCATCCCAGCATATCGGCGAACGACACTTCCTCCCGTAGAGCACTTCGTATGGAGCCATCTGAATGCTCGACTGATAACTATTGTTATACGCAAACTCCGCAAGCGGCAAATGCGTATCCCAACTAGTCTTTAGGTCGATCGCGCACAGATGTAACATATCTTCTAAGATCTGATTGACCCTCTCTGTCTGACCGTCTGTTTGGGGATGGTACGCCGAACTAAAGTTCAGTTTGGTCCCCATCGCCGCTTGGAGGCTCGTCCAGAAACGCGATAGGAATCGCCCGTCTCTGTCCGAAATTATAGAGGCCGGTACCCCGTGCAGTCGAACAATCTCATCGACGTAGATTTGTGCTAACCGATCGACGCTCCGTCCTACTTTAATTGCGATGAAGTGAGCCGACTTAGTCAATCTATCAACAATGACCCAAATTGCGTCATTCCCCCGCGGCGTCTTCGGAAATCCCACAATAAAATCCATCGAGATATTGTCCCACTTCCACTCGGGAATGGAGATGTTCTGCAGCTCGCCGCCTGGCCGTGGGTATTCCGTCTTCACATGCTGACACGCCATGCATTGCGATACGAACGTAGCCACATCTTTCTTCATGCCGTGCCACCAAAAGTTTGTGTGCAAGTCCTTGTACATCTTGGTGCTTCCAGGATGTAACGAGTACTTCGCATAGTGCGTCTCTGTCAGAATTTCTTTTCTGAGTTCGACAGTTTCAGGAATGCAGAGCCTTCCCTTTAGTCGCATCGTCCCTTCTCCGTCTTCCGCAAAGTCAGTCGCCCTTTCCGTTGAAATCAGCTCGCGTATTTTTTTCAGGAATGAGTCGTCCCCCTGTGCGGTCTTTATCTTGCTAAGCAGGCTCGATCCTAACTTCAGTTGAGCTAGGTGCAGGTGTCGATACTCAATTCCGAGTTCGATACCCATCGCTTCAAGGTCTCGCTTTATCTCCTTGTTTATGGCCAGTGTTCCCATAAACATTCTGCTGAGTGCGTCGGCCACCACGTTTCCCTTGCCCGGTGTATACTCGATCGTTAGCTCGTAATCTTTTATGAGTTCGAGCCAACGTCGCTGTCGTAGGTTGAGCTCCCGTTGTGTAAATAAGTACTTCAGGCTTTTGTGATCTGTGTAGAATCTGCATGCCACACCATAGAGGTAGTGCCGCCATAACTTTAGCACAAAGACGATCGCCACCAATTCTAGGTCATACGTCGGGTAGTTTTTCTCGTGCTGCTTCAACTGCCGTGAAGCGTAGGAGATGACTTTGTCTCTCTGCATGAGTACGCACCCGAGGCCAGTTCCCGACGCGTCGCTGAATATCTGAAAGCCTTCTGGACCGTCTGGAAGTGCAAGGATTGGAGCTGAGACGAGCCGTTGCTTCAACTCTTGGAAGCTGGATTCACAGTCGTCGCTCCATTCAAATACTACTCCCTTCTGGGTGAGGCGAGTCAGAGGCGACGCTAGTTTTGAAAAGCTTCGTACGAATCGACGGTAGTAGCCCGCTAAGCCAAGGAAACTCCGAATGTCGCTAGCCGAGGCAGGTCATTTCCAATCCACCACCGCATCAATCTTCTTTGGGTCCACCGCGTCACCTTCGGCAGAGATTACGTGCCCGAGGAATGTCACGCTACTCATCCAGAACTCGCACTTACTCTGCTTGGCGTACAATTTGTTTTCACGCAGAATCTGCAATACCGTCTTCAAATGTTCTGCATGTTCTTCACGATTCTTTGAGTAGACAAGGATATCGTCGATGAATATGACTACAAATTTATCTATTTGAGGTCGGAAGACTCGGTTCATCAGATCCATGAACGCGGCTGGAGCATTCGTCAAACCGAACGGTATGACGAGGAATTCGTAATGACCATATCGAGTGCGGAAGGCAGACTTCGATATGTCGTCGGACTTGATCTTCAATTGATGATAGCCTGAACGAAGATCGATTTTTGAAAATATTGCCGTGCCTTGCATTTGGTCAAACAAGTCGTCGATTCGCGGCAAAGGATACTTGTTCCGCACGATCGCCTTGTTGAGTTCACGATAGTCGATGCATAGCCGCATCGACCCGTCCTTCTTCTTTACGAACAATACGGGAGCACCCCACGGAGAGACGCTAGGACGAATAAATTCGCGGTCTAGCAACTCTTGTAATTGCACCTTCAGCTCCTTCAGTTCTGCTGAAGCCATTCGGTAAGGCGCCTTGGATATCGGCCGTGTATCCGGAAAGGTGTCGATGCTGAATTTAATTTCTCGATCCGGCGGCATCCCAGGCATCTCGTCAGGAAAAATGTCAGGAAAATCTGCCACAATATCAGTCTGCGTGTTTGTATTATCCTTCCGTGTGTCTCGAAATGATGCCAAGTATCCCGCGCAGCCGGAACGCAGCATACGCCTTGCCGAGATTGCCGACACCATCATTGCCGCCTTCGAGACCGTACCGTACGAATATGAGAACTCTGTCTCGCCAGGAAGACGAAATACTACTCTCTTCTTCGCGCACTCGATCGTTGCACGACAAGCGCCCAACCAATCCATGCCCAAGATTATATCGTAATCTTTGATGTCTAGTACGACGGCATCCAAGGATAGATATCTTCCTCCGATGCAAATGTGGCCATCCCTACAAATAAACTTCGTAGGCATATCGACTCCCGACGGAGTGCTAACGCTAATATTTATATCTAGTGATTACATGGTTATTTTATTTTCTTTCGCAAAATCAGCAGATATAAAGCTATGCGTCGCACCCGAATCGAATAATACTCGAGCAGGTATATCTTTGTAGAGTAATATACCTGTTACAACCGTATCGGACGCAAGCGCCTCGTCCCGAGTTAAGGCATAAACTCGGCCTTGAGCTCCGTGGCGTTGGTTCTGATGGTTGACGGGCACCGCATTCGCGCCTTGCAGTATCGGTGCTTTATGCGGATTCGGAACGTTCCTCGGTAGGTTGTGTTGATTCGGACCTTTGTGCGGGCAATATGTAACTATATGGCCTACCTCGCCACACTTGTAGCAAGATCTCGTGATGCAGTCGACGGTTCGGTGCCCACGCCTACCGCACCTGGTGCAGTGTTGACTGCCATGGCCTCGATCATCGAATCTGTTCGAACGCTTTGTTATTCCCGATCCCCCGGCGTCGACGTCGTTAGGACGCTTGTTGAAGTGGTTACGGATGCCTCTACTCGACATACGGCCAAAGATGCGCTCACTATCAAGAGCGGCATTATAGGATTCACGGTATGTTTGGCACCTTTGATTCATGACGTCCCTTCGCAGTTCGTCATTTAGGCCTTGTTGGAAGCGTTCACACCAGGCCTCCTTGTTGGACAGGAAAGCGCCGGCAAACTTTGCCAGCTTTGAGAAGCTCGAATCATAATCGTCGACAGACATATTTCCCTGTCGCAGCGTCATGAACTCGTCTTCTTTTTGTTAACGGACAGCGCGAGGAACGTACTGTTCGAGGAAGGCTTGCTTGAATATTTTCTAGGAAATCGTGGCATCCGTATCGGCTTCATAGATTTCCTGCTTTTTAGCGGCCCACCAGTCGTACGCCCTCAGTTGCAGCTGTAACGCCGCACAAGTTACCCGCTGGGACCCTTCGATGCTAAACAGATTAAACAGGTCCTCCATCTCCGCGAGCCATCCCACGATCACATCAGGCTCCACTCGGCCGTTGAACTTTGGTGGATTCATCTTGCGGAACTCCTTTGCCTTGAACAAGGAAGAAGAATCTATCATTTGCGGTTGAGTATCTTCTTCCTCGTTTTCTTCTTGGCCGCCTTGCTTTTCCTCGGTCTCTTCGTCCGTCGTCTTGGTATTGCCCGCCATTCTGCTCACTATCTGAGTCAGGGCATTCATCTGTTTTTGTTGCGCCTCGAATTGGGCTTTGAATTGTGTCTGCAGCTGCTGCTGCTGCAGTTCCATCAACTGTTGCATCTTCTGCATAGTCGTCTCGCTAGGCTCAGTACTTTTTGTGCTCGACGTACTATCTACAGTTTGGGTTGGGGCGAAATTGTTCCTTTTCTTAGTCATTCCTACAAAACAGAGTAAACCCGTTAGTATTTTTCAAAAATATCTACGGGCTTACCTGTATGGAACTTTTATTTCACGCAATATGTCGATAAGCATTCAATCGAGCCATCGCAACGGACATTCCAATAATGAAACATCTTTCAAAAATTCGAGGAAACATAACTGTGCTCTGATACCAATTTGTCACGCCCCGAGACGACAAACCGTTCGTCCCCGGTGTTACTTTGCCGATTCGATCGTCCTCGCTAAGGCGTGATGCCGCACGAGCCTGGAGTTGCGCTCGTGCAAGGCAAGATGACAAGTTCTCAAATGGTTATCTTTTGATTTTGATATAAATACGCCAAGTCGAAACTTCACAAATCACATCAGAATATAAGACGCAGCATAGGAAGATAGAAATGCTTTTCATTCATAGCTTGCAACGAAGTGCAAGTCGTAATTTATATTGGATGCCGTTGCGGCTACATTGATTGAAAACATAAGGAAATACATTATACAAGTTGCCTGAACTAACGCTTGCCGTCCCATACATTTGCCCCTTTATACAAAGCCGTCGACTTGAATTGGCTTCAAAATACTTCAGCATAGGAAGAGCTTCAAAATGTCTCTCCGTACTTCAGCTCCAGTTTAGTTGAGCGCGTCCGTCGCACCTGGGAAAATTGGGGGAATGGGATTAGCACACTTGCTAAGTGGACGAGACGAACCCACTCGTCTAAATCGACTCTGATTGTTAGGGTAGGCATGCTTTAGAGTTGTCTTTCTATTAGAACTAAATGAATTCAGTTCATATTCGATAGCCATCTTTGCGTAATAAAGCATACAGTGAACTATAGCAGTTTATCATATTTTTTACCACGGCCGTGCTCGTCCCTGCATAAAAACAGAGATAATATTCACACCTGCATAAGACAATAGGTGAGTATGCTACTATCTTATATGCGGTCATTGATGTTACACATCACGTGGGACTATCTCAACGGTATTTCGGCCCGCTCAGTCTAGGTTGCAAGCCTGACTGACGGTCCCGCAATGCATCAGTACCGAAGCACGATTATTCATTCCCCCTAGGTCGAGTCGATTCCGATGCCCCGGATATCGATTCGAGAAAAATATCAACTTGTGCACAAGCTGTCCATGACCATGCCAATGCGTGAACAGTTTATATATGCAACCAGTTTTGTATAGCGTGGACAGTATTGAACGACATTATCATTTCTCCAACTCATGCAACGTTTCATTTCCCCAAGCCGTACTCCAATTTAGCGTCCCGTAGGCACCAAATTGTCCGAGACATCATAACCCACGATCGATGTTTCATAATATTTTGCAGCACGTAAAATGGTCTATCTTTTTACTAGAACCTTAAACTTTCTGGTTTATGTGATAGACTTGTATTTTCAGAGTGAAATTCTCTAAATCGATACGTTTTCCCGAGTTCTTGGACTTAGTGGATTGGCATGCAATTAACTTGGCATCGATCGATTTGAATGAATTCAAAGCAAGGAATAAGTTTGCGGGACAGAGTAGAAAAGAAGGGGCCGAATCACCCACCGATTACTTTGCTTCGTGCCGGTCGTCCAAGCGCTACGCAACGTCAATCCTTAGTTACGCGAGCTCCTGCAATGGCACCAACGCTTTGTTAGAATTCCTTCTTTTCCCCTTGTATCGAAATTGTAATTGCATCCATGAAAACGACGCGAAAGCACTTCATCAAGCCCAGCGGCAAAGCTCCAAGAAAACCATACAGCGGTCCGGTCCCGTCGAAGGGACTCTTATAGAGAGCTCACTCGCCGAGACGCAGCCCGCTGCATCTAGGACTTATTCCAACAGAAGTCGTTCCATTAGTTGGATCGATTCTCGTAACTTTCGTCCAAATTGATTTGAATCGATGCCGCAAGGCGTTAACGTTTACCAAGCTTAGCGATCGAGTCAGATGGCCATCTAAGTTCCCGGCCGATCTGACTCGGCGCTAGCATATTATGAAGTTTCGTCGCCTATCGAAAGCGGGGCTCTACATATTGCACCACGTACAACGATTTTACTTCTGACACGCATTGCACATCGTGCAATATTTTCTTTCTGATATGCGTTGCACTTTGTGCAATGATTTATTTCCAATAACCATTGCATCTCGTGCAAGTATTTATCTGTGACATTCAAAGCCAATGCTCGAATCCATTCAACACATTCGATATCAACTTTTATTATTCTTGCACTCATCATTCACACTTCAACTCGTTGACTTTGATACAGCAACATTTTATTTCACTCATTACACTTCATGCAACTTTTTATTTCTCTCGTTGTACTTCATGCAACATTTCATTTCCCATTCAATTTTGTTGCATTGCAACATCGAACATCTTATTTCACATTTTTCAACTTGTTGCACTTGCAGCAACAATTATTTCACGGCTCGTTGCACTCAATGCAATAAACCTTTCACGATTTTCTTAGCAAACATCATGTAATTTCCAAAATACATGCGACAAAATTACACGATTTGTATTAGACTTATTGTATGGAACATCCAGTGCGGCATTGAGTCGAGTCAAGAGTGATTTGATTGGTGGTGGGCAACTCTTGGAATTGAAACGAAACAAGCGTCCTGAGAAAATTGAGCCTAAAGCTCTGATACTAATCTGTCACGCCCCGTCCCGACCCAAAATTGAGCCTAAAGCTCTGATACTAATCCTGGTGGTGGGCAACTCTTATAATTTTTCTTAATAATTATTTATTTACGACAAAACCTATATTAACTTAAACGGTTATATATTAATATCAGATTTGTAACAAAATCTATTTTTATGTACAAGTGGTTTTCAACTAGGATCACCAACCTGTAGACTTGGCCTAGTTTTGTACCTTAGATTTATGGTGTAATTCTGGTTACTAAAACTGGCGTTACGATCTTGTAGGTTCGAATTTATAAACCCTAACAGTCACTTTCTAGTTGCTGCCAAGTCAAGGAATACTCTGAGGCAAGTTTCATATCTATTCCATGTCTGCATTTTATTATGATAATTAAATGTATGCATCAGTTAGTTACATGTAGTATAGTTGCACTGATTCACCTTGGATCCCTCTCGGACTCCACATAGGTTGATGGATGGCTATCTTGATATGTTAGTTATTGATTATTGACTCATTGACTTGGGAATTGCTTGGGGGAATAGTGTAACGTCTGTGACCAAAGCCAAATCTCGCTCGTTTCTCGTCTCGCGCTAACCCCTACCGCACATGGGGTTGTGTCGTACCGTATACTATTCGTTTTGGCCAAAACGTTAGTATACATATTGCCTCTATCCCAGCCGATCATAGGCCCTGTTATATACTCAAATACTAGCTTAGCATTGCATCATTCTGGACATTGACATCATCTTATTTGTTGGTCTTTTTACTATTAAATACAAAAAAAAATTGTTTCTTTAACTGTCTCGCACTTTACATTTATTATTAATTTAGAATTGTTAGATGTGGATGAAATATGTTCTTGCTCCCTCCTGACTGGAGACCCAACATTTTTAGGTGATTGCGACGAAAAGGAGCTGCCTTACTGCACTTTCTACGGTACAGACTTGGGTCCCGCAAAGGCTGAACCCTGAACCCTAGAATGTTGGCTTAGCACTTTCATTTACTTTCTTTTTCAGAATCTATTGCAATAAAATGAATATTGTTGTTGTTTGTTTTATTTCTAGACTTTTTCCAGTTGAATAAAATGTTTTATTTCCGTTAGATGTTTCTGCATGTTGTGTTTCACTGCTTGATACAGCTTACTGCCGTCGTCTCACAACGGTGCAGGTTGGATATGATCCGACTAGATCTACTACATTGGGATCGGGTCGTGACATGTTTTCAGTGGTGGCCCAAGCAGGTCGGTTCTGTAAGCTGGTCTAGTCAACTTAGTCTAGACCATCACGCAGTTCTGCGACTTGACCTAGGTTTAGTTGAGACTTTAGGAAAACAGACTTAGAAACAACTAGAACACTTAGATAACATTTACCCTGTTACATTATAGGACCGAAATTATATATTTTAATAACTATTTTTGCTTGCTTATAGATTTATTAGGCTCCCTTGCTTATGTTTGTACCCAAACCTGTAGTGCCCCGTCCCTACATCGTGCCCCGTACTCTGTCCACGGGGTGCGCGAGAAAGGAACACTGTCGCTATCGATTCGGCCGGGACCGATAGGTCGGGATCGACCGAGTCGATCGAACGGGAACGGTTGAATTAAGACCCATTCCTCGTTATGGAATGTCTTCTTCGGAACCAAGTCCCATATTCAGCGGGCTGCGCCTCGAGGATTGACTCTGCGGCTGAGTCGGGAGAGACCTCCCGTTGCTCTGCTTTTCACGCCGCTTGCGTTGGTTTTGGCTTTGTTTTCTGAATGCGTTTTCGTGAATGTTTTCGATGGTTTTCATAGCTTGCATTTCGAACTCGCATTTCTTATCAAACTCCTTGAATAATGCAGTGTTCTAATCGGTTGCTTGTGCGATTTCAGGTAATCGCGTAGGCGACGTCTAGCGCAACCAGCAAGTTCTCTCGCCGAAGTAAACTCAAGGTGAGTGGCTGACCCTTCTCTTCTCGACCCCCTTCTTAGGCAAATCGATAGTGTTGTTGCGGATGAAACAATGAAATCAAGGGCACGAACACGATGAAAATGAACAAGTTTCAAAGAGAATGTAGGCTATAACTTCATAACTATAAAGAATTGTCTTTGCACGGTCATTGGACAACTCGTGCACGAGGAACGGCTTCCTCGAGCGATACCCCGAGACACGGGATCGTTTCGGCCTAGGAGGAAGTAAAAGATAGCTGTGCTCGACGAAAGCAGAAAGATATGGTTAGTCGGGAGAACTTGCAGTGGGGCTCGCTACCCGCGCTGAAAGTGTCGCCGTCTAACCCAGTTATAGTCCAAATATGGCTTGTGATGCCAGTGACCTTCACGAACACAAATTTGCACACAAAATGATAATAACTGACAGGGAAGAACATTTTAAGTCCCAAAGGTGCGGCACGGTCCGCCGGGGGTAAGTTCCGAAGTAAATTACATTATGCTTGTCATTGCACGCTTGAAATTCATTAGGATGGTTAGAAACATCCATGAACTAAGTCATATAAACTCATTCAACCAAATGAGAGCTTGGAACTTAACTTGCCACGCACCAGTACGAAGTGTAATGTACTGATCCTCGCTCTCCAACGCAGGTACCCCGAACCACGAAGGGCGTGCCAACTAGAGCTCAAGGCGGCGTGAACTCTTTTGAAGCCTTGTCCGTGTGAAGGCTTGTTTTCTGGATTTCCTTTTGAAGAAGACCGCACATCAGTCCAAAGAAAAATGACGACTCGACTTCCCGCCATAGCAGGTGGAAATATGTATTGGTTTTTACTTGTATAAAAGGGTGTAATGTATGGAACGACCTATCTCATCGGCGTTCATTTTGTAAGTCGAATCATGTTGTAGCCCGCGCGGCAATGATTGTAAAGGAGTCTATGTAAAGTTTTATTATCATCAATGAAAAGTCTATTCTATTCCAAATGTGTCATTCAATTTCTCTGCGTACTCTAACTTGATGTTGTGTTCGGATAACCTTATGACTATGCCTTGTGCGATCGCAACTTAGGTTCGCACGGCATCACGCCCGGGGGACGACTATCGATTCCACGGAAATCAGGGCGTGACATAATGGTATCAGAGCACGGCTTTACATCCTTTGGCCTCGCGTCTAGAGTTTTAAAAACTTTGACCACGCAACGATGAGATAAGTTGTTCCATACAATGAGTCCGTAATAATTTGAGACTGATGCGTTGCCTTCGTATCGCAGAAGTGGTGGAACCCACGGCCGAGCAAGAACAGAGCGCTTCCAGTGGCTCTAGTAGCTCGCATCGTCGGCAGGCCGGACCTTCTAACGATACAATCGAAAGGATGCTGCGCATGATGGAGGCGCAGCGGAACCAGTCCGAGAGCCGACATCAACGAGTAGAGGAACGACAGGCCCAGTTCGAAGCTCGCTTCGATGCGCACATCAAACTTCAACAAAAGCAGATGGATACACTGCAGCAGATCGTCCAGACGTTTGCGGCCAACGGAAATTCTGCGACGGCGCCTACCGTCACCGTACCTGCTACCACCGTGCCGGCGATTCCACCCATTGAAGTCGACACGGCGGAGCCCGAGCTTCAACTAGCGGCACCAAAGAAGTACAACTTCGAAGTGTCAGAATTCAAGAAGGCGTGTCGCACCTCTTTCAGCGGCACCGAGGGTCCTTCCATTGCGATCGACTGGCTGGAAGAACTAGAAGACCACTTCGAGCTCCTCGGCATCGAAGATTCAAAGCAAGTCGCCTGCGCACAACTTCAACTACGGTTGAACGCGCACGACTGGTGGGCCGTGCGCAAGCGAGCGATTCGTCCGGACAACACTACCGCGCCGATCTCTTGGGCCACGTTCCGCAAGGCCTTCGAACTCGAGTACCTTCCGTCTGCCGTTCGCCAAGCAAAGGAAAACGAATTCATGTCATTGAAGCAGGGGAATAGGACCGTGGAGCAGTACGCCGCAGAGTTCAACAAATTGTCCAAGTTCGCTGGTGCGTTTCTGCCTACTGAAGAGTGCCGCGTGCGACGGTTCGAAGTGGGACTGCGACAATCTATTGGTGCGCATGTCGGCGTCCCGGAGTACAAGACCACGGGCGAGGCTCTGAATCATGCTCTCCGCCTTGAGAACCTGCATCCTCCCAGTGCTGACGACGTTGTGCGCAACTCCAATCACAAACGTCCTAGCCATATGGGAGGCAACAACCACACAGCAAAGCGTCCGAACAACGGGGGCTACCAAGGACAAAGCAGTAGGTCTCGTTGCACAAAATGTAATTACGTCGGACACGATGCCAGCGAGTGCCGTACCCTGAACATCGACTGTCACTCTTGCGGGAAAAAGGGACACTATGCTAAAGATTGTCGTTCCCGACCACAACGACAAGATGCGCTGCCACAATCAAATCATCAAAATCGAGGCCCAGTTCCTCGACCTCCTCCGCCTGCCCAACCAAACCATCAAGACAGGCGTCCGAATGCACAAGGATGCGTCTACGCTTTGACTCGAGACGAAGCGCTTGCCTCAGACACGGTCGTGACAGGTATTCTTAGTTTTAATAATGTGCCTGCTCGCGTTCTATTTGATTCAGGTGCTTCGCATAGTTTTATAGCGGCGAACTTTGTCGCCGAGCACAAATTTCTGTTAGTGTCATTAGACCTCGACCTTAGCGTGAGCACACCTTCGGGCACACCAATACTCACTAATTCAGCCTGCACCGACGGGATTATCTGTATCGGCGGTCAAAAGATTAGTCTGGACGTGATGGTCCTAGATATGAATGACTTCGATATCATTCTGGGGATGGATTGGCTCGGGCCGTGCAACGCAACCATAGACTGTGCCAGGAAGACGGTCACTTTCCGTATACCAGAAGTGCCTGAATTCTGCTTTTCGTGTGGTGAGGCGTCGTCGACCTGCATGTTGATCTCGGCAATCTCTGCTCGGAGGATGCTGCATTCTGGGTACGAAGGCTACTTGGCGTCCGTCCGAGACATGCGACAGGATGGTGCAAACGTAGGTCAGACCGACGTTGTGGCAGAATTCCCCGATGTGTTCCCGGACGAGCTACCCGGCATGCCCCCCGACCGAGAGATCGAGTTCAGCATCGATACATTCCCCGATACTCGACCGATTTCAAAGGCCCCGTACAGAATGGCCCCCGCCGAGCTGAAGGAACTCAAAACCCAGTTACAAGAATTACTCGACAGAGGGTTTATTTGGCCTAGTGTTTCACCGTGGGGAGCGCCCGTATTGTTCGTTAAGAAGAAGGATGGGTCCATGCGTCTGTGCGTCGATTACCGAGAGCTTAACAAGGCCACCATCCGGAACAAGTACCCATTGCCCCGCATAGACGACCTATTCGATCAACTGCAAGGCGCCTCGGTATTTTCGAAGATTGATCTCCGCTCAGGCTATCATCAGCTCAAGATCAAGTCGGACGACGTGCAAAAGTCAGCCTTTCGCACTCGGTACGGCCACTACGAGTTCCTGGTGATGCCATTCGGCCTGACGAACGCCCCTGCCGCCTTTATGGACCTAATGAATCGGGTGTTTCGACCCTTCCTTGATAAATTTGTGGTAGTCTTCATTGACGACATTCTCGTCTACTCGAAAGACAGGGCGCAGCATGCAGAACATCTGCGGACCGTGCTCCAGACACTTCGAGAGAGCCAGTTGTATGCGAAGCGGAGTAAGTGTGAATTTTGGCTCAGCAGCGTATCCTTTCTTGGTCACATCATTTCGTCCGAAGGCATTGCAGTCGACCCGAAGAAAGTGGAAGCCGTTGCTGATTGGAAGAGGCCTGTGTCTGCTAGCGAGATTAGAAGCTTTCTTGGTTTGGCGGGATACTATCGACGCTTCGTGAAAGACTTCGCGAAGATTGCATCGCCACTGACTCGCCTCACTCAAAAGGGAGTCGCGTATGAGTGGTCGGATGACTGTGAAGCTTCATTCCAGGAGCTAAAACAGCGGCTGATTTCGGCACCCATACTCGTACTTCCGGATGGGCCAGAGGGTTTCCAGATATTCAGCGATGCCTCAGGCCAGGGCTTGGGATGTGTACTCATGCAGCGGAACAAGGTGATATCATTCGCCTCCAGACAGTTGAAGCCGCACGAGAAGAACTATCCTACGCACGACTTGGAGTTAGCGGCGATTGTGTTCGCGTTGAAATTGTGGCGTCACTATCTATATGGCGTGGCGTGCGCGATCTATACCGACCACAAGAGCCTCAAGTATCTCTTCACCCAGAAGGAACTGAACTTACGACAGCGGCGCTGGCTTGAACTAATCAAGGACTATGACTTGACGATCGACTACACTCCGGGCAAGGGAAATGTGGTGGCGGACGCTCTGAGTCGGAAATATCTTGCCTCGCTATCCATCGACCGCAGACTACTACAAGATCTCGAAGAAATGGGCATCGATCTCCGGGTTCGATTCAGAGATATACGGTTGGCGCAGCTGCAGTTAGAGCCGAGTTTGCTGGAAAAGATCATGGCCGCTCAGAAGGATGATCCGTACCTGAAGAAAATGCGCGAGCAAATTTCAACAGGTAGTGTGACCGACTTTGCGGAAGACAAGACCGGCGCGCTGCGATTGAATGGCCGACTATGTGTTCCGGATGATTCTGAACTACGAAAGGAGATTATGTCGGAGGCGCATCACGCGAAATATACCTTGCATCCAGGCAGTACCAAGATGTACAAGGACCTCCGCACGACCTTCTGGTGGCACGGGATGAAGAGAGATGTGGCGCTCTTCGTGTCAAAATGCATGGCCTGTCAGCAGGTGAAAGCTGAGCATCAGCGACCGGGCGGGGAGATGCAGAACCTTGCCATTCCAGAGTGGAAATGGGATCATGTCACGATGGACTTTATTGTTGGCCTGCCGAAGACACCACGGGGGAGCGACGCCATCTGGGTCATCGTCGATCGATTAACCAAGTCAGCGCACTTCATTGCCATTAAAGTTACTTGGAGCGTTGATCGGCTGGCGCAGATTTATCTTGACGAGATCGTACGGCTGCACGGAGTTCCAGTATCCATCGTCTCTGATCGGGATTTACGGTTCATGTCGCGATTCTGGAGTAGCCTTCAGTCGGCGCTGGGTACCAAGTTGCAGTTCAGTTCAGCTTACCATCCACAGACCGACGGCCAAACGGAGCGCGTTAATCAGATTCTCGAAGACATGCTACGGCTCTGCGCAATCGACTTCAAATCAAACTGGGACGTCCACTTACCGTTGGCGGAATTTGCATATAACAATAGCTACCAGTCCAGCATCCAAATGGCGCCGTATGAAGCCTTGTACGGTCGGAAGTGCAGATCGCCCATTTGCTGGGATGAAGTCGGGGAACGGCAGATACTCGGCCCGGAGCTGGTTGAGCAAACGGTGCAGAAGGTCAAGCTAATTCGGGAAAGACTAAAGATTGCACAGAGTCGGCAGAAGAGCTATGCCGACACCCATCGAAGACCGCTTGAGTTCTGTGTAGGCGATCACGTGTTCCTGAAGGTGTCACCTATGCGTGGAGTTACTCGGTTCGGCGTGAAGGGGAAGCTGAGTCCGAGATTCGTTGGGCCGTTCGAAATACTCGAGCGGGTCGCCCCCGTAGCCTATAAGATTGCCCTACCACCGGCGCTTGAAGGTGTACACAATGTCTTCCACGTCTCCCAACTGCGGAAGTACGTGCACGACCCTAGCCACGTGGTGGATTTTGGCCAGCTAGAGCTGAAGTCTGACTTATCCTACGTCGAAGCGCCAGTTCAAATTTTAGAACGCAGGGATAAGTTACTTCGAAATCGGGCGATCCCTCTCGTCCGCGTACTCTGGAGGAACCATGCGGCAGAGGAGTCGACATGGGAACTCGAGTCAGAGATGAGGGAAAAGTTCCCTTCATTATTTTCATAGAGGTAGGTTCTATTCTTAAGTTTCGAGGACGAAACTTTTTCTTAGTTGGTTATGGTGTAGTGCCCCGTCCCTACATCGTGCCCCGTACTCTGTCCACGGGGTGCGCGAGAAAGGAACACTGTCGCTATCGATTCGGCCGGGACCGATAGGTCGGGATCGACCGAGTCGATCGAACGGGAACGGTTGAATTAAGACCCATTCCTCGTTATGGAATGTCTTCTTCGGAACCAAGTCCCATATTCAGCGGGCTGCGCCTCGAGGATTGACTCTGCGGCTGAGTCGGGAGAGACCTCCCGTTGCTCTGCTTTTCACGCCGCTTGCGTTGGTTTTGGCTTTGTTTTCTGAATGCGTTTTCGTGAATGTTTTCGATGGTTTTCATAGCTTGCATTTCGAACTCGCATTTCTTATCAAACTCCTTGAATAATGCAGTGTTCTAATCGGTTGCTTGTGCGATTTCAGGTAATCGCGTAGGCGACGTCTAGCGCAACCAGCAAGTTCTCTCGCCGAAGTAAACTCAAGGTGAGTGGCTGACCCTTCTCTTCTCGACCCCCTTCTTAGGCAAATCGATAGTGTTGTTGCGGATGAAACAATGAAATCAAGGGCACGAACACGATGAAAATGAACAAGTTTCAAAGAGAATGTAGGCTATAACTTCATAACTATAAAGAATTGTCTTTGCACGGTCATTGGACAACTCGTGCACGAGGAACGGCTTCCTCGAGCGATACCCCGAGACACGGGATCGTTTCGGCCTAGGAGGAAGTAAAAGATAGCTGTGCTCGACGAAAGCAGAAAGATATGGTTAGTCGGGAGAACTTGCAGTGGGGCTCGCTACCCGCGCTGAAAGTGTCGCCGTCTAACCCAGTTATAGTCCAAATATGGCTTGTGATGCCAGTGACCTTCACGAACACAAATTTGCACACAAAATGATAATAACTGACAGGGAAGAACATTTTAAGTCCCAAAGGTGCGGCACGGTCCGCCGGGGTAAGTTCCGAAGTAAATTACATTATGCTTGTCATTGCACGCTTGAAATTCATTAGGATGGTTAGAAACATCCATGAACTAAGTCATATAAACTCATTCAACCAAATGAGAGCTTGGAACTTAACTTGCCACGCACCAGTACGAAGTGTAATGTACTGATCCTCGCTCTCCAACGCAGGTACCCCGAACCACGAAGGGCGTGCCAACTAGAGCTCAAGGCGGCGTGAACTCTTTTGAAGCCTTGTCCGTGTGAAGGCTTGTTTTCTGGATTTCCTTTTGAAGAAGACCGCACATCAGTCCAAAGAAAAATGACGACTCGACTTCCCGCCATAGCAGGTGGAAATATGTATTGGTTTTTACTTGTATAAAAGGGTGTAATGTATGGAACGACCTATCTCATCGGCGTTCATTTTGTAAGTCGAATCATGTTGTAGCCCGCGCGGCAATGATTGTAAAGGAGTCTATGTAAAGTTTTATTATCATCAATGAAAAAGTCTATTCTATTCCAAATGTGTCATTCAATTTCTCTGCGTACTCTAACTTGATGTTGTGTTCGGATAACCTTATGACTATGCCTTGTGCGATCGCAACTTAGGTTCGCACGGCATCACGCCCGGGGGACGACTATCGATTCCACGGAAATCAGGGCGTGACAAAACCTGTCCGCAGATGGCGAAGGGTAAGACTACTCGTTTTGGGACTGCTGTTGAGGAGGTTTCATCCTCTGAGAATACTCCAACTCAGGCTTAGTCAGACTCCTCTCCGTTGCAGCTTACTGATCGTCCTCACGCTGTACGGCCTCCGCGTGCTGCTTACACTTCCACAGCGTATGCAGCAGCACCGATCCCTCCGAGGACCGCAACCCCGCCTGTTGAAGCGGTTTCTCCAGCTACTCCACCAGCACCAGTGGACAACGCTGACCTCGTAAGGCTGCTACGAGGAGTACTTGAGGGCCAGAGAGCTCAAGCAGAAGTGAATCGCGAGCAGACCGCGATTATGAAGGAGGGCATAGAGAATGCCCACAATGTCGCCATAGCAGTGTTGCAAACATCACCGACAGAGAAGATGCCTGCTAAGGTGAGAAAAGTGAAATTGATAATTTGTGTTTCATTGGAGAAATATAGATGCTGATGTATCGGTCCTTTAATTCAGGAGAAAGTTGGGGACATCGAGAGCTTCAAGAGCTTGAGTCCGCGGCCTTTCAAAGGGACTGAAGGCCACACCTACGCGGACGAGTGGCTGGACGTCCGTCACATGGGGGCGGGCCAGCGGCGAGCCAGCCTCCGAACGGACAAAATAGCAGCCTCCATTAGTTTTGAGAGCTAAAAATAATAAATGTCAAATGTTTAAGAGAATATCGTTTGATATTTGCCATTTAAAAAATAATATTTTTTTTTTAAACAGTAACAAAACTACTGGAGTTGTACCTCTATAGCCAAATTTTAACTAAAATATCCCATCTTAAAATTAAGATTGATAATATACAACCATTGGGAGTACTTGACATAGTATACGATCCTTGCTAAAGTAGAGTCCGAATAGAAAACCTCACTTCATGAAAATTTTGGGTGTGGGTATAAATTATGCCATATTTGCATTTAGAGTAGAATGTGCTTATAGTTGGTGTATTCTTGTCCAAGTCTGAAGTCATGTCAGATTTACTGTAATACCCCGTTTCGTACAGTGCATTACGTTAAGACGCTGGGCACGGACCAGCTGTACGGACGGACAAAATAGACTTTCCGAAAACTAATAATAGTGAAAATAATATTATATTTATCATTTTGACTGGGGTAAAATACAAATAAACTCTCATTAGATTTGTCTCGGAAGTAAAATAATACCTGTTAGAAAACTAATACAATTGATCCCTGCTTAAATTTTTTGTGTCAACAAAAAAGTTACTACCATCCATTAGCCGTTAAAAATGACCGTTAATAATTTAAAAAAAAAAAACGAAAAATGTCCTTCCTTTTACACCAGCCAGCCCTCCTGGCCCGCCACCCTTTCTCCCTCCGCCGGCCCGGCCCCCTCGAATCAAAGACAATATAGACCCGTTTCAAAATTTGCAAACCGCCCCACCCTAACCCAACTACAGGGAACGGTGGGCGGATGTTAGTCAACCAAAGATGAATGACTACTAACTAATTAAAGAGAGATTGTGGAGCAAAAGAGGTTACAGAGAGAAACAAGAAACAAACAAAATGGGCATCCCTTCCGAGCTGAGAGACGCCTTCACTGCCAGAAGAAATTCCTTCGGGATCCATTCTCCAAACGAACAATCAATCGTAAAGAATAGCTCTGTCCAAGGTTGGTCGATCCCTACAAACCCCAATCTCCCTCTTACTTCTGTTGTTTATATAATTAATTTACCGATTGCTGATGAAATAATAGATCCCCTTTCTGATATCGCTACGAGTTAATACCATAGAATAATCAGTTCAGCAAAATCCCTCAATTCCCCTCGTTAACCCTCCGATCTGGGATTGAAAAAATAGGATATTTTCTCACTTTCGCCCCCCCCCCCCCTTATTAATATGAATTTGTACTTACATCCTACTTCTTGTATTCAGTAGACTTACATCCTACTTTTTGTCACGAAAATATTCGTTAAATTTTTTATCTCGACAAAAAGTGGGATGAATAAACACAAAAAGTTGGATATAGTATAAATTCATATTAATAAGTGGGACAAAAGTAAAAAAAATATCCTATTTTTTAACCCCAAATCGGAGGGTTAAACGAAGATTGAGCGATTTTGTTTAAAAAGACATAAATATCTCTTATTTGTCCTATAAATTATCATGATTTTTCTCTCTATTTTTTCTTGCTTTCAACCTGCTGCCCCGTATATTTCTCATTTGTGAAGATATTTTGACACATTCTAATTAAAATTCCAATCAAATTTAATTTTATAACATGTAATATGGGTATTTTGGTACATATTATATTTTTTATTAATCCTCCTCTCACTCAAAACCTAAAATTCAAGCAAGAGTTATTAAACACAACCCACTTAACCCTCCCTCTAATCCAAGCAATGTTATATGTATTGACTCTACTCTCCCTCACTTAACTATCCTTCACTTAACCCCACTTAACTCTACTTAACATTTTCTCCCTAAATCCAAGCATACCCTAAATGAACTGTTAAATTTTGTATGACTGTCTGTCGACATGACACCAACCCCATAATTTGGTGCAAATTAGCATGAGAGGGCCATATCGTTGAAACCTTAGAGGACAAGTTTGACAGGTAGAGACCTACTTTTCGTTATATTTTGAGACTCTTTAAGGAAGAGAGCAAGCACAAGAACACAAGAACACATGATATTTTTTATGGAAACCCACTTGATGTGAGAGGGAAAACCAAGGGACCTAATCCAAGAAATTTGTCGTCCACTATAAGAATATTGGGATTACAAGAGTCTTCTTTCTAGCATACTAAAGGATCACCAACATATAGTTCTTCACTTCAAGAGTCGTGATTAAAATAGGAACAAACTCACTGATACAACTGACCTCGGTTGATGCACTACCGATGGAACTACTTCGACATCTCGGTGGATAGCATCACTTGGATAAACTTGAAGTGGATGGATTGTAATGAATGTTGGATGCTGATGATACCTTGAGGCTGAGCCACGGAGCCCCTTATATAGGCTCATTTATTATCGACATGTATTTTCGTCCATAGGTCTTCCCAAGGTTCAGTTATTATGGACATGTCTTTTTGTCTTCCTAGAAGACTACTCAATCTTCCAAGGTTCTTTTTTATCTTCCAAGAAGGCTTTTCGTCATCGAATGCTCATTATTAGATTTGGCTACACATAGCTCCATCCTCCCATAAGGAGGGATTTCCAACAAACTCCTCACGACGATGACATCATACTTGTTACCTATCAATAAAGTTCATGTTTGTCCTTGGTCAACAACTTTGTCATTATATTTGAACCGTTCTTGTTAGTATCTTCGGTTGCTTCAACATATTTTTATTGAGCATGTCATGTATCCAGTGGTAGCGAACGTCAATGTACTTGGACTTTGAGTGGAAACTCGGATTCTTTGCTAGATGGTGTTATGACTATAAAGTGAAGAACCATTTTACTTTTTTCAATACCTAGTTTCTTCAAGAACCTTATCATTCATAGCAACCCCTTGCAGTCCGGTCATTGTAATGTACTCAACATTACTAGTTGACTGGAAAACACATTTCTGCAACCTGGACTTGCATGACATAGCTCCCCAACAAAAGTAAACACGTATCCTGAAGTCAACTTTCTTGAGTCGACTATATCCCTCTAATACTGACTTACCACTGCTAAAGCAAAAACAAGACTTTGAAGTGTCTGTGTCTCGGGGATAGAAGTATCCATTTGACGACCACTTCGATGCTCCTTGCCCAGATCCGTAAGGAGTCGACTAACGACACCAAATGCGTGTTTGATGCCGAGCCTCGTGTACACTGTCACGCCCCGAGTCGGCAACGTTCGTCCCCGATGTTAATTTTGCCGATTCGATCGTCCTCGCTAAGGCGTGATGCCGCACGAGCCTGGAGTTGCGCTCGTGCAAGGCAAGATGACAAGTTCTCAAACGGTTATCTTTTGATATAAATACGCCAAGTTGAAACTTCACAAATCACATCAGAATTTAAGACGCAGTATAGGAAGATAGAAATGCTTTTCATTCATAGCTTGCAACGAAGTGCAAGTCGTAATTACATTGGATGCCGTTGCGGCTACATTGATTGAAAACATAAAGAGAATACATTCGACAAGTTGCCTGAACTACGCTTGCCGTCCCATACATTCGCCCCTTTATACATAAGCCGTCGACTTGAATTGGCTTCAAAATACTTCAGTATAGGAAGAGCTTCAAAACGCCTCTCCGCACTTCAGCTTCGTTTTAGGTTGGAGCGCCCGCCGCACCTGGGGAAATTGGGGGAGGGGATTAGCACACTTGCTAAGTGGACGAGACGAACCAACTCGTCTAAACCGACTCTGATTTGTTAGGATAGGCATGCTTTAGAGTTGTCTTTCTATTAGAACTAAATGAATTCAGTTCATATTCGATAGCCGTCTTTGAGTAATAAAGCATACAGTATAACATCGCAGTTTTCATATTTCTTACCACGGCCGTGCTCGTCCCTGCATGAAAACATAGATAATATTTACCCTGCATAAGACAATAGATGAGCATGAAACTATCTTATATGCGGTCATTGGTGCTATGCACCACGAGGGACTTAATCGAAGTTGGCATGCGACGCTACCCTTTCAGCCTAGGTTGCAAGCCTTACTGAAGGTCCCGCATGCATCGCGCCGAAGCACGATAAATTGTTCCCCCTAGGTCGAATCGGTTCCGATGCCCCGGATACCGTTTCGAGGAATCGAACTTGTGCACAAGCTGTCCATGACCATGCCTATGTGCGAACAGTTTAATGCATGCAAACCGTTTTGTATAGCGCGGACAGTATTCAACGACATTATCATTTATGGCAACTTATGCATCGATTCATTTTCCCCGAAGCCATACACTCGATTTAGCGTCCCGTAGGCACCAAATTGTCCGAGGCATCAAAACCCATGTTCAACGTTTCATAATATTTTGCAGCACTTGAAATAGTCTATCTTTTTCTGTAAACCTTAAACTTTTTGGTTTATGTGAAAAACTTGTATTTGTAAATCGATACATTTTTCCCGAGTTCTTGACTTAGTGGATTGGCATGCAATTAACTTGGCATCGTTCGATTTGAATGGATTCGAAGCAAGGAATAAGTTTGCGGGACATAATAGAAAAGAAGGCCGAATCACCCACCGATTACTTGGCTTCGTGCAGGTCGTCGAAGCGCTACGCAACGTCAATCCTTAGTTACGCGAGCTCCTGCAATGCATCAACACTTTGTTAGATTTCCTTCTTTTTCCCTTGCATCGAAATTTGTAATTGCATCCTTGAAAACGACGCGAAAGCACTTCAATCAAGCCAAGCGGCAAAGCTCCAAGAAAACCATACAGCGGTCCGGTCCCGTCGAAGGGACTCTTATAGAGAGCTCGCGCGCCGAGACGCAGCCCGCTGCATCTAGGACTTGTTCCAACAGAAGTCGTTCCATTAGTTGGATCGATTCTCGTATCTTCCGTCCAAATCGAATTGAATCGATGCCGCAAGGCGTTAACGTTTACCAAGCTTAGCGATCGAGTCAGATGGCCATCTAAGTTCCCGGCCGATCGGACTCGGCGCTAGCATATTATGAAGTTCCGTCGCCTATCGAAAGCGGGGCGCTACATAATATACCACTAAGAAAAAGTTTCGTCCCGAAACTTAAGAACAAGGGTCGGACCTTAATTTAGACGAACAACGCAGGGTACTTCTCCTTCATCTCCGCCTCCATCTCCCACGTCGACTCCTCGACTGTATGGTTCCGCCAAAGCACGCGGACCAAGGACATCGACCGATTTCGTAGCACCTTTTCCTTGCGGTCCAAAATTTGAATAGGCTCCTCCGAGTAAGACAAGTCAGTACGTAGCTCCAACTGATCGAAGCTAACCACATGACTTGGATCGTGCACGTATTTTTGAAGTTGTGAAACGTGAAAAACATCGTGCACATCGGCTAAGGCAGGAGGTAGCGCGATCCGATAAGCAACCGTCGCAACTCGCTCGATGATCTCGAAGGGGCCTACAAATCTCGGGCTCAATTTGCCTTTAACGCCGAACCGCATCACTCCGCGCATGGGCGTTACTTTCAGAAACACATGGTCCCCGGCCAAAAACTCTAGCGGTCGTCGACGAAGATCTGCGTAGCTCTTTTGTCGACTTTGCGCGATGCGGAGTCTATCTCGAATCAAGCGGACCTTTTCGACGGCCTGCTCCACTAGTTCCGGTCCCAGCACTTGTCGCTCTCCGACTTCATCCCAGCATATCGGCGAACGGCACTTCCTCCCGTAGAGCGCTTCGTAGGGAGCCATCTGAATACTCGACTGATAACTGTTGTTATACGCAAACTCCGCAAGCGGCAAATGCGTATCCCAACTAGTCTTTAGGTCGATCGCACATAGACGCAGCATGTCTTCTAGGATTTGATTTACCCTCTCCGTCTGTCCGTCTGTTTGTGGATGGTACGCCGAACTAAAGTTCAGTTTGGTTCCCATCGCCGCTTGGAGGCTCGTCCAGAAACGCGATAGGAATCGCCCGTCTCTGTCCGAAATTATTGAGGCCGGCACCCCGTGCAGTCGAACAATCTCATCGACGTAGATTTGCGCTAACCGATCGACGCTCCATCCTACTTTAATTGCGATGAAGTGAGCCGACTTGGTCAATCTATCAACAATGACCCAAATCGCGTCATTCCCCCGCGGCGTCTTCGGAAATCCCACAATGAAATCCATCGAGATATTGTCCCACTTCCACTCGGGAATGGGGATGTTCTGCAGCTCTCCGCCGGGCCTCTGGTGTTCTGCCTTCACCTGCTGACACGCCATGCATTGCGATACGAACGTAGCCACGTCTTTCTTCATGCCGTGCCACCAAAAGTTTGTGCGCAAGTCCTTGTACATCTTGGTGCTCCCAGGATGTAACGAGTACTTCGCATAATGCGCCTCCGTCAGAATTTCTTTTCTGAGTTCGGCAGTTTCAGGAATGCAGAGCCTTCCCTTTAGTCGCATCGTCCCGTCTCCGTCTTCCGCAAAGTCAGTCGCCCTTCCCGTTGAAATCAGCTCGCGCATCTTCTTCAGGAATGAGTCGTCCTCCTGTGCGGTCTTTATCTTGCTAAGCAGGCTCGATCCTAACTTCAGTTGAGCTAGGTGCAGGTGTCGATACTCAATTCCGAGTTCGATACCCATCGCTTCAAGGTCTCGCCGTATTTCCTTGTTTATGGCCAGTGTTCCCATAAACATTCTGCTGAGTGCGTCGGCCACCACGTTTCCCTTGCCCGGCGTGTACTCGATCGTTAGCTCGTAATCTTTTATGAGTTCGAGCCATCGTCGCTGTCGTAGGTTGAGTTCCCGTTGCGTGAACAAGTACTTCAGGCTTTTATGATCTGTGTAGATTCTGCATGCTACACCATAGAGATAGTGCCGCCATAACTTCAATGCAAAGACGATCACTGCCAATTCTAAGTCGTGCGTCGGGTAATTTTTCTCGTGCTGCTTCAACTGCCGTGAAGCGTAGGAGATGACTTTGTCTCTCTGCATGAGTACGCACCCGAGGCCAGTTCCCGACGCGTCGCTGAATATCTGAAAGCCTTCGGGACCGTCTGGAAGTGCAATGATTGGAGCTGAGACGAGCCGTTGCTTCAACTCTTGGAAGCTAGATTCACAGTCGTCGTTCCATTCAAATACTACTCCCTTCTGGGTGAGGCGAGTCAGAGGCGACGCTAGTTTTGAAAAGCTTCGCACGAATCGACGGTAGTAGCCCGCTAAGCCAAGGAAACTCCGGATGTCGCTAACCGAGGTAGGTCGTTTCCAATCCACCACCGCATCGATCTTCTTTGGGTCCACCGCGACACCTTCGGCAGAGATTACGTGCCCAAGGAATGTCACGCTACTCATCCAGAACTCGCACTTACTCTGCTTGGCGTACAATTTGTTTTCACGCAGAATCTGCAGTACCGTCTTCAAATGTTCTGCGTGCTCTTCCCGATTCTTTGAGTAGACAAGGATATCGTCGATGAATACGACTACAAATTTATCTATTTGAGGTCGGAAGACTCGGTTCATCAGATCCATGAAAGCGGCCGGGGCATTCGTCAAACCGAACGGCATGACGAGGAATTCGTAGTGACCATATCGAGTGCGGAAGGCAGACTTCGATACGTCGTCGGACTTGATCTTCAATTGATGATAGCCTGAACGAAGATCGATTTTTGAAAATATTGCCGCGCCTTGCAGTTGGTCAAACAAGTCGTCGATTCGCGGCAAAGGATACTTGTTCCGCACGGTCGCCTTGTTGAGTTCCCGATAGTCGATGCATAGCCGCAACGACCCATCTTTCTTCTTCACGAACAATACGGGAGCTCCCCACGGAGAGACGCTAGGGCGAATAAATCCGCGGTCTAGCAACTCTTGTAATTGCACCTTCAGCTCCTTCAGTTCTGCTGGAGCCATTCGGTAAGGCGCCTTTGATATCGGCCGCGTATCCGGAAAGGTGTCGATGCTGAATTCAATTTCTCGATCTGGCGGCATCCCGGGCATCTCGTCAGGAAAAACGTCGGGAAAGTCTGCCACAACATCAGTCTGCATTGTGTTTGTATTATCCGTCCGCGTGTCTCGAACTGATGCCAAGTATCCCGTGCAGCCGGAACACAGCATACGCCTTGCCGAGATTGCCGATACCATCATCGCCGTCTTCGAGGCCGCACCGCACGAATATGAGAACTCTGTCTCGCCAGGAAGACGAAACACCACTCTCTTCTCCGCGCACTCGATCGTTGCACGACAAGCGCCCAACCAATCCATGCCCAGGATTATGTCATAATCTTTTATGTCTAGTACGACGGCATCCAAGGATAGATATCTTCCTCCGACGCAAATGTGGCCATCCCTACAAATAAAGTTTGCAGGCATATCGACTCCCGATGGAGTGCTAACGCTAATATTTATATCTAGTGATTGCATGGTCACTTTATTTTCTTTCACAAAATCAGCAGATATAAAGCTATGCGTCGCACCCGAATCGAATAGGACTCGAGCAGGTATACTTTTGTAGAGTAATATACCTGTTACAACAGTATCGGATGCGTACGCCTCGTCCCGAGTTAAGGCATAAACTCGGCCTTGAGCTCCGTGGCGTTGGTTCTGCTGGTTGACGGGCACCGCATTTGCGCCTTGCAGTATCGGCGCTTTATGCGGGTTCGGGACGTTCCTCGGTGGGTTATGTTGATTCTGGACTCTCAGCGGGCAAAACGTCGCTACGTGGCCTAGCTCGCCACACTTGAAACATGTTCTCAGTTTACAATCGGGATCTCGATGCCCGTTCTTACCGCATCTATAGCAGTGTGGTCCGCCATGGCCTCGGTTATCAATTGTGTTTGGACGTTTTGATACTCCCGATCCCCCGGCGTCGTTAGGACGCTTGTTGAAGTTGTTGCGAACGACAGGCACGGCCCTTTGTGACATACGGCCAAAGATTCGCTCGCTATCAAGTGCGGCTTCGTAGGATTCACGATAAGTTTGGCACCGTTGGTTCATGACATCCCTACGCAGTTCTTCGTTGAGGCCTTGCTGAAAACGCTCGCACCATTCTTCTTTGTTGGGCAGGAAGGCGCCAGCAAATTTTGCAAGTTTCGAGAAGCTTGCATCATAATCTTCGACACTCATATTCCCCTGTTTCAACATCATGAACTCATCCGCCTTCTGTCGGCGGATGGCGCGAGGAACGTACTGCTCAAGGAAGGCCGTCTTGAACATTTCCCAAGAGATCTTTTTGTTGGAATCGGCTTCACAGATCCCTTGTTTCTTCGCCGCCCACCAGTCATGTGCTCGTAGTTGTAATTGCAGCGCCGCACAGGCCACCCTCTGGGACCCTTCGATGCAGAGGAGATCGAACAAGTCCTCTATCTCTGCGAGCCATCCCACAATCACGTCGGGCTCTGCTCGGCCGTTGAACTTCGGCGGATTCATTTTGCGGAACTCCTTCACTTTGAACATGGAAGGGGAGTTCATCATTTGCGGGGAGCCATCTTCCTCCTCGTCTTCTTCTTGGTCGCCTTGCTTTTCCTCGGGCTCTTCGTCCGTCGTCTTGCTATTGCCCGCCATTCTGCTCACTATCTGAGTCAGGGCATTCATCTGTCTTTGTTGCGCCTCAAATTGAGCTTTGAATTGTGTCTGAAGCTGCTGCTGCTGCAGTTCCATCAACTGTAGCATCTTCTGCATAGTCGTCTCGCTAGGCTCGGTGCTTTTTGTGCTCGACGTACTATCTACAGTTTGGGTTGTTGGGCCGGCGATTTTCTTATCTCGCTTAGTCATTCCTACAAACAGTGTAAACCCGTTAGTATTTTTTTCAAAATATCTACGGGCTTACCTGTATGGAACTCGTATTTCACGCAGCATGCCGACAAGCATTCAATCGAGCCATCGCAACGGACATTCCAACAATGAAACATATTTCGAAAATCCGAGGAAACATAACTGTGCTCTGATACCAATTTGTCACGCCCCGAGTCGGCAACGTTCGTCCCCGATGTTAATTTTGCCGATTCGATCGTCCTCGCTAAGGCGTGATGCCGCACGAGCCTGGAGTTGCGCTCGTGCAAGGCAAGATGACAAGTTCTCAAACGGTTATCTTTTGATATAAATACGCCAAGTTGAAACTTCACAAATCACATCAGAATTTAAGACGCAGTATAGGAAGATAGAAATGCTTTTCATTCATAGCTTGCAACGAAGTGCAAGTCGTAATTACATTGGATGCCGTTGCGGCTACATTGATTGAAAACATAAAGAGAATACATTCGACAAGTTGCCTGAACTACGCTTGCCGTCCCATACATTCGCCCCTTTATACATAAGCCGTCGACTTGAATTGGCTTCAAAATACTTCAGTATAGGAAGAGCTTCAAAACGCCTCTCCGCACTTCAGCTTCGTTTTAGGTTGGAGCGCCCGCCGCACCTGGGGAAATTGGGGGAGGGGATTAGCACACTTGCTAAGTGGACGAGACGAACCAACTCGTCTAAACCGACTCTGATTTGTTAGGATAGGCATGCTTTAGAGTTGTCTTTCTATTAGAACTAAATGAATTCAGTTCATATTCGATAGCCGTCTTTGAGTAATAAAGCATACAGTATAACATCGCAGTTTTCATATTTCTTACCACGGCCGTGCTCGTCCCTGCATGAAAACATAGATAATATTTACCCTGCATAAGACAATAGATGAGCATGAAACTATCTTATATGCGGTCATTGGTGCTATGCACCACGAGGGACTTAATCGAAGTTGGCATGCGACGCTACCCTTTCAGCCTAGGTTGCAAGCCTTACTGAAGGTCCCGCATGCATCGCGCCGAAGCACGATAAATTATTCCCCCTAGGTCGAATCGGTTCCGATGCCCCGGATACCGTTTCGAGGAATCGAACTTGTGCACAAGCTGTCCATGACCATGCCTATGTGCGAACAGTTTAATGCATGCAAACCGTTTTGTATAGCGCGGACAGTATTCAACGACATTATCATTTATGGCAACTTATGCATCGATTCATTTTCCCCGAAGCCATACACTCGATTTAGCGTCCCGTAGGCACCAAATTGTCCGAGGCATCAAAACCCATGTTCAACGTTTCATAATATTTTGCAGCACTTGAAATAGTCTATCTTTTTCTGTAAACCTTAAACTTTTTGGTTTATGTGAAAAACTTGTATTTGTAAATCGATACATTTTTCCCGAGTTCTTGACTTAGTGGATTGGCATGCAATTAACTTGGCATCGTTCGATTTGAATGGATTCGAAGCAAGGAATAAGTTTGCGGGACAGAATAGAAAAGAAGGCCGAATCACCCACCGATTACTTGGCTTCGTGCAGGTCGTCGAAGCGCTACGCAACGTCAATCCTTAGTTACGCGAGCTCCTGCAATGCATCAACACTTTGTTAGATTTCCTTCTTTTTTCCTTGCATCGAAATTTGTAATTGCATCCTTGAAAACGACGCGAAAGCACTTCAATCAAGCCAAGCGGCAAAGCTCCAAGAAAACCATACAGCGGTCCGGTCCCGTCGAAGGGACTCTTATAGAGAGCTCGCGCGCCGAGACGCAGCCCGCTGCATCTAGGACTTGTTCCAACAGAAGTCGTTCCATTAGTTGGATCGATTCTCGTATCTTCCGTCCAAATCGAATTGAATCGATGCCGCAAGGCGTTAACGTTTACCAAGCTTAGCGATCGAGTCAGATGGCCATCTAAGTTCCCGGCCGATCTGACTCGGCGCTAGCATATTATGAAGTTCCGTCGCCTATCGAAAGCGGGGCGCTACATACACCATGACATATATCATTCTTCCAATAGCATATAAATAAGGGACTTTCTTCATCTCTTCCTTCTCCTCAGTCGAAGGACTTTCTCCTGAGCCGAGCTTGAAGTGATGTGCAGTGGGGTGGCAACTGTCTTTCTCGGTCCATGTCGATCCTTTCAAGCACCTTGTCAACATAGTTTTCTTGTGATAGCCATAATTTTTTTGTACTCCTATCAGGAGAGATCTTCGTCTCCAAGATTTGCTTTGCCGGACCTAGTCCTTCATTGCAAAACACTTACTAAGCTCGGTCTTCAACATGCCAGTCTCGTAACATTCTTGTCGATGCTAAGCATGTCGTCAACGTACAACAATAATATAATAAAATCATCACTTGGGAATATCTTAACAAAAACAGAGTGATTAGTGGCGATCAGTATTGTAAAAATCCCTCTAGGCGGCCGACTAGTCGCTAGTCGGCCGCCGCCGACTCGACTAGGGGCTAGTCCCCGACTAGTCACTTGTCGGCCACCGTCGACTCGATTAGGGGCTGGTCCATCCAAAAATTAGCTAAATTGGTACTAGTCTGGGCTGCCGTCGACTTCGTCAAGGCAGCCGTTGTCGACTCTTTACTTTGTTGCTGTCTTTTTCTATTTTTGAAAAAAGTGACTAGCCTACTCTTTTTTTATTTTTTACTTTTGCTTTGTTATCTCTTTGCTACTGTTGTTGTGGCTCTCTTTTTAATTTTTGCTTGTTATTTTTTTTTGCTTTTGCTTGCTACTGCGGTTGTAACTCTCCGTGCAAAATAGTAAGTTGTTAACATATTATTTAAATATTTATCGAAATAGAAATTTATGCCACTGTAGTCTGCGATAATTAAAAGTTCAACAATTAACATATTATTTTTTAAAATATTTTTATAACATATTACATATATATATATTCATTAAAAATTATAAACCGACTAATCCGACTAGTCCCCGAGTAGTCCGATTAATCCGTAGTCCCCACGAACCGACTAGCGGTCGACTAGCGATTTTTACAACCTTGGTGGCGATTCGATTGTATCTATGTTAAACTATAAACGAGTCGGATTTCTTGTACCACTGTTGAAGGAGCTTACTTTAGACTCCCGATAACCATCTTTTGGCTAACCTAGTCTCAGTCAAAACCATCCATAGATTCATCAAAGGTCATGTTGATCAGTTTTTTTCTTCTTTATACGTAAATTCATTCATTTGAGCAGTTTCTTTCAAGCTCAGAATCCATATCATTACATTTCTCGAGTTTTTCTTTCCGAATAGTGAAACAAATTCAACAGTGGAATAGTTGTATAAGTTCTTCAGACAACAAACTAGATTTTCCTCATCTTTAACCGTAAATCATTTATGTTGTACCATGTAAATCTCTTTCTCAAAATCTTCATGAAGGAAGGCTTTCACGTCCGGCTGCTAGACCTCCAAGTTCATACTAGCTGCGAGTGATAACACAATCTAGATAAATGCCATCTTGACTACTGGCGAGAAACATCTCTTTGAAATCAATGCCCTTCTTCTGTTCGAAGTCTTTCACAACCAGCCCCGCCTTGTAACATGGCTGTGAACTCTTGCTTTCTTGCTTGAGCTTGAACACCCATTTGTTTTTAAGGCTTTCTTCCCCTTGGGTAACTGGACCAACACAAACTGTGGTTCTTATGCAATGATTTCATCTTTCTCACATAGCTTCTCACCGTTGGTCCTTTTCTGCACATTCTTGGACTTCTTGGAAATTGTTTAACTCTTTTGCTTTAGACAGCATAACATGCTCACTGCTAGAGTATATTGTAGATGACCGTCGTTCTATTTTTGACTACCTTGGTGTTGTAACTTCAGGTGGCTGGATTGGAGTTGACTCCTCATCATGGTTGTCTGGACCGATATCACCTTATCTCACTGATATCGGCCTCGTCTTCTTCTTCGTCGTTATGCATCTCGGAAGGAGGTAGTGTGCCAACATCTTCAATCACTTCTTGAGAGGATTGAGATGTTGGCTCCTGTGATGTCGACTTTTCTCCTTTCTTGATGTCTTTGAGGGTTTGAACTTCAAAGGAGACCACTTGTTATAATTTGTTAGACTTGGTAAGGACGAGAGCAAGGACAAACACATGATCATATTGAAAATCTACTCGGTGTGAGAGTAAAAAACCATAGGATCTAGTTCAAAAAATTTATCGTCCACTATAAGAATGATGGGATTATAAGAATTTTCTTCTCTAGCACACTAGAGGATCACCAACATATAGTTATTCACTTCAAGAGTGGATTACAATAGGAATAGCTCACCGACACAACCGACCAATCTCAGCTGATGCACCACCTATGGAACTACTTCGGCACCTTGGTCTTTCACTCGCTGCCTTATGTGCATAGCTTCACTTGGATGAACTTCAAGTGGATGGATTGGAATGAATGTTTGATGATGATGATACCTTGAGGGTGAGCCAAGGAGCCCCTTTTATAGGTTTATGGTATCCATAGGTCTTTCCAAGGTTCAACGATTATGGACATGTCTTTTCATAGGCCTAGAAGGCTTCTCATCTTCCAAGGATTCCTTTCACTTCCAAGAAGGCTTTTCGTCTTCCATTGCTCCTTATTGTGCTTGACCATTCATAGCTCCATCCTCCCATAAGGAGGGATCCCCAACACCTTTTGGATATGCAATTTAAGCTCCACCAAATGATAAAGAAGTAAGATGCTATAATTTTCTTTGGGAAATTGTGTTCAAGTGACACGTTGAGTCAAAGAGTGAAAATGAATGACATTTCCATTAATGTGTAAACATGATACTTCCAATAAAAAGTAACTCCTTGTATTAATAGGAATTCAGTAAGTAATTTCTTTGTCAATTGTACTAAATGCCATAGTTACTTTTAAGGCATTCAGAAAATTCCGATCCAATGAGGTGGTATTTTCTCAAATTTCTCTTGTTCTCCTTTGGTCTTCATACAGTTAGGTATTGTTTGGGAAGAGGGAAAAATGGGGGGAAGGAAAATGTTGAGGGAAAAATGAGAGAAAAATTAAAAGTAGTGGTGTTTGGGAAGGGGGAGAGAAAATGAGGGAGAGGAATTTGAGAGAAAAATTCATATGGGCCCCACCCAAAAAAATTTCTCCCAAAAGTGGGAGGAAAATGGAAAGAGTTGAGAGGATTGTGAAAGAAATTACCAACTACCCTTCAATAAAGTAAGTATTAATTATGATTTGAAAAAATCAAGGACTAAATGGTAAATATATCTTTCTCCATAAACAAACAAAATATTAATTTTAAAATTTTCCTTCCCCAACTTCTTGGTTATCCAAACAAGTGAAGGAAAAATTAATTTACCTTCATTTTACTCTTCGCCATTTTCCTTCCCCTCAAATTTTCCTTTCCCTCCTCAAAAAAGTTCCCAAACACACTGTTAGTTTGCTTCCAATTTATGCTGTTGTTCCCATTAACCTCTCTCTCTCTCTCTCCTCTCTCTCTCTCTCTCTTCTCGTGCAAAGGAGATAATTCAAGCTAACTGTTCCTTGTGTTGATAGAATTCTTATGCATGAGTTGGTCACTGATTTTACATAAAATGTTCTGAGGTTACACCTTTGTATTACAAGAAAGTAATCTTTGTCTCCGGGGACATGATAACTATATGTGCTCTGACCTTTATCACCAAAACATCAAGTTGACATGGTATAAGAACTTTGTCAATTCTTTTATGGCGCTTTCTCCTGCTCTTCAGCGCACCCTAATCTGATGGAAACAAAAACAATTGGAAACTGTTAAAGTAGAAACATTGTGAAGATATAGGGAGATATGCTCCAAACCTAAATAGAACAATAGTTATTATATTTGTGAACTTGAGAATAAGATATGCGGAGCTTCAGCCTCTCTATAGCAGGTGGCAGGATTTCTTTTGTTCTTCTTCATTGGCTGGGACCAATAAACAGAAGACCGTCCAGAGGGCTAGGTAGGTTCGACCCCTCTTTTTCAGGAGTTGCACTGGAGAAACATCATGGTCAAATGGCCTGGAAAGAGCAGAGCTGCTTTGTCTTGGTTGACAAAAAGGTGACTAGAAAAATAGGCGAGCATCGTGAGGGATGCGAGCCCAACAATATATAACAAATTTTCTACTGAAAAAAAATCTACTGTGATTTGGAATCAGAAGATTCAGAAGTCTATATTGAAGGAAAAGAATGTGGTAACCTATGAATGGATGAGGATCAGGGAGTAGAGCCAAAAATAACCAGTTACACACACGTCCCACCCCTTTGGGTTTGGGTATGGTGGAGGCTGAGTGCCGTTGGAGTTGGTTTGGTTTATCTGCATGGTGGGGGTGGTGAGGACTGAGGAGGAGGGGGGGTGGGGGTGGTGGAGAGGGCAAGGCATCAATGTAGATTTCGGTTCTTATAAAATGGTATTCTATTGAAAAATGTATATATTATGTAGAAGGGATAACGATGAATAGGACATAGGAAGATGGAAGCACGTTAAAATTCAATAAGACTAGGTATATAGCAGGTAATACGAGTACATTGGAAAGGAAGAAGAAAGTAGGAGGCTTCATATGATCAATAGATTAGGTTCCTACTGAGGATTTCATGGCAATATTTGATCCTTTTTTAACATCTGAGTAGGTTTGTCCTGTCTAATAGATGGACTCTCAAAGAGAACTTATTGCTGAGTGATTGTACCATATGTACCTCAAGAAGTTTTGATGTTACCATGGCATGACTTTTCAACAATGGCAAAATTTGTAGCCTTGTAGGGTAGTAATATGGTCGCAACCCTGACCATAATGTCTGATCAATTAACAAAAGAATCAGGAGATTAATGATTTTTTATTTTACTTCAATCCAACCAGTTCACTCATTGTATATCCAGGAAGAAGACTTTTACCTTTTTATTTATTCTCAAACAGTTTTATGAAAGAAATTCATGGTTTATTGCTAAGACCTGCATTTACAAGTGCAGTCAAGACCTCACTTCTAATATTCTTCGAGTTCTATTCTCTTTTAGGCGCTATGCTGTTTTCTTATACTCTTTCCTGAATTCAAAAATGCTTACCTATCAGTTTTGGGTGTTCTGAACCAATTACTATTTTCGCATCCAATTACTATTTTAATTTAATAGATTTGAGCTCTTCTACGTTTTGCTATTTATGTTTCAATTATGCTTGATTCTTAGAACTCTGATAATCCATTATGTTTTGTGCATAACCATCCTAGTATTTTGACTATCTGAATGGATTTGGATGTGCTCTATATTAGTTCCTGTTATGCTTCTTAAACTTCTCGTGGTCATTTGAGTCTTTTTCCTTTCATTTCCCCCCATTTATGGGTATTTTGCTTTGCAGATGCAGTGACAGAAGGATTCAAGACAGCTTCAATTGCAGCTGTTGTTGCTGCAGTGCCAACGGTGTGCTTTATGTTTCCTTCCTCTTATTCTTTAAAGAGTTACTAGAAACATTACTTTTCACTAATAGACATTTAGAATTGTAAATACGTCCTAATGGTGCACTCTGCACAAGGTTTTAGCACTAGTTATTTAGATTTTAGAAACTAAGTGCCAGCATATACGAGGAATTAGCAATTAAGTCTATTCTTGGTTGGAAATGGAGGTAGAAAGGAAAAATTCTTATATATGTTATAAGAGTTCTTATTTGCCTTTTCTGTTAATTTTTCAGTTGGTCGGCTGTCGCACCATTCCTTGGGCTAAGGCAAATCTTAATCATACTGCACAAGCACTCATAATATCAGCAGGTATATTCTCTGAGAATACTCCTTGCATTAAATATCTTTAATTGGTCGTCTGCAATGCGCTTATTCTAATAAGATAAGTGCTAGCTCTTTTTTTTTTGGATTTCATGAAAGACTGAAAGACACTAATCATCTGTGTACCTTTGGACCTTAATACTAACTTGTAAAATTTTGGCCAATCTTGAAAGTTTCATCTAGTTTTGGCAAAACTTCAGACTGTTGCGGAAAATTTTACCAAATTTGGCTCAAATTGGACCCAAAATGACTGACTGAAACTATGTACCATTGTTTTCAAAAATTTGACAAATTAAAGTCTAGTTTAAACATAAAATTTTCATCCACTTTGGGAAAATTTTCTACTGTCTTTACATTTTGTACTGTCCTTATATTTTCTACATTTCAGACGGAATTGGACTCGTTTTGATTTTTCTCAAATTTGCTTATTACTCCAGGCTATTGGTCGGTTCTAATTTCTTTTATCCTGCATATTTGTGTTGGTTCTGCTCAAATCCAACCTTATAGTAACAACACATAACAGTACCAATTAAATTCTTGAACCATGTTCGAACAGATTGGACAGGAACTTTTCATTTTTCTATTATGCATTTGCCTTTAGCAATTGTTAAAGGAGAAAGCCTTTCACCATCAGTTTCATATATATGACCTTCAACTTGGAGACTTTTTGCAATGCTCTAATTCTAATAAGATAATGGCAGATTTTGTTTTGCATTTGTGGAAAGACTGATCTGTGTACGTTTGGACTTTAATATTAAGTTATTAACATACCGAGTCAAGAATATCTAGTGACAGTTGAGACATCCTATCATTTCAGTTCTTGGAGATTCCCAACCAAAAAGCCAGTCAGAATATTAATGCAACAGCCGTAAAATGTCATTGTAGATGGGACCAATAAGAAAATTTGAGATGATATATTACTAGGATGTATGGGGGGAGTATCCTTGAATATGATGAGAGGTGCATTAACGTATCCGTGGGGCTCATTTCTGGAATTAAATGAGGTAGCTTATTCGGTTATATGAGTAGTTTTCCAGAAACTTGTGACCAAGTAGTATGCCAAAGTATAGGCAAGTGAACTGCAAACTCTTACAGAACGTCCTGACTATGGAGTTCAATATCGTAATGGAACCCTTGCCAAAATATCTTGCACCAATTTGGCTTCCTGAATCTGTAAGAGTCAATCAGGGGACTATATGTACTATCCATGGAGTGCTAGATTTTTCTGATGAATATAAAATTGAATATATAACTCTTGCCTTGTTATGCTCAATCCTGTAGGCAAACTGAATCAACACACAATTATTAGAAGTGAATATTGTGTTGAGTATTAAGTTATGTGTTATGTTGTATAGTTCCACATCGGGTAGAGAATAAGGAGGCGGCTAGTTATCTCATATATATATATATATCTATATATATATATATATATGTAATCCCTCTCTATTAATAAATCATCCAATTATTCCATCTTGCATGGTATCAGAATCATACTATTAAAAAAAATTCGTCTATTCACTCCCCCCGCTACTGTTCCTCGACCAACCCCCCCCCCCCACCCCTGCCCCCTCTGCCGGAGTGGCAGCCCCCCCCCCCACCCTGCCCCCCGCCAAAGTGGCAGCCCCCCCACCATCGTCCCCTGCCTGAGCGGCAGACACCCCCCTTCCTCTACTGCCCGAGCGGCAGCACCCCACCCTCGCCCCCTCCTGTCCAAGCGTCACAACCCCCCCCCCCCCCCAGTGGCATCCCCCTGGCTGGTGTTCACCCTAAACCCTAGCCCTAGATGTCAAATTCAGTCCCTCGTAGCCCTACCACTCCAAACCTAAACCCTAATTTCTAAAAAAAATGTCGTCGTTGAGATCGTCAGAGGGTAAACAAATGGTTTGTTTGCGTGAACCTCTGAACCTCGACAACGGCATCAGGAGTTGATAGAGAACAAGCTTGGTTTGCGTGAATCTCTGTTCCTGACCCGACATCCACATTAGGATTCAACAGAGTGCAACCTGGGTTGTGTGCATCTCTATCCTAACTTGTATGATCCATATTCGAATATCTGCCAACATTGTGCACGTCGATTCTGGCAACATTGATTGCGCATTAGCAAGGTTAATGTGAATATCGGGTCGGAACAATTATCGACAATCGAATCGATATCATTGAAGGATGACCGAGACAAGTAGCAAGGCTGACAACACCAGTACTGGAAACACAATGGCGGGAACCTCAGACACTGGCATAATGGTTTCCTTGATTCGACTTGTCGATCGACGATTGGATGGTTTCGATAGTTACTCGACATGGCACAAGAAGGTCAAGAAGACATTTGGAAAATGCGGGTGTCAAAACATCTGACTGACAACCCTCCATCAGTGAGTGATTTCACATACGAGTAGTGGGAGATAGATAACGGTAGACTGTTTATACAATTGATAAATTCGATGTAACCATCGGTTGAGAATATAGTTTAGAACACAGATTCGGTGAAGGATTTATAGGAGATTCTAACAACTTCGTTTGATGGAAAATACGATTTGTCTTGTATCTATGACTCGGTTTTGACTTCTACCGAGCAGATCAGGGAGACAAATCACAAAGACTACTTTCGGACCTTTAAAATTTCGACTGATGAAGTTGATCGTGTGTTACCTCTAATGACGGATAGAGGCGAGAACTCAACATCAGCAACTCTATGTCGTTGCGTATCTTGTTTCTCTTCGTCATGATGCATACTCTGCTTTGTCTCAAATTATTACTGGAGCCGAGATTTCGTCTTTGATGGATGAACACTTTTGTGTCTTACGGACATCAAAAGTCATTGGGACCACTACGGATGACTCCCTTGCTGGCCGATCAGCCCTGGGGGTTGCTCGTAGGGATTCCATGGAGGTCAACGTGGTGGCAGGAATACTGACTGCGATGGTAGATGGGACAATGGTGGTTGTGATGAAGGTAGACCGTGTGCGTGCTTCAACTGTGGATAACAAGACCACTTTTAATGGCAGTGCCACAAAGCACCTGCCACCAATGATGTATCAGATACTCATGATAATGACGGAATCTCCGTGCAGATGACGACCGAAACCTATGCTGACTTTATCGACTTCTAAACTCGACGTCGTGGTGAAGCCTCTACTTCTGGGTCTACAACCGGGTACTCTGCGGCGTGTGGTCAAGCCGAAGTAGTGGGTGATTGATTCTAGTGCATCTACTCGCATAACAGGCGACACAAGTACGTTGCACAATTATGTATCGGTGGGTAGTATGACCAATATTACTGTTGCGAATGGTGGTTCATTAAGAGTCCGTGGAAGAGGATGCTTTCATCTTTCTTCTGGACTGTCACTCACTTTTGTATTACATACACCTGACATTCCATTTAGCTTACTGTCAATTGGTTGGATTACTCGTGACTTGCAATGCTCGGTGACATTTTTTTTTCTGATAGTTGTATTTTTCAGGACCTAAAGACTGAAAAGAATGTCAGTAGGGGACATGTGGCTGGAGGTTTGTACATGTTTTACATGAATTCTTTTGTTGTCTGTACCGTTGTGGCACTTGATCCTTTTGAGTTGTACTATCGGTTAGGTTACCCATCTATCCAAACTCTCCAAAGATGTATCCATCTTTAGATGTTCAAGTTTTCTTTCATTATGAGTTGTGTAGTTTGGCCAAGCATCAGCGGGTCCCCTATCCGGCGAGTCTAAATAAAGCTATATCAGCTCCTTTTGAGTTAGTGCATTCTGATGTATGAGGACCTTGTTATGTTGAATCGGTGATGGATTTCAAGTACTTTGTTTTATTTGTTGATGACTATTACGTGTCATATTTGTCTACTTAATGAAAAATTGCTTTGATGTATTTGATATTTGGTGCAATTTTTATGCGAAAATTACCATACAATTTGGCGTTCCTATTAAATGTTTTCGGAGTGATAATGGTCGTGAGTATCTGTTCTGTGAGTTCAATTCTTATTTGTCTTGACATGGCATCATCCACCAAACTTTTTGTCCTTACACACCACAACAGAATGGTGTAGCCGAACGCAACCATCTTCTAGAAACAACGCGTGCTCTTATATTTGAAGCACGTACTCCCAGGAGATTTTGGTCGGATGTGGTATTTACTGTTTGTTATCTGATCAATTGCATGCCCTCTTTGTTTCAATAGTAATACTCCATTTTCTCGGTTATATCCTAAACGAGAGTAATTTCCTCTGCCTCTCAGAATCTTTGGTTACTTGTGTTATGTTCTGGATACTCGACCGACTTTTTTAAAATTGGATCCGCAGGTAATCAAATATTTTTCTTAAGTATCCAAAAGATCATAAAGGGTATCATATTTTTTTCCTGCCTTGAAAAGGCATTTTATGTTTCGGAATGTTGTCTTTGTTGAAATCGAATTTCCTCCTCTCCCACCAACTATAGGTACTGTTCCAGTGGTTTACCTTGAAGAGAATTTTGTCTTATATCTCGTTCACAACAACAACCTCATATAAGGGTGCCCTCCCTTGCCGAGCCAGTCTCCCAGTCCGACGGTCTGCAAACACCGGCTCAGTCAGAACCGGCATCGCCAGTCTCACTAGCTTCGACAACACAGGCATCACCACTGGTACCCACAACCGTAGATCCATCGTCCTCCTCCAGCTCTACTGATTTACCACACTGCTATATCGACTTGTCCTCGTTGTGGTTGTTGCAACCATCCTTTCTTTTGACAACTACAAAAGGCTCGCGAGCCATACTCAGTCCTTGGTGGCTATTGATGGGATTCATATTTCCAATACTGTAGAGGAGGGACTAAAACATTTTAGTTGGCGTGCTGCGATGGAAGAGGAGATGAAAGCGGTTCGGTAGAACCGTACATGAGACTTGGTGGATTTGTCCACTAGCAAGAAGGCGGTAGCTTGCAAGTGTGTGTTCACAATAAAAGTGAAGCATGATGGCACTCTTGATCGTCTGCAAGCTCGTCTTGTGGCGAAACAATATTCTCAAACTTACGGTAAAGATTATTTTGAGACATTCTCCCCTATTGTCAGGATGACCTCTGTGCACGTGCTTTTGGCCTTAGCAGTCCGCTATGACTGGCTATTACTTTAGCTGGATGTGAAGAATACATTTCTACATGGGGATCTTGAAGAAGTTTATGTGATGCAACCTCCTAGGTTCGTTGCAAGGGAAGGTAAAGTATGTTATCTACGCAAAGTAATGTATGGTCTCAAACAGTCAGCTCGTGCTTGGTTTGGACAGTTTATCCATGTTGTTACACAGTTTAGACTATACCAATCAAAGAAAGATAATTCGTTCTTTTACCGACAAACATCAGTCGGACGGATTCTACTTTAAGTCTATGTTGATGATATCGTAATTACGGGAGATGCCAATCAGGGAATTGCATGACTGAAAAAGTTTTTAGGTGAGCAATTTCAAACTAAAGATATGGGAATATTGAATTACTTCTTGGACATTGAAGTCAAACGGGTTAAGAAGTACATTCTAATGTCTCAGAGGAAGTATGTGCTGGATGTCTTAACTGATGCTGGAATGATGTAAGCTAAGGGAGCAACCTTACCCATAGATCTAGGGGTGAAATTGCTTCCCGATGAAGGAATACTGATGACCAGTCCTGATCAGTATCGTCGGGTAGATGAAAAACTCAACTACTTGACAGTAATGACTCACCTTGAATTTTTTTTTTTTGCCGTAAGTGTCGCAAGTAAATTTATGGCTTCTCCACGAGTTCCACATTGGCAGACAGTTCTCAGAATCCTATGCTATTTAGGTCAGAATTCGAAAAAAAGAATTCGGATGGAGAATCAGAGATATCTCTTGAGTGTTATACAAATGCTGACTTGGGTGCTAGTCTTACAGATAGAATGTCTATATTTGGCTATTCGGTATTCGTTGGCGGAAACTTGGTGTCGTGGAAGAGCAAGAAGCGAGTGTGGTCTTACTCAAGTTCAGAAGCGGAGTATCAAGCTATTGCTCGGCACAACAAAAGTATTATATCTGCGACTCTTCTTCAAGAGCTGAAAGAAAAAGCAGGATCTAAAGCACCAAATATGTGGTGTGATAACTAGTCTGCTATCTAGATTGCTATCAATCATGTATTCCATAAAAGGACAAAGCACATTGGGTCGACGTCTATTTTGTCCGTAAGAGTATCAAAAGGGGATAATAAAGTGAATTCACCATATGAGAACCGATGATCATATAATTGATATCTTTACGAAGTCTCTTTTAAGTCTCGGGTGTATTTTTTGTAGCATATGCTAGGAGCACACTCCAAATATGTGGGTTGTGTCAGAAATATATCCGGCTCAATCCGGACACTCCAAATACACTAGAACACCAAATAATGCCAAACCCGTGTCATTGTTCCTAATGTGGCGTGTCGTATCCAAATGTCATTTCCCCCTTTTTAGAGAGAAAATATGACAACGAAATATCGACCTCAACCACATGTTTAATTTTTACAAGAATATGAAGTTTTATTCAGTGTTGTAAATTTCGGTAGGCGGATTCGGTGCGGCAAAGGGGCGCCTAGCGCCTAGGCCGCCTAGGCCGCCTAGGCTGCCGCACAGGAAAAAATATATATATATATATATATATATATATTTTTGAGTTTTGGGTTTTAATTTTGAAAATTTTTGATATTTTTTTTGAAATTTTTTGAAATTTGAAATTTTATTATTTATTATTAAATTTAATGATTTTTATTATTTTTTTTTAGAACCTGAATTTTTGAATTTTATAAACTGAAATTTCAAAATTCAAAATTCAAAATTTTGAATTTCCCGCTTTGCCGAACAGGCCGAACAGGGGCCGATTTGGCCGAACAGGCCCGCCTAGGCGCCGAACAGGCCCGCCTAGGGCCGAACTGGCGCCTAGGTGGCCGATTTGGGGGTTTTCGGTGCGGCAGGCGGCCGCCTAGCGCCTAGGCGTCCGCCTAGGCCGATTTTTAGAACACTGATTTTATTAAAATCGAACCTAAGTAGGTCATAATCTAAAGGATGAAAGTTCACCATCCAGGCAAAATAAAATCCCAAGAAGCATCAAAAGAGAACCAAAACCAAGTGATTAGGAGCTTTCCAACAACCAAAAACCTGCAGCTGAGAGCAAGATTTCCATGACCATGAACAACGGTAACCCTGGTTATTACTCAGGTGATTTGAAGCTTCCGCAATAATCCTCAGTTATCCTATGTTGAATCAAGGTTATTAGATAGTTGTATGTTGCGGTATGAAATACAAGTACATGTAGATGTAGGACATAAGTTAAAGTTTTACTTAGTGCTACATACAGATAGTCTTAGTAGTTTATGGGATATGAATGAATCTTGTTTACGAGAGCTATTGGAAAGGTTTATCATTTATCAACAAGTGCTACACTGTAATGCTAGGGATAGTCTTATCATTTTATCATCATCGTCGTCAGCCAAGGCTTGTCCCACCGAATTAACATTTAGGACATTTGAGATACTGTGTATAGATTACTTTTACCAGTACACATATAAGGTATATATTAAGGACCTTGATGGATATTGAATATTTTAATTTATTCCTGACATGTTCAACTTCCATCATGCCAAACCCCAATCCAGCATCTAATCTTTAATAATTGCTTCCTCGTGAAACATCTAGTACTACACCAAGGACATTACGACCTAGAACTTTATCCCCATCTATATCGTATACATAATTTTACCTCTTCCACCATAAATTTGGAAGTAGGACCCATCATCAAACTAAAATTCCTATTACAAGTCATATTGCTGTAAACTGAATTACCAAACACACTGAATTACCAAACACATACAAGGAACGCCCCCTTTTTTATCAGGTAATAGTCCTGAACAAAGACTGATCCACTTCAATATGATGAATTTTGTAAATCGTCTAGAAGTAGCAATCATGTGAAATGAGTTGCTTTCCTATCCCCTTGTTGTATAACACATCTATGTCGAGATCTTTGCCTTCACTTATGTGTGCTCTTTTCAAAATTATCTCCAGCTTCTGTTGTGGTCTAACCTCTGCAATTTTAATAACCTTTTGTTATCTTTTCTGTCAAACTCAAGGATGGCGCATCAGTTTGCCCCCATAAGTATTATATGAGATACTTGTTCTCTGTTAACTTCTACGGTTCATCTCTGAAAGGTTCATCATTTCATTTTATTTATGTAAACAGTATTCTTCTTGGGCTTTTCTGAACATTGATTATCCTTAAATTGTCAGCTTCACCCGGAAGGAGAGGCACTGTGAAACAGTTTTCTTTCAGCCCTCACAGCCAAACTAGATGCTGAGAGTAGACTGCAGATGTCTCATTCACTTGTTCCATATTGAATTGCTGCTAAGTTTTGACAATACCAAAAGATACATTTCCTGTTGAGATAAATTTGTAGTTCGGTCTTTTGACTTTTACCTAAGGTCTTCATGGTTCTTATTTGTGTTTGTTGGTTATTCTGGGTGTTTTGAACGTTAATAGAGTTTTTCCTTATCCGGTTTGTGTTTCTTTGTCCCAAGTTGTTAATGTAGTTTTTCTTGTTAAATTTGGATATGCTGTGGACATGGTTGGTCTTTCTTGTGTCATCTAAGAAACAAAGACAACTTGGTCATTCATCTAGCGAAATGTTTCTGATTGGATATGGATCTTCTTCTTTACCCCAAACTTATCCTCTAGTTTCTTCATATTAAGATTCCTTCGTTTTGAACCTGATGTAAGTAGTGATCTGTTTCTTGGTTCATTCAACATATAACCTGATACTTGAAATGTTGGGAAGATCCTTTAATTTTTTTTTTTTCCTTTGTTGGCAGCTGCCATTTCAGGCTTCTTCATTACTGCGGACAAAACTATTCTGGAGAGTGCGAGGGAAAACAATAGGGAAGCATGATAAATCGAGTTAGTGGAGCGGTATGAGGCTGGTCTATGAGGATGCTTTCGGCTTGTAAACATGCCAATTGCTGTCTCGAGATAGATTTTTTTGTATTATATTGGCATTTTACCTTTATTTCTCTCTATAAGAGTACTTTCGGTTTGTAAACATGCCAATTGCCTTTCATTTACAAATAAACTATGATGTCAGACATTTTACTTCTTGAGGAAGTAATCAGGATGTACTCAATTTTCATGTTTTATATTGTGCAAGAGGAGAGAAGGGGGGGGGGGGGGGGGGGGGGGGGGGGGGGGTATATATGAGTACTAGTTGGCCAAGATTGGTGAAATTATGCATACATAGGATATCCCAAGTGCACATTGTCAAATAATTAAGCACAACGAATTATGAACGTATAGATGTTTATATTTTGTTGGCCATACATCTGAGTTATGCTCATGTAAATGTGTGAGATGGTAGATTGGTTGTAGTATAAGAATTGCGTGCAAGGGGAAACAGATGGCGAAAATATTCAGAATGTTTATATTATGAACGTATATGTGTGAGAGGATGGTAGATTGGTTGTAGTATAAGAATTCTGTGCAATTTCTGATCCAGGAATTGAACGAGAAAATATTCAGAAAGTGGTACACTGCTTGAAAATGTCCATGGAAAAAAAGTTGCCAGTGAGAAGTTCCACAATTATAATATGCTATTTTAGGTGAAATTGCATGCTAAATACGTACATTATACTCGAAACCACATGTATAGTCATTAGTACTTTATTAGACTACTTGGTCTAGAGCTTCATAATTTCCCTAACAATTTTGCCTCGTGTCCACGCAGGTGAGCCTGATAAGGAGCCGTACGTGTAACTCTTTACTGTATAGGACACTAGAACGAAAATAAAGTCATTGTAACTGATGTCTTGGATACAAGTGGGTTATAGTAGGACATATGTGTTCATGCTCAACAAGTAGAACGTGTGATGGCCTGGCCCCCCAAAGAAAGAGGGGATGAACACTGTTAGTACAAAGTAACAGAAACTAAATGTCGAAATTTCGAGCACGCGGTCGATTTCGAGCAAGTCCAAACAGGCCATTTAATTGGCCATCAGAGGCAATCATGATCCCAGCAAGAAGCCAGTAGGCAACAGGTTTACACACCGTTGTTTCTTTAATTGTTACATACATGATGAAAGGATTCAAAGGACCACACTAAAGCCAGAGCGTCCAGTTTGGGACCAGCCTACACAGCCTCCCGGACATTCACAAGGATACAGCACAATCCAATGCAAAAGTTAAAATTGGGACAGGAACAAAATCCTTGAAAGTCCAATGCTAAAGTTAAAATTTGGACAGGGAAATTTTTTTTTCCCAAGGGGCCTCAGAAACGACATGGAAGAGGACAATGCTCATGCATGGTGCAGGCGGCACCACGCGAGCAGCCCTTTCTCTCCTGATCCAATGTGTAATGTGGAAGGGAAGAAGAAGCTAGTACGTACGTCCTGTTGGGATCCGACACGTCCCACAATTACTCCGATACCGTAAGTATGAAACGTGACCGCAACGGAAACTTAGGTCCCACCTAAGATAATCAACCCTCGTCTGTCAAAGGAACGCAAAGCACATAAAGACAACGTTTATGGTCGGTGACTACGTCACCTGGACAAATTCCAATCTATATGACTCTGGTGAAATTAAAAGATGGACAAAAACTAACGTTGAACCCTTTGTACAATGGTTCAACCCAACTCACAATCCTCACGAACAAAAGATTGAGATTACAACTTGAAATCACTCACCCTACCCGTAGCTATATCCCTGAACGAATGCGACGACTCCTCGATCAGATCTCCTCTTTCTTCTGTCTCGGATGACGAGCCTTAAGAACAAAGTACAAACTTTCTCTTAGAATTTCTGTGAACAAGCACCACGAATCTCCATAGTGTGCTATTCTTTGTGCCTCCACCCTCAACCCATTATACATGATGAGAAAACTTATCTTAGATCATAATTAGATTTCCTAAATAAGAAACCCTAAAATAAGTATCCTATTACAACTAAAATAGCACCCAACAACGTATTTTATATCACAATAGAATTATCTAAATAGAAAACCCTAAAATAAGAATCCTATTATACCTAAAATAGCCCAGTATCAATTATGGATGTCCAAATCTAATTAAATCAAATATTTGATCAGATTTGGGCTCCACAAATATGTTGTTATCAAATCAAAACTGGATTCCAACAATTTTTCCTCCAGTCTGATGAGAGGTGTTGACTCCATGGCTCCTCAACTGGACTCCATGTCTGTCACACCGCGACAGAGTTCTTGCTCCCTCATACCACTGGTCTTCGAACCCCGAACTACTTTGTATCTTCCTTCGTTTCCAGCTACTCGACTGTCACGTCGACGCTAGCAGTCATGCGTAGCACTTTCTGCACCACTGGGATCTTGCCGACATCAATAACACGATCAAGACCGAAGTCTAACGATCAGCCTTACTGTAAGTTTTGGTTGTCTGTCCACGACTTTTGTCTTCTACCAGAAATACTACCGTTCCGACGAGCCTATTCACCTTTGGTTGGCTCAACCAAGCGGATGATGCAGTTTCCGAGATTCGAACTCCTGAACCAGTCCATCTTCGTGTCCGGCACTAAATCTCTCTCATACACATGCATCCTTGAGCAGAACATCATGTAGTATGCATATCGTTGATGACCCATAGCCCCTCCATGAACTGTGTGAATGAAGATGCACATGTCTCAGATTGAATTTGCTGCACACCTTGATCTTGACCATGGTTTCAAATTGCTGAAACCAATGTCGCTCCGTTAAGCTTTGGCAAACCACCAGTCATCAAAATTGAATCCGTAGAACAACCCCCTCCTGGAGATCGACAAGTTGTCATGGGACCGACAAACTGACCCTCAATCTTCAATTCATTACCATTCGTCGCTTTTTCTCGACGAACCGAATTCTCCGTATCCCTTAAAATATCTCAAAGACCCTCCAAGACAAGTTTTCGACGATCCTTAAACTCATGTCGAATACCCCTCGAGCCTCCATCCAATGTTTGTGGCTTGCATGTACACCTCAACTGCTTGAGTTAGTACACGCCACAACATATATCTCCTCGAGCCAGCTGTTTGGAACCCTTTCTAAGCATCCAATTTTGTTCGTAAACAGACTGCGACAACCATCATCTGCTAGCCTCCTACTGAAATCAAGTTGTAGCGCAAACTCGGTACATGTCGCACCTCCCAAGTTCTGTTATCAAATGCACATCATAGATGCCTACAACGACAGTTGTTTCCTTGTTACCCATCTTCGCACATCCAAACCTACTGTATCAGTGTGACGTGAAGATTATCCTATATGGAGTGGCGTGATATAACGCCCTGTGTCCATGATCAATAATCGTCATGACACATGCCACAAGGTAGGGCTATGCACAATTAAGTCAAACCGACCAAATCGAACCAAGCCAAACCAAATCGATTGATTTTAAACCGAATCGATGGTTCAGTTGGTTTGGTTCGGCTTCAATTTTTCAAAACCGACCGATTCGATTCGGTTCACGATTTGGTTATGCCAAAAACCGACTAAACCGAACCGAACCGAACCAAATCATTGTTAAATAATTAGGGTTGGCCGATTGGGTATGGGTTTAGGGTTGTATTATACCGGTTTGGTTCAATTATTCACATCACAGCCATTTATCAAGTTGAAGTTGAAATTCTCTCTCTCTCTCTCTCTCTCAAAGAGGAGTGCTTGCGGCTCCTATTCTTTTCTAATTGCTCCCGTGCACATGGAAGGGTCTTTTGGTTGAATGTATATAATTTTTTATATGTATAATTGGCATTTTTCTCCACCTGCAAAGCGCAAGTTGAATTGAAGCTGCTGAATTGTATTTACTGTTGTAAAGTACAAGTTGACTGAGGTTTCACAAAAAAAAACATACAGTTTATTTTTTTATGTGATCAAAACCGACCAAGTCGAACCAATCCAAACCAAACCAACTCGGTCGGTTTCAAAACCGAACCGACCATTTGGTTGGTTTGGTTCGGTTTTGTTTATTTTCAAACCGATTAACTTCGGTTCGACTTCGGTTGGGACAAAATAGGTCGACCACCGACCGATGCACACCCTACCATAAGGTAGCTTTGCCGATTGTTTCGATGATGATATCTCTAAATGCCATGAGGTCCTTCTGATCTTCTTTGCCTTTTGTTACGCCCCAGAACCAGAATACTGGAGAGCGGGGGACAGACACAGCCAGCTACGTACATTGAAGTGCATCTCACCTCGCACTACGGTCACGGCTGTCTAGATGCATGAGGGTTTATCTACAAGCCATCAGTTTCTTAAGGTCAAGAACAAGCCTAGTGTCTCAATCTCAAGCAAGTAAACACATGTTACAAGATCGTAGATCATCAGACATACAAAGTAAGGCATCCCATACATTACATATTCAGATGATCATGAAGCTAGTCATACAAAATGTGAAGACTAGCAAGAGTTTAAGTCATACATGATCAACCCAAGGATTTGTCAATCATGTTAGCCCATAGGCAGACAAAAATATAAATTTTTAACACGAGCTAACACTGGCCCGACGGCTAAATGCCTCAAAAGAATAATTTACAATAGGGTGGGAGAGAAAAATAAAACCCACTCGTTGTCAGGGTTGTGTCTTGTGTTCACCATCTGGCTGGAAGGCTGAAAGATCCTCGGGAGCTACTCCAAAATTTGGCCATACAAAACCAACTGGATCAGACCCCAGAAAGAGCAAGTGCCAAAGAGAGGCTTCACTTAAGAACTAAAACCAGCATATTAGAACACAAGGACATGAATAATAACAGGAAAAGAACAAGAGTTAGAAATATGATAAAAATGACAAGATAACTAAGGAGCTGTTCTGGAAGCCAAGTTACAACCCGTAAATCAAACAAGGATCGGGGTTGTAACCCTTCACCTGAACAAAACTTAGTCTCTAATCATTCATCAACAACAGTAAGGCATAAATCAAAATGCACAGAAGTAATCTTGTACTGCTTCTAGACAAGCTAGACTAGACGGGACTCCATTTATCAATCACGGCCAAGTAATGAGTACGGCTTGATACTTTAACTAACTAGGGTTATCACAAGCTTAATTACTACAAGATGCAATGATATGTTCCAGCAGTCACAAGCCCTGCAGTCTACCCAGTTATCCTTCCGTGGGTTGAGAGAGTTGATTATGTGACTTTGTGGTGCAACACATGACAGTGTGCTGGAAATGTGCCCACTTGTCGGCAGGCTACAAGTCCACTTGAGGCTCTAGATAATGGGATTGCCTATGACTGGAAAATCTCGTTATGAGCTACTTGATCAATCTAGTCATTAACTTAGTCAGATTCAGTATGAATCCCTGACCGTGGTAATCAGGAATCCATGTCCTAGACATGATGCAAGACGAGCATGTAGTTTGTACAGGCACAATCATCACGGTGTCAAGATTAGAGTTACATAGCAAGTTGAGATAGCCGTCGCAACAATATTCAAGGCTTACATGTCATGTTAGGTTACTTGTTACTTGTCAAGATTACTTGTCAAGAGTGCACCTCGACGGGCCACTATCAAGGTTATTCATGTCATATCGAGTTACTTGTCATATCATGAGCCTCGATGGGCCACTATCATGAGTTATCTAGACGGGTTCTTTTTATCAAATCGTGTTTATGTCAAGTCCAGTCAAATCCTATCAAGTCCGAGCCCGATCAAGCTCAACAAGTTATTAAGTCGGGTAGTTACTGGGCCAGTCAAGTGAAGGGTACGAGCAAAGATCACAACATTATACTAAGGACCATGGAGACAAGCATGGATAAATGCAACAAGAATTATCCTGGCAAGAAATGGCACAAGGGGAAAAAGGGTTGCCATGGACAACATCGCCCAGGGTCAGCATGCGCCATAGGGTATGCGCCCACAGATGTGCCTAAAGGCTGTACGCCCACAGGGTATGCGCCCATAGGCTATGCGCCCACAGGCTATGCGCCCACAGGTATGCGCCCATAAGCTATGCCCCAAAGGCTATGCGCCCACAGGGTATGCACCCATAGACTGGCGCATGACTGTTCATCTTCCCCGAACAGCCTCTAAGTTTATGTAAAACCATGAACTTAGAAAGCCATAAATCCCTCGATTTAAGTCGAAATCAGAACTTTCAAGGGTCTAAATTATGTAGAATCAAATTTTCTACAACATAGGACCATTAGATCTTGAAAATAATGAAGTTAAAAAGATCCAAACCAAAAAAAACCGAGAAAAGTTACAAACTTAGATCTACAAAAATCCCTTCATCTAAACTAAGAACTCCAAGTTCTAAAGAGGCTTAGAATCAAGAGGGGAAGACAATGGAACAATAAAATTTGAGATCCATCATGAAGCAAGTTGCACTTGCCTAAGTTTCTTGGTGGGTGGAGAGGAGTAATGGAGAAGATGAGTTAATGGGAAATAAATAGATGAGAGAGAGTGGAGTTGACTTATATAGTAAGCCTCACCATCTCAAACGAACCAAGCAAGCTAAACCAAGTTGAACCAAACTAAATAAACTAAGGCAAGATGAACCAAGATCAGGCTAAGCAAGACAAGTCTAATTATGGGTCACCTGATAAACGTCAAAACCGTACACGTATACTAAAAATACGTATAACGAAAAACGGGAGTGACAACTCTACCCACCTTAAAAGAATTCTGTCCTCAAAATTTAATCAAGAGGCTAGAGGTGTCGAGACAAGCTATACTAATCATAGGTAATCTACGACTAGCAGGCAATCAAGCAATCATTCATGCAAGCAAGAAATTTAAAAGCACAAGGCATAGGAGACATTATACCTTATGAGTAAAACAGGTGTGGATATCGTGATCGGATATCATCCTCACGTTCCCAAGTTGACTCACCCAAAGAGTGATGGCCCCAAGCCACACGGACTAAACTAATAGTCTTGTTCTTGAGTACCTTCTCTCTTCGGTCCAATATGGATACGGGTCTTTCCTCATACGAAAGGTTGGTACCAACAACCAATTCTGAATGATCAAGGACATGACTCGGATCCGGGATATACCATCATAATTGGGATACATGGAATACGTCATGTACCTCACGTAATAACGGCGAAAGAACGAGACGATAGGACACATCACCTACTCGTTCAAGAATATCAAACGCCCTATATACCTAGGACTAAACTTTCTATATGCCGAATCGAATGACGTCATGGGTAGGCGAGATCCTAAGGAATATGTGGTCGCCGATAGAAAACTCGAGAGAATACCGATGATAATCGGCCTAATGGCGTTGACGATCTTGCAACTCGAAGATGATCTCTAACTTGTCTGACCACATCGATAGTCTACGTAATCATCTCTGGACCAAGCATCTGTCTCTCATACATCATCCCAGGCTAAAGGTGATCTGTACTTTCTGCCATACAGGGCCTCAAAGGGTGCCATCTGGATACTGGCCTGGAAACTGTTATTGTAGGAGAACTCTACGAAATGCAGGTGATCTTCCCAAGAACTACCGAAGTCAAGTGTACATGATCATAACATATCTTCAAGAGTTTGAATCGTGCGCTCCGACTGACCATCTGCAGATGATAAGCTGAACTGAACTTGAGACGAGTCCCCAAACTCTTCTGAAGACTCCGCCAAAAGTGTGATGTAAATCTCGAATCTCTGTCGGATACGATACTGACTGGAACTCCATACAATCTGACTATCTGTCTGAGGTACATCTCTGCAAGCTGATCCGTCGACTGAACAATTCTGAAAGGGAGAAAATGAGCTACCTTTGTGAGTCGGTCAACTACAACCCATATAGAATCTCTTCCAGCTGGGGATTTAGGTAACCCAGTTACAAAATCTATGGTGATATGCTCCCACTTCCATTCTGGGATCGATAAAGGTGAAGAAGTCCAGCTAGTCTCTGATGTTCAACCTTGACTTGTTGACAAACTAAACAATGAGATACAAACCGGGCTGTCTCCCTTTTCATGCCATTCCACCAGAAATACTGACAGATATCACGATACATCTTCGTACCACCAGGATGAATCGAATACTGTGAACTGTGAGTTTCCGCCATGATCTCTTGCCTGATGTCACCACTAGGTACTCAAAGATGCCTTCCATGTCGAAGTGTACCATCTTCGTGAATGCATAACTCTGGTCTCCGTCCTGCTTCACATTCTTCCCTAAGCCGCTGAAGCTTAGAATCCGTTGATTGAGCTATCTTTATTCTCTCGACTATACTGGACTGAACTTGCATACTGGCCATCAATGCCACATTGGTAGGAAGAACTACTTCTATTCCCATATTCTGAAGATGTGCTAATAACTCGGGTTGTGCTGTTAGAAAATAAGCTCCTGCTCTTCTGCTCAACGCATCTGCAACTACGTTGGCCTTTCCAGGGTGATACTGCAGGTTGATGTCATAATCCACCAGTAACTCTAGCCATCTTCTCTGAGCATATTGAGATCCTTCTGGGTAAACACATACTTAAGACTTTGTGTTCGGTAAAAATCTCCACCCTATCTCCATACAAGTAATGCCTCCAAAGCTTAAGCGCGAAAACTATTGCTGCTAACTCTAAGTCATGGGTTGGGTAATTCCTCTCATGGTCATGAAGCTGACGTGATGTATAAGCTACTTGCCACGCTGCATCAAGACGCATCCCAATCCTCTACCAAAGCGTCACAATAAACTGAAAATCCTTCCGTCCTATCTGGAAGCGTAAGAATGGGTGCCATCAACAATCCTTTCTTAACTTCTCGAATGAATTCTGACACTCTGCTGTCAAAGAAAATTGCACATCTTGGGGTCAACTGCGTCAAGGGTGCTAAAATTTGGGCGAAGTCTGATACAAACCGTCGGTAGTAGCCGGCTATTCCTAGAAAACTGCAAACTTCTGCTACGGTACTAGGTACTGGCCATGTCTTTATAGTCACTATCTTCTGGAGGTTTACTTCCATTCCTCCTCTGGTGATGATATGACCCAAGTACGAAATACGGTCAAGCCAAAACTCGTACTTGCTGAACTTTGCGTACAACTGGTGCTCTCTGAGAATCTGAAGGACTATACGAAGGTGCTGCTCATGCTCTGCTTCACTCTTGCTATAGACTAAGATGTCGTCTATAAATAGTATCACGAACTGATCCAAGTAAGGCATGAATATGCGATTCATGAGATCCATGAATACTGCTGTCGTATTGGTCGCTCCGAATGGCATAACAAGAAACTCCTAATGCCCATACCTAGATCTGAACGCCGTCTTCAGGATATCTTGCTCTCTGACTCTGATCTGGTGGTACCCAGACCGCAAGTCAGTCTTCGAGAATACTGCTGCTCTACGGAGTTGATCGAATAAATCATCTATCCTTGGTAGAGGATATCTGTTCTTGATTGTTACAGAATTCAAGGTACGATAATCAACACATAATCTTGACATACCATCTTTTTTTCACAAGAAGCATCGGGGCTCCCCAAGGTGATCTACTAGCACGAATGAATCCCTTGGTTCTGAGTTCTTCAATTATCTTATACAAGATCTCCAATTCGAGAGTGCCATCTTGTAGACTCTCCGATACTGGTGTCGTTCCTGGAATCATATCAATGGTGAACTCTATCTCTCTCTCTAGGGCATGCCTGGAAGCACTTCGGGAAATACATCAGAAAACTCTTCTACTATTCTGGAAAACTGAATCGCTTCTGCTACAGCCATCCGCAATACTAGTGGAGAAGGTTCTACTTCGCCTCTGAAAAATAAAAACTCTGCTGCGAATACCAAAAATAATCCTGAAGATGGCATCTATTCTTGCATATTGATCCTTCAACCAATCTATTCCTAGGACCACATCATAGTCGGCCATCAAAAATTCTATCAATCTAGCAGAAAACTCTCTACTAACTACGATTCAACACGAAAAAAATACTCTATCTACTCCACAAGACGTTACCAGTAAGTATATTGAGCCGTACTGATAATGACTCGGGCTCCAGTCCTATCCGTGTTGCGAATCGTGCAGACATGAATGAATGCAATGCACCTGAATCAAATAATACTGATGTTGAAAAAGAGTTGACGAGAATGGTATCTGCCACTAACTCACCTGATGCTAATTCTTCTGCCACGGTCAGAGCCATCACTTGACCTTGTCCTCTTGGTGCTGGTCCCCTCTGCTGGAAACCTCTCTTCCTTTTGAATCTGAACCTGGGCATACTGTGGAGCCTGAGGCAGCAACGACCTCGGAGGCTGGTATGCTGCTGCTGCAATGGTGCTGGTGCCGCAATGGTGCTGGTGCCCTAACCGATGGACTGGTTAGGTTTGATGACGATGAATTGGCTCTATTCAGACAGGACCCTATCTTGTGGTCCGGTGTCCCACAAGCCAAGCATAATCCTGTGCTCTACGACACTCTGAAGCCACGTGTCCTGACTTCCCACAATGAGTGCAGCCCATTGCGGAAGGCTGCTTCTATTGTTGAGGGTACATCAGTGTCGAGTGCTGAACCGACGAAATTGTGGTCGTCCTCCTGGGAGCTCCAATATCAAAGCCCTAACTGCCGGGGCTGGTATTGATGATCGGGGTAATTGTCCATGGGACCTCTTCCGTCCTTCGCTCCGATCTACAATCCTCTGTGAAGTATATTCATGCCTTTTCGCTGCTCGCAAAATGGCATCAAAGGTCTGGTGCTCAAACTGCTCCACTGCTAGAATAATCTCCAGGTGGAGTCCCTGCATCGCTGTGCTCGATCTAATTCGGTCGCCACCAAGGTAGGAGCAAACCGACTAAGTCTTGAAAACTCAGCCGCATAACCATCGACCGTCCTCCCCATCTGCTTAAGATTGGTGAATCTCATTTGCAGATCATAGCGAGCTACTGATTCGAAATACTTCGTTTGGAACTTGTCGCTGAATACCGCCCATAAGACAGGCGTCGCCAAACCCACTGCTAGCATGGCCTACCAGGTGCGGGCTAAGTCCAATAATTGTAGGCGCACAACAGCCACCTTCTCATCAGGAATCCTAACTGCTTCTAGGATAACCTCTGTATCCTAAAGCCATGCATCAGCAGCAATAGCATCTTCACTGCCGTCAAAAAAGGAGGGTTCAGACGCTTGAAGTTATTAGCCGCATTGTTCCCTTGATAACCAACTCTACCCATAGCATCTTGTACTGTCCGGTGCAGGACATCGCTCCGACGATCTTATGACACAAGCAATTCTCGGATGAGCCCTACCAGGACTCTATTTCAGACTCTGCAGGCTGGACTGGTTGAACTGGCGGCTCATGATCTCCGGAAGGCATAACTCGCGATGTTGCTCCTGAGTGCTGGGCTTGGTCCCCAGGGAGTGGGTGGTTCACTGGGGGTTCTCCTTCCGGCTGATCGTAGCACTAGGAGCAATGCCACTGAAGAAATGGCATGGGGAACAATAAGGAAGGACCAAGATAGATCGAGGATATAAGCATGTGATCAGGTCAAGATTTCAGAAAGATTAGAAGACACGGGTAGAGATCAAGGGCGAGTGCTGATTGAGACATCTATCTGGTAAAACCCTCACATATCTTGATTTACAAGACCTACATGGGCCACCACTTAAACCGTATCGCACCCCAGAACAAGAATACTGGAGAGCAGGAGATAGAACAGCCAGCTAAGTACATTAAAGTGCATCCCACCTCGCAATACGGTCACGGCTGTCTAGATGCATGAGGGTTTATCTACAAGCCATCAGTCTCTTAAGGTCAAGAACAAGTCTAGTATCTCAATCTCAAGCAAGTAAACACATGTTATAAGATGGTAGATCATCAGACATACAAAGTAAGGCGTCCCATACATTACATATTCAGAAGATCATGAAGCTAGTCATACAAAATGCGAAGACTAGCAAGAGTTTAAGTCATACATGATCAACCCTAGGATTTGTCAAATGTTACACCCATAGGCAGACATAAAATATAAGTTTTCAATACGAGCTAACACTGGCTCGGCGGCTAAACGCCTCAAAAGAATAATTTACAATAGAGTGAGAGAGCAAAATAAAATCTACTCGTTGTCAGGGTTGCGTCTAGTGTTTGCCATCTGGCTGGAAGGCTGAAAGATCCTCGGAAGCTACTCCAAAATCTGGCCATACAAAATCAGCTGGGTCCGACCCCAAAAAGAGTAAGTGCCACAAGGGAGGCTTCACTTAAGAACTAAAACCAGCATATTAGAACACAAGGACATGAATAATAACAAGAAAAGAACAAGAGTTAGAAATACGATAAAAATGACAAGATAACTAAGAAGCTGTTCTGGAAGCCAAGTTACAATTCGTAAACCAAACAAGGACCGGAGTTGTAACCGTTCACCTGAACAGAATTTAGTCTCTAATTATTCATCAACAACAGTAAGGCATAAATCAAAATTCACAGAAGTAATCATGAACTGCTTCTAGAAAAGCTAGACTAGACGGGGCTATATTTATCAATCACGGCCAAACAATGAGTACGGCTTGATACTTTAGCTAACTAGGGTTATCACAAGCCTAATTACTAAAAGATGCAATGAGATGTTCCAGCAATCACAAGCCCTGCAGACTACCCAGTTATCCTTTCGCGGGCAGAGAGAGTTGATTAGGTGACTCTGTGGTGCAACACATGACAGTGTGCTGAAAATGTTTCCTACTCGTCGGCAGGCTACAAGTCCACTTGAGGCGCCCAAATAACGGGATTGCCTGTGACTGAGAAATCTCGTTATGAGCTACTTGATCAATCTAGTCATTAACTTAGTCAAATTCAGTATGAATCTCTGACCATAGTAATCAAGAATCCATGTCCTAGACATGATGCAAGACGAGACATGTAGCTTGTATAGGCACAATCATCCACGGTGACAAGATAAGAGTTACTTAGCAAGTTGAGATAGCCATTGCAACAACATTCAAGGCTTACATGTCATGTTAGGTTACTTGTTACTTGTTAAGATTACTTGTCAAGAGTGCGCCTCGGCGGACCACTATTAAGGTTATTCATGTCATATCGAGTGACTTGTCATATCATGAGTGCTTGTCAAGAATGTGCCTCGAGGCCACTATCATGAGTTATCCAGACGGGTTCTTTTTATCAAATCGTGTTCATGTCAAGTTCAGTCAAATCCTATCAAGTCCAAGCCCTATCAAGCTCAACAAGTTATTAAGTCGGGTAGTCACTGGGCCAGTCAAGTGAAGGGTACGAGCAAAGATCACAACATTATACTAAGGACCATGGGGACAAGCATGGATAAATGCAACAAGAATTATCCTGGCAAGAAATGGCGCAAGGGGTAAAAGGGTTGCATGGACAACATGCGTCCAGGGTCAGCATGCGCCCATAGGGTATGCGCCCACAGAGCATGCGCCCATAGGCTATGTGACCAAAGGCTATGTGCCCACAGGGTATGCGCATAGGCTATGCGCCCATAGGCTATGCGCCTAAAGGCTATACGCCCACAGGGTATGCGCCCAGAGGCTATGCGCCCAGAGGCTATGTGCCCACATGGTATGTGCCCACAGACTGGCGCCCAGAGGCTATGCGCCCAAAAGCTATGCACCCATAGGCTATGTGCCTACAGGGTATGTGCCCACAGACTGGTGCATGCACTGTTCATCTTCCCCGAACAGCCTCTAAGTTCATGTAAAACTATGAACTTATAAAGGCCATAAATCCCTCGATTTAAGTCGAAATCGGAATTTCAAGGGTCTAAATTGTGTAGAATCAAATTTCCTGCAACATAGGACCATTAGATTTTGAATAATGAAGTTAAAGAGATCTAAACCAAAAAAAACCGAGAAATGTTACAAACTTAGATCTACAAAAATCCTGTCATCTAAACCAAGAACTCCAAGTTCTAAAGAGGCTTAGAATCAAGAGAAGAAGACAATGGAACAATAAAATTTGAGATCCATCATAAACAAGTTACACTTGCCTAAGGTTTCTTGGTGGGTGGAGAGAAGTAATGGAGAAGATGAGTTAATAGGAAATAAATAGAGGAGGAAGAGTGGAGTTGACTTATATAGTAAGCCTCACCATCTCAAACCAAACCAAGCAAGCTAAACCAAGTTGAACCAAACTAAATAAACCAAGGCAAGATGAACCAAGATCAGGCTAAGCAAGACAAGTCTAATTACGGGTCACCTGACAAACGTCAAAAAACCGTACGTATACTAAAAATACGTATAACGGGAAACGGGAGTGACACCTTTAACCTTCTCAGCTTTGAACTTCATGAATTTTCGATTAATATGACCCTTTCACCATAGTGATAGCAGTCGATCCTTGCGGTCCACAGTAGGAAGATCCCGAGAACTCCCTCTGTCCTCGCCTATTACTTGAGTCTTCCCTTCCGTTAAGAAGCCATCAATGCGGACTCATGCGATGATTCAACTTACTTAATTACGAACTTCCTCCTTCAACAAGCTATTTTTTTTACTATTTTCATCGTGACAACTACATCAGATGACAAGTTTCTCATCGATACCATCAACACCTTCCAGGTTTTCGGTAAAGAACTCAAAAGCAGAAGGGCTGAAGCCCATCGTAAATCACTATCTTCGTCGAAGACAACTGATTGATGATACCATGAACCTCATTCAGATGTTGCACCACCAAAGCACCCTTTGTACTTCTAGTTGACGAGTTGACGAATAAGGAACACCTTGTTTCCAGCTGTCTTCCGTTCGTACGAAGAATCCTGCTTCTCCTAAAGTGATTTTGCAGAACTCTCCATGGAGACGTGATGACAAACCAATTCGTTCAGCCATTGGCAGATAAATTCAACGGCCTTGTAATACAATCGCCTCTAGTTAATAGCAACTTGTCCGATAGCTGGGCGTTGTAGCCCTCCAATAGACCAGATAAATCCTTGCACCAGAGTAGGTCATCCATCCCTGGCTTCCAAATCGTCCAGTTTTTACTGTGAGGGTGATCATACGTGTCCTCATCCGTGCCGTAGACATGGTTGCACATTCCTCTCACGAACCTGATCAGAGCTTCGATACAAGATGTTAGTATCAGACCAGAATGAATGAACGATCGAACCTTGCACTGGTACCAGATGTTGGGATTAGACACGCCCCATATGCGCTCTGATATCGTGAGTCTGAAATGTGATCGCAGTAGAAACTTAGGCCAACCCTCCTGAGATAACCAATACTCGTTTAACGAATGCCAAACATAGATAAAGACACTGTAATATGCTTAGTGACTACATCACTTAGACAAATCCCAGTCTATGTGATGCAGGTGAAATTACATGATTGACAAAAGCTAATATTGAACCCTTTGTCCTAGTAGGTTCAACCCTCTCACCACACTCAAGAAGAAAATACAGAGACTACAACTTGAAATCACTCGTCCTACCCGTAGCGATCTCCCTAAAGGAAGCGATGACTCATCGATCAAATCTCTTCTTTGTTTGGTCTTGGATGGCAAGCCCAAATAGCAAAGTACTAATTTTTCTTAGATCTACAGTGGACAAGCATATTGTTGTAGAAGCATAAAAAATTGCATCTGAAGACATCCCTTCGCCAAAGCACAAAAGATGCAAAAGACTGAGGCTCAGTGCTAAAAAGACAAAATATATGGAAAGAAGTCCCTTCATTGTCATGTCTACTAAACTCTAGTACAGACACATCAGGACTATACATAAGGGACTAATTTGTTCTTCTATAAAGGATCTAGTACAGATTCGGCAAAAGCCTAGAGGGGTCTACAAGGGATGCAGTCTTCATCGAAGCGCAACCTTCCTTCTTTTCGATACACACGCTGGAGGATTGATTGTCCTGTGGTTCATATTACGTATCTTGGTATACGTGTACATATTTTGACTCGTATTGCATGTTTCTACTTGGTTTATTTGGCATTTTCATTGCTTGGTTCACCTTGGGATTGGTTCGGCTAGGCTTGGGTTTGCTTATTTGGTTCATCATAAACCAAGTGGAGAACCCCTACCTACCACCATCTCCATTTATTAACCCCAACCACCTTTCCTCTCTTTATTCAATTTTCTCATTACTGCTCTTCCTCACCGAACCCCACCGTAGGCAAGTGTAACTTGCTTCACGAAGGAACTCCCATTTTGTTGTTCCATTTTCTTCTCCTCAAGATCTTAAGCTCTTTAGTACTTAGTGTTTTCAAATTCCATGGCTCATTCTATGTAGATCTAAGTTTATAGTATTTTCGATCTTCTTGGTTTAGATCTACTAAAATAGCTTATTTTCGAAAACTAAGAGTTCAATGTAGTAGGCCGCATGATTTTGCACAAGTTTAATCTTGGGATGGCCGAATTTTACCAAGTCCTGGCCAAGATGGAGTTCTTGAGCTTTTACGCATGTTTGCTTTGGCCATGGGAGAAGATGAAGTTTTATGCACACGTTCTAACGTGTTAGCGTAGTGTTTAGCCCTTACGCCCACGTTTACGTGCCAGCGTAGTATTCAGCTTTTTACGCTCACGTCTTAACGTGTTAGCGTAGTTCCTTTTTACGCACACGCATCGCATGCCAGCGTACTTCATTTTGCTGAGCCATCGATTTTACGCTCGGGGCTCTCCCGCTCGCGTAAAATTGAGCTCGCGTAAAAGAAATCCCCAGCTCGAGTCAGCTCCCACGAGCGTAAAGTTTGCCCGAGTTTTCCTCGCGTAAAGTTTTACTCGCATAAAAGTCTGCTCGAGGGTTCGCGTGCGTAAAATTTTACGCGCGTACACTCTCGCTAGCGTAAAGCCTGGCTAGCGTAAATCCCATCCGTATGCTCCCTTGCTCGCGTAGAGCTTGCTAGCGTAAAGCTCACGCGTAAAGTTTCACTAGCGTAACCGGTAGTACGTGCGTAGAAACTTGAGTTCTATGGCGTACACCTTTACCCTTTTTTAATTTTTATGCCCATTTTATATCCTTACCTTTTGTCATGAACTTGATAATCACGAATTTATTTAATATGTTTGGATATGATAATTGAATATGGCATGGTATGACAAGTATACCTGACATGATTATCTCGAATTGCTGTTGCGACGGCTAACATGACATGACATGACCTGACAAAAATGATTGACCTGGACACCGTGGACGATTGTGTTTGTACAAATAAACAAGTACTGTCTTGTATCATGTCTAGGACGGGGATCCCTGAATACCATGGTCAGGGGCACCTACTGAAATTGACTAAGGCTAATTAACTAGAATAATTCAGTAGACATGAAGAGATTCCCAGCTAGGCAATCCCGTTATCTGGGCGCATTCAGTGGACTTGTAGCCTACCGACGAGTAGGGCACATTTCCAGCACACATTTACGTGTTGCATTCTTCATAAACGGACATTCGACCTGGATAACCGGATGGTCTGCAGGGCTTATGGCTGTTGGAATAATCTCATTTCATCTTGCTAGTAACTAGGCTTGTGATAACCCTAGTTAGTTAAAAGTATCAAGCCGTACTCATTGCTTGGCCGTGATTGATTGGATGGAATTTAGCCCAGCTTAGTCTTGCCCTGATCCTGTGCAAGATTGTTATATGACGGGATTATTTATGCTTGCCTTAACAATAACGATCGGGGGTCCAGTTCTGTTCAGGGAAGGGTTACAACCCCGGTCCTTGTTTGGTTTAAGGGTTGTAACCTGGCTCCCGGAGCAGTGCTGTGTCCTCTCTTCCTTTATTGTCTTATCGCAACCCCATGCCACGTTCGTCATGTTTTACCTTACCTTAATACCATGACTATTTATGCTTACCTTGACAATAATAATCAGGGGCCAGTTCAGTTCAGGCGAAGGGTTATAACTCCGGTCCTTGTTTGGTTTAAGAGTTGTAACCTGGCTCCCGGAGCAGTTTGTGTCTTCTCGTTGTTGTCCTATTTGCATCCCATGTCATGCTCGTCCTATTTTACAAGAATATGACATGACATGGTTACCTATGATTGCCTAAACAAATAAAGATCAGGGGCAAGGTTCTGTTCAGGTGAAGAGCTACAACTCCGGTCATTATTTGGTTTAAGAGTTGTAACCTGGCTTGGAGCAGTTCCTTATCCTCTCTTCGTTTATTGTTTTATTTTACCCTATGCCAAGACTAATCAAGTTTTACTTACCAATAGTATTTGAGACGGGTTTCTATTCAGGTGAAGGGTTGCAACCCCGGTCTTTGTTTGGTTTAAGGGTTGTGACCTGGCTACTTGAATAGTTTCTTCGTACTCAGTTTACTGTTGTTATCTCTATTATTATCAGTTCTTTAATTATTATTTATCTTTAATACTCTATTGTGATATGCTGGTTTTAGTTCCTAAGTGAAGCCTCCTTTGTGACACTTGCTCTTTCTGGGGTCTGATCCAGCTGGTTTTGTGTGGCCAGATATCAGAGCAGCTCCAGAGGTTCTACCTACCTTCCAGCCAGATGGTGGCCACCAGGCGTAACCCTGGCAACGAGTGGGTTTCTTTTGTTCTCCCACTTCATTGTAAATTATTCTTTTGAGACGTTTAGCCGACGAACACGTGTTTGTCGTTGTACCTTTATTTACTGTCTGCCTACGGGCTATAACATGATTGACAAATCCTAGGGTTGATCATGTATGACTAAACTCTTGCTAGTCTTCACATTTTGGACGACTAGCTTCATGATCATCCAATATGTAATGTATGGGACGCCTTACTATTGTATATTTGATGTTCTAATATCTTGTGACCGCTACTACTTGCTTGTAATTGAGACACTAGGCTTGTTCATGACCATAGGAGATGATGGATTGTAGTTAAACTCTCATGTATCTAGACAGCCGTGACCGTATAGCGAGGTGGGTTGCACTTCAATATACGTAGCTGGCTATGTACGCCCCCGCTCTCCAGTATTCTGGTTCTGGGGCATTACATTGACCTCCACCGAAGCATGTTCTGATATTCTTGTGGGTGCAGCCTCTCAGAAGTATCTCAGTAACCTAGCACTTTGAAGAAGCTAGAGCCTTCAAGCCAGAGACGCAGCCACCTGCCTGCGTCAACCTCAGAAACAAGATGGTGGTAGGTCCTCCTTCCCTTCTTTTATTTCAGAAGCCAGTGCCTTCACTCCAGAGGCACAGCTATCTGCCTGCGCCAATCACAGACGCGCAAGGGTGTCATACCCTTTCCTTCACAGCCAACGCCTTCACTGTTCAGAGGCGCAGCTACTTACCTGCATTCGCATGAGGTGCAGGATGGTGATATGCTCATACCATCTCCATTCTCACGATGCAGTCATCTGCTCCAGATCAGAAGCTTAAGTTATTTCTCTACAAGAGACTTGGGAACTTCTATTACAACCAATGCAAGTCAACCTGTCACTCTAAAAGCACAGTAACCTCGCCAACCTGAAGCACAAGCCTACTTGTCGCTTACAGCACAGTGACTCTGGTAGCTCAAAATACAGCTTCATAAGTTGCTCTATATGTACAAAAGTCTCGTCGTCATTCGAAGCCAAGTCCACTCATCCCTGAAAGCATAGAGGTTCCGTCGTCTCCAGAAGCATGGTCTACTCGTCGCCCCAGAAGCACATCAGCACTTAGTCCACACCAGAGGCGCAAAAAGTATGGGTCCACCCTAATTGGTTTGTTTAAACTGCCTCTGGCAGAGAAGATTGGGAATAAATCATGATTGATATCATATCAGATTGATTTAAATCTTAGATGAGGATTAATTAGACTCCAAATCTAGGATGAAATCTCAAGATTCACTCGGCTGTATCCGAGCAAGCAAATCAGCACACGCCATGTGTCACCTCCTTCGGTTATGTTTATAACCACCAGAGATCTCGTTTGAGGGAAATCTTGATGTCCGCCACGTGTTAGCGCCACAGAAGCCAGCACCGTACAATAACGACAGATTTTTTCATATCTTAGGAACCCTAATGCACATCGTATATGTGCTCGGTTCTCTATAAATAGAAGGAGTTCTTCCACCAAAAAAGAGAAGGAGAAGGAAAAAAGAGTGGAAGGGATCATTGACAATCGATAATGTTCAAAGGAGCAGCGATCTATCTACGAAGAGTCGACCACCCTCATCCATCTATCAACCAAAGAACCAACCAACCAACCATCTTCAAGGGATCTGATCACATCCTGACAGCCTCTTGATCAGTGACCCCAAAGTCCCATCAAAGGCGCTAGAGAGCCATAGCAAGGTTGATTCGTCATCAGATCGTCAACAGAGTAAAGGAGCCGCTGCAGTGCTCGATCTTCATCGTCACACTTTTCCAGAAACCTCTTCTCCCTGTACTTAGAATATCATGTTTAGGATTTTCTTCTTTGTACACAGATACCTTATACGTTCAATAAAGCAAAAAGTTTGTTCAACCTTTTGTTACGTAGAACAAAATGACGACTCTGCTGGGGACTATCTTCTCCTCCAACGAGAAGGCGGTGACGCAATCTGATGACAACTTGCTGGAAGCTTCTCAAGACATGCTGGTCGTACGCTTCGACCAACAGGGTTCTGACGATCTCCTCTCTGATGAAAAGTCGAAGACTTCGAAGCAGTTCGTACAACCGAAGAAGACTCGACATGTCTGGAGGCCTAGGGCGGCTGCAGCCAGCAACACGATGGAGGAAACTGCATCTCAGGACCCACTCAACGTCAAGGCCACAGAGAAGATTTCGGCTGCTACAGCCTTAACCCCTCACCCGATTCCCGTCCCGGGAAAGCATGGCGAAGAAGATGGTGGTTCCATGGTTAATCTGACGAAGGAACGATGCCAAAAGAAGTGCATACCGGTCCAACCCCTCACGACGGGAGTATTACCGGCAAGGAGATCTGTCTTCAACAGAAATGCTTTCCCTTCAGGTAAACCTTCGACGGACTCTAAATACTACTCGTCCGCTGGGGGTAGTAGGAAGAGATCCCAGGTGGCTCACGCTCCGTACAACAAGCGTGCGACACCTGCTGCAGATCAGAGGTCCGTGTTGACAGTGACAAACGCAGCCGATGGAAAGCTATACAAGATTGGCTCTCGCGCTTCGATGCCTCAACCAGTCAAATCTCCCTTTCACTGGGGTGCTCCCGTGCGTAAGCCAAGTCAGGGAGTACGTCTCATGGAGAGGGAGCCACGTGAGCAGTGTTCCCGCAGGAGTGACGGAAAGCTATAGAAGACTGGCTCTCGCGCTTCGATGCCTCAACCAGACCCGCTCTGACCGTGCTTACATGCAGCTTCCCTGTATGTACAATGGGAGTGCTACGAGAAGATCAAACCTTCGCCCAAGCGGAAGAAGAATCTGTGGCACAAGACGTGCCTAAATAAAGGCACTCTTGTACCCAGATTACCATCAACTGCCATTGTCAGCAGACGGCTGTGCCATCACCGAACAGGCGTTCCGTCTTTCAGAGACTCTACTCCACGCCGACTCCATGCCAGAGGCTAACAGGGAGTCGGTGAGATATAGACAAGATGAGCCCCTCATCGTCACATGCTACGCGGCGTAGGGTTCCATAGCTTTTAAGAAGCCCTCCCAGAATCCTCCCATATCGATTACTAAACCGAAGAGTAGGCCAGAGAACAGTAAAGCTAAGTAACCGATGCAGGTCTGTTCCAAGGCACTCGTTCCAAATCTGCATTGGGTGTTGTGTCAAAAATTGGGGGTAGCCAGCTTCCTACCATATACGACAACTATGTGTTCCAATCTGATGAGGCGTAATATGGCACGGATGTCTCCGTTGGTGCAGCCAGTCACCAGACCGAGGGTAGCAACCGTACTGAGTCCAAAGAAGATTACAATCTTACGGTATATCCTCAGGGCAGTGAGACTCGGGCATTTGAGCCACAAAGTCACTACTAAAATAAGGCAAATTAGCGACGGCAGGATACGTTGCTAAATAATGAAAATCTGTCGCTAATAGGAATTAGCAACGACTTTAGCAACGAAACATAAAGGTCGCGAAAAAGCTAGTCGCAGATGACAATTTCGTCGCCTTTTATCGCTGTTTGCGACATCATAACCAATGTCTCTAGGACGTCACAAAATTAGCGACATATAGCACCGTAACAGTACGTCGCCAAAGCAGCGACGTAGTGCGACCACTTAGTGACATCATTTCTTTTTATGTGATGACATGGCATGTCTGCTACGTCAGCAGTGTAGCGACACACAGCGACCAAATTAGCGACGTTATCTCTCAGGTGTTGATATAGCTGTTCTGCCACGTCAGCTACTGAGCGACGGATAGCGACGTAACGGCGCTAATTAGCGACGTATATATCGTCGCTATACGTCGCAGATATTATAAAATTTTTAAAAAAATATGATTGGTATTTTTGTTATGCTGTGTCTGTATTTACAGTGTTCGAACCATCGACAGTTTCCCTTACTGTTCTATGTCTTATCTTGGATAGAAAGAGCAACAGTTCAGGGTGCACTTCTCAAAGCTTCCTCTTCACGTCCTTCACCTTCTCGGATCCTTTACGACATCCCGAGAAAGTGAAGGATGTGAACATGAAGCTCTCAGAAGTACACCCTGAACTGTTGCTCTTTCTGTCCAAGATAAAACATACAACAGTAATCGAAACTATCGATGGTTCCAAACACTGCATTTCATATACACTGTAAACACAGACACATCAACACAAAAATACACATTATATTTTTTTAAAATTTGGGCAGCACCTCCTTTGTATATCAGATCATCGCTTATAACCCAGCGTAGGTATATTTGTCATCCCCGTCGCAGATATCATCATAACAGTCTTCCATCATAACAGTCTACAACCAATACATGAATAATAGTCTTCCATCATAACAGTCTACAACCAATACAAGTCTCACAACCAATAAAAGTCTCACAAACAGAGAAACAAGTGTATCACTAACATATGATAAAAACAAATAAAATCACAAAGGACCCCGGCTGCGCATCTGGGATAAAATGATGTCGTACTGCTCCTGTGTGAGCTGTACAACGTCCGGAGGCAGTAGAACGTCTGGAGTCTACGCCGTCGATGGACCGGGAGGACGTATCTGCTCCAGCTCTCGTAGTTGGTCACCATGCGCAGCAAGGGCACACACCATCCTCTGAGTAATCTCCTCAAAAAATATATAGCTAGGTGAGTGAGGCAGTCACGGTGCTCTACAATCCCTCCAGCTCGACCTGTCTACGCTCTGTGCGCTCCGTAGACTCGATGAACATGTACAAGCTGCCAGCTGTAGCCTCCTGCAGACTCTTCAGCTCCTGTATACTGTGCTCGAGCGCATCAAATCGTCCGGTGATCGTCGGATAGTCGGATCGTCGCTCTGCGGTATGGTGATAAAAATCTGCTGCTGCAACTCGCAACGCAGCTCATTGATCTGACAATATCCTGAGCTCGTGATGACGCTTGCAAAGCTGGAGACTGCGCACTGACAGAGGGAGCCCGGGATGACTCTTAAGCCAAATAGGTGCCGTAGGATCCCGTATCGTAGTACGTACCCTTCTGAAGACCACCAACGACGGTCATCCAGAGGTCGTCCGACGATGGAGATGTAGGCGGCTGGAAGGAAGTACCAGCCCCTTTCTCTGATGGCGCACTAGCAGCAGCAGCCGCCTCCTCTTGTAGCCGAAGATACTCGGCCTAGAACATTGTTTGCTAACATCTAAGTGTTTGCTAAAGTCTATATTGATATCTATTTTTCTGTTTTCTAAATTATAGTAAATTAATATAAATAATAGAACGTACATATGTCTGCATCTCTCTCGTCAATAAACTTCCAAGCCCTCCGATGGGTGACCAGGAAGACGGTCACCATGTTGGGATCCTCACCCTTTTTACCTGTTAAAATATATTATCTATTATTAGTATTAAACATTCTATCCAAATATATATAAAATGATGTTCGGTAAAGGAAATGTACCAGACGACGAAAATGCTCCGTCATAGGAATGGAGCCACCACACCACTTACTGGCGCTCGACCGCGCCACCTTGGCCTTCTTAGACTCTCCTGGTACCTAGCCTCGCCGAATCTATCCTTCATCGCAGTCCACTGCTCTAGCGTAATCCAACCATGGATCGGCTTTCCAGAGCGATCATGAGACTTTTGGTCGTGGATCGCATCACGGATGAGCTTGCCTGCGACGGCAGAAAATTGGGCCTCGATCTTCGCCGCCCGGTGTGGTAGATAGAAATAGGTCCTCTACAAGAAGTAAAATAGAAAGAGTTGTATAATATACACAAATGATTATTAAAATTTAAAAATAAATAAACTTTTACCTTAAAGTGGGCCAACCAAAAGGCCTTCCTATCTGGGGAGCATCTGAGTAGTTAATCAAAGGCCCACCATAGTTATGTCTCATAAATTATCCTAGCTGTCTCTGTACTACAGGAGGCCGATATCTATACAATATAATTTCATGAA
>JANAVB010007798.1:6687604-6969579 GCA_029216955.1 Iris pallida | reverse complement strand
GATGATCTTAGTTGATGCTTTTTGATTTCAGTTATTTAGTTTCTTATGGTTTTATGTCCTTGGTTTTATGTACTCAAAACTCTGGTTGTGTGTTTGACACTTGGTTTTGTGGATGACATTTTATCATAGTTTTACTTTATGCTAGTGACTCATTTTGTTTAGTCATACACTGTTTCTTCTCTGCTTGGTGTGGTTGCATCACTCATAGTTGTCTATACTGCAGTTTCTATGTTCTATCATTCATATGCAGTCTATATTGCTAACAGCCAAAAGGGGGAGAACTATGTATATTTTCGTATATCTGTTTTGTATATCTGTTTCGTATATCTGTGCTTGTTTTTGCTTTTGGAGATATTATCTATCAGGCCACAGGTTCTATACATTATTTACGGGAGAGAGCTATTACTTCTAGCTCGGTACCGTTCACTGATCACGGGGGAGCTCTTCTTTCTAGCTCAGCATCGATTATGGGGAAGCTGTGCTACAATCAACTGTGTCCAGGTATGAATATTAAAATAACATATATTATTTTGTCAATTATCAATATGGGGAGATTGTTGACACAAAGTCACAGTCAACCAAATATTGACTATATTGACTAAATAATGTCGTATTAATTCAATACGACACACGACGTCTGCATTCCGTTCAAGACAGACGACAGCTCAGTCTCCGGTTGTCAGTGTGTTTTGAGTCTGTATTTTATATTTTTATTGAGTCTAGACTTGTGTACTCTGAGTCATGCTGAGCTCTTGACACTTAGTCTACAGCCTACCCAAAATCCCAAGCTCCACTGAACCAAACACTGCCCAAAAATCCCCTTTGAACCACTCTGTGCTCTGGAGACAGAGTTCGGGCCGAACTCTGCCTCCACACAGAGTTCGGGCCGAACTCTGTCCCCTAGAAATCAGGAACCCTAATTTTAGGGTTAGCTGGTTGCTAGTTGTCCAACGGCCAAATATTTGAATTTTTCTACCCGAATTCTGGCCGAATTCTGCCTATAAAACACTATAAATAGGGCAAAATTTTCTCATTCTAAACCATCCAATCTTCTCTTCTCTTCTCTCTTATAGCTGAAATAAGCCATACCCTTCCCATCTACTAGCCACAAGCCTCCTAAGTCTCGAGTGCTCAGCATCTCTCAGTTAGGATTCTTGTGCAAGAGTCGAAGAAGTCGCTTGGACAATTCCAAGCAAATCGCCACTGCGATCCTCTGTTAGAAGTTGACGTGCTCTTCTGAAGTAAAGGCACGGTTGTAAACTACTATTTCACAAATAGTGGATTTGAATCCTGAGCTAGAGTTCTCAGGCCTGGACTAGTCCTCCACGAGGGAAACCAGGTTAAATTGCTATGTTTGCGTATGCTCTTTTAATCTCCTTTTATTTTCCGCACTTTACTCTGATTATTTTTTATTGGTGAAAGAGTTATTTTAATTGGTCATTTTTCTATATATACTCTATTCACCCCCCTCTAGAGTTGCCAAACTGTTCTTCAGAATCGGTTCTGGTGGCCTTTGGAAGCCATTTGAGGGAAAGCATTATCTTGTACAAAAGTTGTCCATGACCATGTAATATTCGTAAACTGTGAAGCAACTATAAAATATATGCATGGTCTAAAATCTAAATACAGAAATCACACTTCATACTCGCATACTTCCATTCAATGTTTTGATTGGTGAGTCGCAGGTCCCAGACATATCGTGACACCAGAGCAACTCATTCATACCTGCCAATCCTCATCCATACTTATTAGGACATCGAGCCAAACCTCATTTATATACCGTGGCATCGTTCTACACACTTATTATTGCCACCTTTTCTGCATAGACAACATAACATACATAAATACATAGAACACTATACTATGCATTCAGCATACGCAACATTCCAATTTGCATTTCCATGCGATATGTATCTAGCAACACTCCTGTTAGTCTATTTTATCTTGCTTCTTTTTTTTGTATGCAACATAACTCAAAGCATAAAAGAACTATACAAGCACATTAATTCATTAAGAGTAAAGGTAAAATGATCGAAGGATCATCGGAACCACCCATCATAAAGAAATCCAGCTATCTCGATCGAGCAAATGTCAAACCATGCTTCAGATATACGATATGATGTGATGCACAAACTTCTCAATCGGTATATCCATAAACTCTAGCCAAACTCCATAATTCCACCAAATCTGACCGAGTTGCAAGTATGATTTACCGTTCAAATCTCCCGATACCTCGCACAATACAAATCCAAATTAGCATATACCAACTCAGAGGCCAAACAAAAATCAAAGAAGCCACACAATACCTTCACGTCGAGTGGGGCACAATATCGAACACATAGGTCACCAGTCTATTCTTCTGTATGAATTCAAGTCCAACCAAACCTTCGAGTCAACAAACCATCATAATGAATCGGGTTAAGCAGCACAGAACATAATATACCACTCAGAACAAGTTTCATCCTTGGAACTTCCAAGAACAAATCATCCATCCATAGTTCGATCAATAAAACAACTTCTTGCTCAATCTTCAATTCAAACCAACATATCGACCGACGACTGAATGGCTATTTAAATATGCAGATTAACCAATTATAACATATTGTCCATCAATATTCAGTACTTGCACAAACCTCTTTCGCACATAACAAATACACATGCACAACTTTTTTACTCAAGCCCACACAACTCTTCCAATCCATAGGTGTGCCAAATACTCAAATATAAGACTCAGTAATTCCATAAAGCATCTTACTTCTAGTCTGACTCAAGTATGTCTTGTATAACTCCAAATATTTCTCATCTTGTATTAAAAAAATTTATCAATCCATCACTACCATATATCGACACGACTATCATTTCAAGTAATCAACATTTTTGTAATAACCAAGATTTTAATGTTCGTCCTAGTTCTATAAATCAAATTGAAAGTAACGTTGACACTGAAAACAGTGATGTCGACCATGAAAATAGTGATGATTTAATTGAAGATTTAGATTATTATTTAGATGATAATGATGATAATTTAGATGCTTGCATTACCGAATTTTTTGTTGGAAAATCATTTAATCCCCCTTATGAATTTAGAAAATTTATTATAAATGTACACAATGAAGAGGATCTATATTTGCAGTATTCCCTGAAGACCTCTTGGCCAGACTTGATGCTCACTATATAGGATAAGTGGTCTACTAATAGCGAAGTGCTCGTAACACCAGAACTATAAAGAATAACACAAATAAGGTCCAAATAAATATAGTAGATATTAATAAATTAATTTCATTCATGCGTGTGTAAGTGTTAGACATCCGCTTTTTTTGTTCTACCTCTTGATAACTTACTCACAAAAGACGTCATTGTGTGGTATAAATGGGTTAACACTACTAGCACCCCGTGTGTGTTGTGTGAATGTACCCAAATCTTTAAAAAATGATAGCAGTCGCACGTTGATCATATTTTTTGTGGCGTCAAAAATAAAAATGTACTGCATAGACACAACAGTAAGACCTTGTGCAATAAATCACCTGAAAAAGATTGAATCAGCTATAATAAGTAGATATTAAAGATAATTAATTTAGGAAAAAAATACCCACGAATTATCGACATATATTTTCATATCGTTGATGTGATCAACATGCATGAAAGTAGACCGAAGCCAAGTGAGTCTGACAATGTTGCAAGCTCCTATATTAGATGGTGGCTACACACTGAGGTATTAATTTTCTAATGAGATCAAAATCATCTATCCCCTTGTCCAAATATATAGGGTTACCCTCGATAGGTAACCTAGAATCCATGCCACGTCAGCTAACGTGATCATCATTTCTATGAATGGTAGCTGAAATGTGTTGCATGTTGGCTACAATCGCTCAATGATACTCACTATATATCAGGTCTCTGTCGTGACGCTTAATACTTATAGCGTCAACATGGTAAAATCTGAAAGCCTCCACCAAGACCTTTTAACCTACAGTTAACTCCCATGATCACTGCCACTCACCATGCTCTCGTAATTTATATCAGGATAATCATAACATGTATAATATTATATATATATATATATATATATATATATATATATATATATATATATATATAGCCTAGTGGTTGAGAGAGATGCATGCGGCCCGAGTAGTCAGGAGTTCGATTCCCAGTGGGAGCGATTCCAGAAAAAATTTACATGTTTCCAAAAATATATATATATATGTGTGTGTGTATGTGTGTGTGTGTGTGTGTGTGTGGTACAAATGACCTCTAGCCTAGTGGTTAAGAGAGATGCATGCGGCCCGAGTGGTCAGGAGTTCGATTTCTAGTGGGAGCGATTCCAGAAACAATTTACCTATATATATATATATATATATCTATATATATATATATATATATATATATATATCTATATATATATATATATATATCGTTAGTACAATTTAATATAACTAAAAAATGTAATATCAATTAATTAAAATTTAGATTACTTATCCCAAAAATACCATACTAGATATTTGAGACTCTCGCTCATGTATAATGGATGGGGTTGTAGGTCCACCTGGTATGCGCTCGACCTTTTGACTAGCCATCTGTAATGACCATTTTCAAAATAACATGTTAGATTTGGCTCCTTAAGGTTATGGTTAAGGCTATGATTACGTATATGGTTATGGTTAAGGCTATCTTTACGTATATGGTTATGGTTAGAGTTAAACATATGTTAGGCTTAAAATAACATGTTTAGTTTATTTTGGGGTACCGTTAGGGTTTGGGTAATGTCATTATCAATTGTCAATGTCAATTGTGAGGGTTATGGTTATGTTAGGTTAAGGGTTAGGGTTAGGTTGTTTAGGATTACTATTAGATTTAGGATTTGGGTTAAGTTTAGTGATTTGTTATTTAGGGTTACTATTATATAGGTTTAGGGTTATGATTAGTTTATTTAGGATTACTCTTAGGACTATGATTAGAATGATGTCACAAGTGTCAAAGTTATGAACATGAAAAATTTATACTACGTATTAAATTCTTGTATATAAGTAAAAAAACATGTAAGTAAAATATGTGTCAAAATTAATTGAATAAAAAAAATTATGATCCATTTAAATTTACCAATTTTCTTCCGTTATTCTATCTCTTCTCTCCTTCTTCTCTTGAACTCCTCTTGAACACTTCTTCAATTTTTCTCTGTGAAAACTCAACCGAACTCTCCTAGCTCCTCTTAAACCCAAACTACCTCATCCATCCCCAATAATTATCCAGCCAAAGGCTGCCCCAACCATACAACTTCTCCCGGCTATTCCAGCAAGTCAAAGGTGGCTTCCAATCTCATGTTTCGCACCCCCTCTCCTCAGATTCCTCCTTCCGTTTTCCGCAACCCCAGATTTCCTCCCATTTTGAATGAACCCCTTCTCGATTCTCTCTACGTGGCTCCTCCTAGCCAAAAACCTCAAGGTGTATTCGGGCCGGTCCGGGCCGGCCCACGGTCCATTGTCTGCGGGCCAGACCGGGCTCGGGCCGGTCCAGGACCGGCCCAGAGAAATTTACGGTCCGGGCCAAGCCCGGCCCGGTTTTTGAGCAGCCGGCCCAGCCCGACCCACTGGACCGGACCCAGGGTGGGTCGGTCCGGGCTGAACCGGTCCACGGGCCGGGCCTGGCCTAGGTCGGTTCGGGCCGGTTCAGGCCGGTTGAACCGGACCGGCCAGGTTTTTTTCTATATATACATATATATATATATATATATATAATATATATATATATATATATACAGTTTCTTTTGTATTTTTTTTTTCCTTTTTTAAACATTTTTTTTTGTATTTTAATTTTAAAAATTTGTAACTTAATTTTAATTTAGAAAATATTTTATTTTTTGAAAAATTTTAATAAAAATTTGTAGTACAAAAGTTTGTAATTTGAATAGTATAAGTTAAAAATGTTTATACAAAAGTTTATACAAATATATACAAAAATGTTTATAAAATGTTTATACAAAAATGTTTATACAAATGTTTATACAAAAAATGTTTATACAAAAATGTTTATACAAATGTTTGTAATACAAATGTTGAATAGTATAATTTAGAAAAATGTTTATAAAAATGTTTATAAAAATTTATAAAAGTGTTTATAATTTGAAAAATGTTTATAATTTGAATAGTTTGTAATACAAATGTTTATACAAAAATGTTTATAATTTGAATAGTTTGTAATACAAATGTTTATAATTTAGAAAAATGTTTATAATTTGAATGGTTTGTAATACAAATGTTTATACAAATATATACAAATGTTTATAAAAATTTATAAAAATTTAAAAAAAACATTTCTCCCTCTTCCTTTATCCGGACTTGGGACCGGCAAATGCTTGTTTGGCATAGGCGGAGTTAAAAAATTTTTTTTTTAAAATAAAAAATAGTTTTTGAAAGTATAAGTTAAAATTTGAATAGTATAAGTTAAAATTTAAATTTTGAATAGTATAAGTTAAAAATAAAAAAGTTTTTGAAAGTATAAGTTAACATTTAAAATTGAAATATATAAGTTTAAATGTACATACCTAATACCTTGCACCGTAGTCTCATTGTTGTTCGCCTTCATGCAATGAAAGCGATTCCAAATCACTACACCAAATATGGTCTTTTACGGCTCGCAATATGCGCCGTAAAACTAAATTTACGGCTCACAGGGTCATGCCGTAAAAGCTCCAGTCGTAAAAGGGTATGAGTATTTACGGCGTACGAAAATAGGCCGTAACGAAGGTAAATACACGCCGTAAATGAAGTTGCTGGAAAACTTCGGATCTTATTTATGGCCCATAATGTAGGCTGTAAATACTAATGTTTTACGACTCGAAGTGATGGCCATTAAAGTATTCAATTTATGGCACACATAGCAAGCCGTAAATACTCAAAACGAAACATACAAATCTCACTTTAATGGCCCTGCAAAGCAGGTCGTAAAAGCTATATGTTTATGACTCAAAATGAGAGCTGTTAAAGGGTTAATGAGTTTCATTTTTGTGGCTCACAACGCGTGCCGTGATAATGATTTTTTTAATATCCAAATTTGAATAGCTACAAATATAAATTAATCAACCAAAATCAAATATGACAATATATAGTTCTCACAGTATTTCCAACAGAAATCAAACTAATTGCACATTTGCACATCTGCACATCTACACATCTATTGAGAGTATTTACTTCCCAACAAGTTGGACTAAATGCATAAACATTAATAAAATGAAGCAATATGCTAGAATCTTAACACAAAGCAAAATTGTTTAAACTAGATTTCCAATATCAAATCATTTTCTTACTACAAGACTCAATCCAAAAGCCTTTAAGCTAAAAAAAAAGTATGGTCTTACTACAAAAGCAAAGTCATTGTCTTGCTACAAAAGTCATTGTCTTGCTACAAAAGTAAAATCAGTTTCTCACTATAGCTGGACACTTCAAAACCTTCAAAGATAAAAGTCTTTAATCGCAGAATAACTCATTTTCTAGAAGCATGCCTCCCCTCTTCTTTAAGCTTTACCTGAATTAAAATAAAAAATAATATTAACACAATAAAGATGGGGATGCGTTATAATATCCAACAAAGAATCTGTTGACTTGTTCAAATAAAAACATATTAACATAATAAAGATTTTAAGGCAGTACTAGTTCACATGATTTTGAATATGAACTAATAGAAAGAGACTCGAGTACTAATAAAGATTGTAAGGCACGGGAGTTGAAGCAAGAAAAAAGCCAATAGAATACCTTCTTTCAACAGTCACGAATTGTATTTCATATAACAAAAGAAGCAAAAAAGTATTTAGATAGAAATTACCTTCCATTTTCTAACAAGTTATGATGTAATTGATCGGCCATGCAATTATGCTTCCAAGTGCTTCTTTCAAAAGAAAAGCTTCACGCGTTGGTCGATAGAGAGTCACTCCCTCATTACCCTCTACTAAATGTCGCACAGAAACTTTCCAACATTCAGCACCAAGCGGCACATGATGTACTAGTGATTTAGGATCCCTTGATAGAATTTCACCGGTGGCAACAACTGTATTTTTGTCTAACCAACTTAGCAATTTGCATTTTGAGCCCTCCAGATTGGAATTGCGAAGAACTACTTGTTCTTTCTTCTTGCTTTGTGTCGTCTCATGAACAGAATTCAGAATTGGACTTGTTTCGTTCCTTTTGCTTTGTGTCATGTTATTGATAGAATGTTGACCACTTGTATTATCTTTCTGCTGTAATTAATATATGTTAAGCTTAATATATAAATACAAAAGAGTCACAATATTTAAAAGCAATATATTGAGGTACTTACCGAATTATTTCCTCCTTTTCCGGCCATTGCAATAAAATTATTCATTTGATTTTTCAAGGCCAGAAGTTCATTTTCTAATTTATTAACTTTGTCCCTCATTTGTGTTTGTCCCTCCAACTTTGACGGAGCTGCTCCATATCCAAGCCCTCTTACTCGTCCTCGTGGATCTGGACCGAGTACCTTTGCAACAGCATCATCTCTAAAAGACGAACCATTTTCTTGTGCTTTGTATTTTTTGACCTGTTGCTGTATTACAATAGAGCAAGTAAAGAATCATGTGTCACATACATACAAGCAGAATAAACCCGAGCCTACCTCTTCATCTGTCACAAGCACACACCCACACATTACACACACATAGCACTCACACGCCCATGCTTCTCATCCTATTGCTACTGCTACTGAACTCTACTCACTCATTTGCAAAGAGCGGAGACCTATTTAGCCTGCTGCTGCTGCATGCATTTGGCAAGGCAAGCCTTGCTTCTTTTGCAAACAAGCAGTATTTACTGCTGCCTGCAGTGCGCAAGTGCACACTGCTCTCCCCTCTTCTTATTACCTACTGATGCCTCTCTTCACTTGCTACTGCCTATCCCTGTATCCCTCTCTACACAGACACATGTTTAACCCTCTAAACTGCTGCAGATAAACCAACACTCGCACACACATGAACTGGTACACACACTAATGTCTGCACATGAAACCCTCTCAATCACACCTGCACAACCTCCTACCTATCCATCATATTCTCTACAATATATACAATGCATACACACATACATGGCTATAAGTAAATACACACCCACATAATATATTAGGTAATACACACACAATTAACATGTGCATATGCACACTATCACACAATTGCACATAGGTCATTGCACACGCACACACTTATCTCTCACTATCTCACAGGAAGAGACCCCTGTGTCAACAGGAGGGCAGGAACCCCTGCTGTCCTGTGCAGTGGGCACACTTGCATACTTGTGTAAACAGCCCAGTGCCTTCACATCTGCCTGTGTGCAGGCCTCACTGCCCCTCCCCCTGTGTACTGGCTACACCTGCTTACCTCTCTCCCACATCTGCAGTCCTACCCTACCCTGCAACAGACCAGGCCAAGCCAAGGCTGCCTGCAGGTTTCCTCCAAACCAGTCTGCTCTTCACTGCATTCGTGTGCAGGAATGGGCCTGCAATCCCCCTCTAAATGCACAGGTGTTGTTTCAACCAGGGCCAGGTAGCCCTACTACCTCTCTGTTGTGCAATGCACAGCAGTACCTAGCCCACAAGCAGGGCAGAATCCTGCTGCCCCTGCCTACCTTCCCATTGCCTTGTTGCTATGCAACAGGGACTCAACTCCCTCTCCCCTATACTGTTGTGTACATGTAGAAATAAAGAATCATGTGCCAATTTTACTGTATCTCCATATAATAAACCGATAGCTAAGATTCAGCTATATGCTCAAAATATCAAGTAAGAGTGTTGAGTTATGTCACTCTAGCAACACATTTATCCGGTAGCGCTCTGTGATTTTTGGATTGGAATCGGACTTCCGAAATTATTTCGGGTCGTTCCGATTATTCTGTGGTTTGGTTGTGGATTTCATATATATAAATTCGGGTTTTTCCCTGGTTTGGGATTTGCAGGAAATTATCGACGCTATTTTCCAGTTTTTGGGTTGACCAAAAACAGAGGAGATGCTGCCGAATTTTTCCGTAAATTCTAGATTATTTTAAAAATGAATTTAAAATGAATTTTGGAATTTTATTTGATATTTGATTTTGGGTGACGACTGTATCGGTCAATGGACCCGATTAAGTGCAAACGAAACCGACCCCGCCCGGACGTTGAGGCATTAGCCCAGTTGAGGATTGGACCATATCTGAGACTCTATATTTATCTTTATTTTTACTATTTAATTTTATTCATATTTTATTTATTTAAAGTTTAGGACTAACGGCGGTTTTGTCTTATTTCAATTTATGTAAATAAATTGTAATGGGCATAAGCCCAGCTGGCTGTGGTCTGTAACTGTAATTAGTAGCTTAGATTTTTGTTATTTCTGGTTTTGCGGGTTTTTTACTATTTAACGAGTAAATTGAATAAAAGTATTTTTGTATAAAAATAATTAAGATTTTCTAACCTAAAATTGACAAGTTTTTTTAATTAAAATCATGTATTTCTCACTAAATAAGAAAAATTAGCTTTATATTTATATACTATGAAAATACCAAGTTTTTAATTAATCTGGCATCGACGAAGTTTTCCAAATTCAAAGTTAAAACGATCTTTTTCCCTCGTATTAAATCAACGCACTAATAATCGCGTTTTGCTTGTGTTAGCTAATTAAAAGATTTAAAATTGACTAGGGAACAGTTTAGAGATTGCAACTAGCTTAGTTAGCATTGACGATTCTTGGTTTCTGAGACAGCTTATCGAATGTAGGATTTCGAGGAAGAGTATGAACTTCCATTCCGACGTATCAACCTTTCTAGTCCAGTCAAACCTGAGACAAGTACATTTTGTGTTAGTTTACAATTATTTAGTAATCGTTTTATTGCAAGTTTAAACCACGATGCAACACGGAACTCTCTCTGAGAGCACTGACTGTAACTACTGTAACTATTGGGGACTGGGGGAGTAGTGTAATGAGTATGACCACATCCAAAGTAGTATACTGACTGTGTTAGCTTACCCCTCATACACACGAGGATAAGCCATATTGTATCAATAGGATACAACTGTACAACCCAAGTCGGTCATATTCATTGCCTATTCACATCCCAGAAACTGTAACTGTTTTAAAACTGTAACTGCTTAGTTGATTTTCAAAACTGTTTAAAAGTGCATAATTCTATTATTATTTCAATTGTCAAATTAGCATGAATTGTACTTTGCTCCCTCCTGACTGGAGACCCAACATTTTAGGTATCACTTATGAGGCTTTGTTCCGCGATCCCAACTAGAAGACGAGGATTTCGAGACTGATCTGTTTGCCTAGAGTTTTCTTTTCTTCTTGATGTATGTAGAAAATGGTTTAAGTTGTATCTTTCATTTCATTGTAAAAGTTTAATAAAGTTTTAAATTTTCCGATGTTGAGTTGTGACAAATATAGTGTTGTTGTATGGTTACCTGCTACTGAACAGCTTAATGCCGCCGTCTCAACAACGGTGCAGGCTGGGCATGATCCGATTCGACCCAAGTAATTGGGACCGGGTCGTGACACATGCACTTTTGCAGTATGCTCAAAATGCTTCTTGTTGTTTTTGTAGTTTTAATCTTTTGGATGTGTGCACCAATGGACCAAAAGAAAAACTTGATTCAACTGTTATAAGCCAGGTAACTTGATGCAAAGTTTCTCTTGCTCCTGTTACAGTCTTCCCACTTACAGACATCTTCAAGTTTGCTATCTTAATGAATGTGGTCTGCTATCTGCACTTGTTAGTTCCTTATTTTTTGTAACAAACACATTCCAAGTTGCTTTTCCATATTACAAATAGTTTTTCATTTACTCACAATATTTGAAATTTTTCACTATTGAAAGTTGACCTGGTAGCTACTACCACACATATAACTACTGCATGAGAGAGCTTATCATAATAAATAATATCCTAGAGGATAAGCTAATATGCAGGTATACAGCAGAATTAATGAAAGATTAGAAAGCTTGATAAATGTGTTGGTAGAGTGTTCACTGACAGGCAAAGAAGTCGCCTGCAAATAGGTTCAAGTAGCAAGCAGGCAAAATACTGTGAAATCAAGTTCAAGCTCAATATGCCATTTCCAATAAGCTTCAAAGACAGCAGTCTATGCAACAGAAAAATGAAGTATACATACCACTATTTCATGATCCTCAACTTCTTTTTCATCATCATTATTCTTCTTTCTTGCTTCATACCCACGAATCCAAACGTCAGACCTTGATATTGAATCGGTGTCTCACTTTCTTGTCTCTACAAAAGAAAATTTTATTTGTCATATCAACACATATGGTGCTTTCTTATAACCAGAGTCATCATCTTTATTCGGATGCAATGACTTTCTAATTCCCATGTGTTTTAAATCTTCACGAGACTTTAAGCCATCCTTTGTTTTGCCTTTAATATTCAATAGAGTGCCTATTATACTCTCGCAAATATTTTTTTCAACATGCATCACATCCAAATTGTGCCGCAACAGTAATGACTACAAAAAGGACCAAATAGAAAGATGTTAAATTTTATAAACAAATTTAAAAGCAAACAAGCTTATTGTTTAAAACAAAATATATAAAGCAAAAAAGACAAACCTCCCAATATGGTAGTTCGAAAAAGATTGATTTCTTTTTCCATACTGATTGAGGTTCTATGACGTCATGCTCTTCGTTTTCATCCTCTCTATTCCTTTTCTTTGCCTTCTTTTTCTTAGCCTTCCTCCAGTCATTTTCTATATCTCTGATCACTTGAAATACTTCTGAACCAGTTAAAATTCGAGGCTTTCGACCATGTTCTTCAGTCCCATCAAACCAAGATTTCTTTACCCGAAATGGATGATTGTAAGCTAGAAATCTCCGGTGGCCCATAATGCGTGTTTGTGGCTATTTTTCAACCATTTTGAGCATGTCTCAATTCACAGGCAGGACATCCTTTACTGGATTTAACAACATACCAGGACAGATTGCCATAAGCAGGGAAATCGTTTATTGTCCACATCAAAACAGCTCTCAAAATAAATGTGGATTGAGTAAATGCATCATAAACACTTACTCCATTTGTCCACATCTTTCAAATCATCTATAAGAGGTGCTAGGTACACATCTATATCATTTCCTGGTTGTTTTGGCCCAGGAATGAGTAATGTCAACATTAAATTTTCTTTTGTCATGCATAACCATGGAGGAAGACTATATGTAACCAAAATTACAGGCCAACAACTATGTCTAGAGCTAAGATCACCAAAAGGATTAAATCCATCTGAAGAAAGGCCAAGTCTAAGATTACGAGAATCAGATGCAAAAGAGGGCCACTTATCATCTATTCTATTCCATGCCAAAGAGTCAACTGGATGTCGCATAATGCCATCATGACTTTTGTTTGAGTGGTGCCATGTTAATTGTTCACTCTTTTCAGCTGACTTAAAATCTTCTAAATCTTAGAATAACAGGAAAGTACCTCAAAACTTTTGCCGGAACTCCCTTCCTTATCTTTTTGGTTCGCTCATTAAGTTTCCACCGAGAAGAACCACACTTCGGACAAGTCTCAATATGCTCTAGATCTTTCCGAAACAAGCAACAGTCGTTCTCACATGCGTGTATCTTCTCATAACCTAGATCAAAAGTATTAAATAACTTTTGGCTGAGTAGAAGCTATCCGGAAGTATGTTATCAACTGGTAACAAATCATGAACAATCTTGAGAACATCATCAAATGCTTTATCAGACATGTTGTGTCGAGCCTTGGCCTTGCATAACATAAGTGTTGCAGACATCTTAGTGTGTTGATCCTGAATATAAAGGTTGTTCTGCCTCTTTGATGAGTTTTTCAAAATCTTTGTTTCTTGTTTCATCTATATGATCCATGTCATCATCTTGGAAATATGCATCTCTAAACATTTTATACGATGATGAATTTCATCATTTTCAGTTTCTTCTACTGTGATTGATTTTTCTCCATGAAAAACCCAAGTGGTATAAGTAGGATCAATTCCAGCATAAATTAGATGGTCGTATACTACATCATAATGATGGTATCTTAAGTTTAAGCACTGGATGCAAGGACATTGGATCTTATCTGGATACCCCTTACTTTCTTGAACCTTATCTACAAACTTTCGTACTCCCTCTCGATATGCTTGTGATGGTCTAAAATAAAAAAGAATACCAAATTTACACTAATTAGAAGCTAAATATGTTGGGATATTAAAAACATTATAGTGTAGGGCTTCGAAATTCACCTTGGCATATAAGTCCATTCTTTATCCATAATGGATGATTGTCTTACAATGACAATACTGCAAAATCATGGGCATAAGACATCACAAGGAAAGAAGAAAATAACATTTAAAATCAATGTCAACAAAAAACAACTCATGAAGCTAACCAATCAAAATCAGAACTTAACACCAGCCCAATAAAACTATAGTAAACAAGTTCAAACTAACATTCAAAGAATATATCTAATTAAATCATACACAGTTAAACCTTTCAAGCATACACGTGTAGGAGACATTTAAATCTTTTAAGCATACACATTTTCTAGCTAGATTGTTGGCAGATGAGTGTAAAATAGAAGAAAAAAAACTCCAATCCAATACAATTTCAAATCCATATAGTAAAGAACCACACTGTAAGTAATTATATGTGCACATGCCCATAAGTAAACAAATAGTCATTGCTAAACACTGGATCAACATACAGGATTTTAGAACAAAATAGAATGCATAAATTTCCAAGTTTCCACATAATTGTGATTAATCGACCATGTGATCCAATTAATTGTGTAAGCAGCCATGCAAAACATATTCTGACATGAAAGCAAAATCTCTTTGTAATAAATACTATCTAAAACTTTTGGAACCTTGTGACTATCCAAACGCACAATATAGATATTAGTAAGACCTTATGTATAAAATATGGATCATAAAAATGATTATCATATCACCAATTGATTGAAAAAAGAAAAATAGAACTCACGGGTGGTGTTATATGGGTCATGTATGATATTAAAGAGTATAGTATCTCCTAGTACATAAGACTGGCCTAATATATTAAATAGGATCCACCATCAATTTGCTATTTAGTTTAAGATTTGGGTAATATCATGAGATTTATACTGTTAATAACATCCTACTTTATGGTCCTTCAAAATCATCTTAAGTAAAGAAGATAAACCATCTTCATGTTTTTGCTCTCAGACAAATACAACTTTCACCTTATGAACTTCTATCTAAACCTTTTCAAATAAAACGAATTAGTAGTTATATCTAAACAGTTGGCACTATGTCAATTAATACTCAGCTCTTTATTCTTGAATTGACAACTTTGTGTTAAGCAAGTTAATATCTAACTTTGTAGTTGACTTGTTCTTGTATTGACCACATATTATACTTTGAGCAGAAGCACTCATCATAGCCTTAATATAAAATGATACATATAAAGTGGCAGGGCGTTGTCGAGCAATGTTTATAAAGTCACTAGACTTGAAGGTTATTTGATTGATATAAAGCGCCCTTGATATAGCACCCACTATTCTAATGTTTATTATCTTCCCTTGTTGATAAGGTTATTTGATTGATCACATGACTTGATCGATCAGTTATCCATTTTATATCTGTAGCTTAAATTATTGAAGGATCAGATGGAACAGATGCAATCCAGTCAGACTCGCAATACGCAAAATTATTTGGCATTATCTTCGGAGCTTAAACCTAATGATGTAGAGAACTCATGCGATTGGCACATGGGAAAGTTCAGGTTTGAATAGAGTATGAATTTGTACCCATGCTATTGGCATTGGGCTAGGACCTAGACCTTGATTTCACCAAATGGGTACTACTGCTGACCAAAATTTGAAGGCTTTGTTGTTATTGTTGTTAGCTATTACTAGTGGCCTAGTACATTAAGGAAATTGTTACATTATAGAATATCCACCTCCATTAATGGGGGTTGAGAGACAGGTTTCCCTACAAGAGGTAGTAGCTCTCTGGTCTAGTGCATCGAGTTAAGAGACAGGTTTCCCTACAATAGGTAGTGGACTGGTACATCAAGTTTCCCTCATTATATAATGTCATCGCTAGGAGCAGGACACTACGACAATCTCTTTTGTAGACTACTATATCCTACAACCATTATCTCATTCTCAAAAAAGGATATAAAATGTGATATTAGTACCAGGACTGGAGGGACAGGATCATGTGATACTAATATACACATATGACTGTGTGGAATCAGTCTAATGAAGACATAATCCTGCAACCATTATCTCATTCCAGTATGAAGACATAATTCTGCAAGTATTAATCTTCTAGATAGTATCACAACATTATTTTCAACATCGATGATGATAACAACAACAACCAGCCTCTTCATCATATACATGTCGAAATCATAATTTCTATATCAAGTTTCCACCAAATATTTTGTTTTTGACATACTTATTTCAATCTCTCTAGATTATGATAACAATTTTGATATGTTTAATGTTCATTTTGGTTTAAGATCTTTACCAAAATGAGGCAAAATAATTAGTTTCACACAAAAACACATGTATCTCACAGCTCATCATTATCAAAACAAATATTGGTATACAATTACATATGACTGTGTGCTACTCTTTTAGCAGCACTACATTTCTGCAGTAACTGGCTGCTACTCACAACCACTGCTGCATTCCTTAGCGACTTAGTATGTTTTGTATTGATGACAGTTGAAAGTGGATTATAATGAAACGAGGGAATGAAAAATTCAAGCTAAACTTACAAGTCCTCTACAATAGAAATGCAGTGGAGAGTAATGAGTGAAAACCAACAAGATGAACAGGAAGTGAACTCTAAGAAGGTACCATCTGTAGAATTTCTTACTGGTTTATTTTGTATCGTGGTTTATGTCGACTATTGATAACCTATCCTATAAGTAAATGGTTTATTAAATATGGTAGGGTTATTCATGTCAAATATTTCAATTGATATTTAGGCCATATATGGCTCGTGTGTTGTTTCCTCAGAATATGTTCTTATTTGGGTGTCTATGTAAAGCTGCTGTCTTTGGTTGAGTAGTAATTGAATGTTGTTGCCTCCTCTAGTTGACCTCTTTGATGAAAATGATAAGATACCTCTCAAATACCTAATATAATGATAAGATACCTCTTTGATGACCACTTAACCCTAGAACATGGTGGTGTTGAATAGGGTTGTTATGCAATTAACTACCAATAAAATTTCAATAATAACAGAATTAGTGTTAAAAAAGTAACAGAGTTGACTTACAGAAAATACAAAACTAAATACCAGCAGTATATGTCACTCCCCGTTTCCAGAATACGTATTTTTAATACATGTACTTTAATATATTTATTTAAATATTTATCATGTATTGTTTTGTATTTAAATCTCTTTAAATTCATGTTAATTAATTTCCTGCAATTAATTTTCTGTATTTTACTTTCTGCTTTTATTCTCTGCTTTAGCTTACTTTAGGTTTGGCCTAGGTTGGTTTATTTTTGGGTTATGGTGGTTCATCATGAACCGAACCCACCATCACCATTTAAAGTCCCAATCCCTTTCCTCTCTTCATTACTCTTCTTCTTCCTCATAACTCTCCCACCAACCTAGAAGAGATAGGCAAGTGCCAACTTGCTTCTTGATGGATCTCCATTTTTGTTCCATTAGCTTCTCCTCATGTTTCTAAGACACATTAGAACTTGTCATTTTCCATTTTGAGGCTTTAATTTTTGTAGATCTAGAAATTAGTTATTTTGGATTTTGGTAGTTTTGATCTATCAAACTTCTTTGTTTTCAAGTCTTGATGGTTCCATGTTGTAGAGAATTTTATTCTACCCAATTTTGACCTTTGAAAAGTTGGATTTAGACTTATTTTGACCAAGTTATGGACTTTTGAAGCTTTGGGTTCAAACCATGGAGTTCTTGCTGATTTGGAGAAGACAGTGAGCAGTATGCACGAGCTTTTTAGCCTGAGCCACTGAGCTGCATGCGCTCTTTAGCGCAGTGCAGTCTGACTCATACGCTGCCTTTTGGAGGCGTATGACTTACATACGCTGCCTTTTGGAGGCGTATGACTTACATACGCTGCCTTGATGAGGAGTACATACGCTGCCTTGAAGAGGAGTCGTATAGAGTCCATACGCTAGCCTGACTTGAGCGTAGCCTGACTTGAGCGTAGCCTGACCTGAGCGTACGCTGACTTGAGCGTAGCCTGACTTGAGCGTAGCCTGACTTGAGCGTAGCCTGGCTTGAGCGTAGCCTGACTTGAGCGCAGTCTGACTCAGGCGCAACCTGATGTTTAGGCGCAACTGGACCTGACCTACTTATCCTGGATCTTTTATAGCCCTGTATATTGATATTTTATTAGATATTTGACGTCCATTTTATATCCTTACGCCTTTTGGCATAAACTTGATATAATCATGATATGTTAATATTTTGTTAAATATAGATTGTTACGTGGGATGTACCATATGTCGTGAATTGAGTTATGGATACCCCGATTGACTGGAATTAAATCCTGAGAGTTGTAGACTCGACCCCACTGAATACTAGTTGACTTTCATGCCTTGTCACCATTGATAATGATTGTGATCTTGACTAATAATTGATCATGCGTTCCTAGTTGGAACTAAGAGACTGGCTAGTCGTCTTTTTGAATTGAATGAATGAGACACATATTAATTATGAACTATTGAAATCGACTGGCTAATCCCGAATATTGGCATACAGGCACATGCAGGCTTCAATTTATTTAGTATTTATTTATCTTACTAAAGAAGCATGTGTACTTTATGGTCAAGGCATGATTACTCCGTGGTTAGTTTTGATTGTTGCATTACGCTATGTAAGACCTACAACCTGACCGCACAGGTATCATTGTAGAGTTGTGCATATCGTACCCCGTACGAAAGTACTCATTCTGAATGACCATGATCCACGGTATGGTACTTCACTCAACGTAGAGACTATTAAGTTAAATAAAATAATGATTGCATGGAGAGAATGGATTCCCGAGTTCTTACATGGCAGCCCTCTTGGGACTAGTAGTGCCCGACAGGCCGGTTGGTCCCCACAAATACTACAAATCTGCCACACGGGCAGGGAGCGGTATCTGGTTATATTATCTATTGAATATTGTATATTAATGACGGGCGTCTCGCTGGGACTCGTCTAATTCATGATTGGCGCAATTGATTGACTGGATAAACTAGCCTTGCTTGCGCATAGTAAGAACTGAGAAATCCTTTATTGCATAATTCTAGGATAACTTGGGACTCACAATAGCAAGCCATAGTAGTTGCCTGGCCGTTCAAATTGATTTGTTTGTGTACTGTACCTACTCTGTTACTTAACTAAGATGATCAGAATGTCAGGACATGATGGGCCAACTTCTGTCCTTGTTTGGTTGGGAGGTTGGTTCGAAGTGTCGTGATGTTGTGTGAATCCTAGTAGATAGCAGAGATCTATTATCATATCTCTTATTACTGGCTCCATTGCTCCCTTGCGGTACTCCCTTGCGGTACTTTGCTATTAGAGGTCTAACCTCTCTGGTTTTGCATGGCCAGATTTAGAGCCGGTCCCTGAGGATCCAGCTTACTTCTACCTCCAAGATGGTCAACACTAGAGGGATGATCGTAGGACTCGAGTGGATTTCTTACTTCCCCCCCGTTTTGTTATCTACTTTATACTTTGCCATTTGGCACCGACATGTTAGTCGAATTGTCTTGTACCTACTTTTGCATAATTGTAACTAAGTCAGGCTGCAGCTGCTAACAATTGTGTATACTTACTACATCATCTGGCTGTATTTTGTAAAGCCAGATATCAAGAACATTTTGACTGAGCGTTTGGGATGCCTTACTGCTTTATCTCACATGTTCTCTATTTCTGTTTCTTGTTTGAATGATTGAGACAATAGAAGTAAAGTAACCATAGGGACTTTCATGTAGTATGCACCCCCCTCGTCTTGTAGACAGCATTGATCGTATTATACGGTATTCATCTACCCGTAATACGTAGCTGGCTGAGTCATTCCCCCGCTCTCCAGTATTCTGGTTCTGGGGCGTGACAGTATAACCTGGACCTGGTTAACTAATTGCAGTCCTGAGTACTTTCCGTTCTAGATTTTAGTACCTAAGACCTGAAGTGGTACCTTCTTCCTTTACAAACCTACCGATTGATCCAGGGTATTCGATTGATACTGTCCTCTCTAAAAACAAAATAGTACCTCCTAACAATTCGAGAATACATATATATAAAATACACCAGAAGTTGTTGCTTAGGCTTTACTTTCCTCGCATAGGAAGGAAATTATTGATGTCAGTTCGGTAGTATGGATGCTTCAGGATTTTGAGGCAGACTCTTCTGAGTTCTAATCTTGAGAATTAAGAAATTGAACACACTGTTGATAGTCACCATCCATGTTTTTGTGATCTAACCACCAAGGTTCCAAATTCAAAACTCTTGTTGGTGTGTTTTCTATCAAGGCATTGCTTTATCCAGAATTTTTCTGATACACATGCTCTCTTTTCTAGTCTGATGCTAATGTAAACATGGTTGCAGATTATTAACTTCAGGATATAGAAAGTGTGGGCAGCTTGATAGTTTGAGTTCCAATAACACTATTTTTCTTCCTCGCTCCCTCTCAAGTCGAACACATCGGAAAACATGTACAACTTGCAATGAAATGAAATCCATGAAGAGAGAGAAATCACAGGAATTGGGGAACGGAAAGATCAAAGGAATTGGGGAACCGAAAGATCAAAGATCCATTATCCCTGCAAAAAAATTCCAAAGATTCCTGGATTGATAATTGACAAACAGTGTATGGGAAAAAGTTATTCGGTTTGGATTTTGGGTTTCGATTTTGGTCCAAAACCAAAAACCAAATAAGACTTATGCTATTATATAAATACCCACCATTCTTTACATATTTTATATATTTTGTGTATATTTTGAAACAATAATTCTATTAATGTGTTTTGAAGTCATATTTTGATAATTTAATAACTAATCCAACTTTAAAAATACAATAAATGTGTGTATACAAATTATAAATTTTTAATATAATTTAACTATAATTCCAAATTTGGATCCGGTCTATAAAACTATAGAAATAGTTAAACCGAACAAACCGAAAAGTTTGTTCGTTTCAATTCGATTTTAGTTTTTGATTAATTTTAGTTTATTCGGTTTCAAATTCAAGAAAAAAAATTTTACCACAGAGGGTACTTAGAACTTCTTTCACAGGTCAGATCACTGTCAACAAATTCTCTCAAAAGCTAGGTATTTATGGCTCTAGTAAATACAGAAAACATAGAAACTAGAAGGTTTAAAATACAAGAGTAAGTGAATGAAAACAAATGTAAGCTCGAGAGAAAATAAGAGTTGAGAATTAGTATTATATGTAAAGAAGAGAACTAACACACAATTAAATAATCAAAAAACTTATGTCCCATGGTTATATATGAACTGTTGTTGAGAAATACACAGTAAAACCATTTAATACAAAGAACGAGGTCCATGAAATTAGTCAATGAAAATCAAATAATACAAGAAAAATCACAATCAAAACATAGACAACAAGGTTTCTTAGTAAGAAGAAAAAGAAATAAGACGAGATGCCTCTACAAAAAATCCAGTAATCAACAAACATAGACAACATTGTACCAGCAATTAGAAAAGGCAATCGAAACATAGACAATAGGGTTCTTACGTAGCGAGTCACAAGATACGCCCCCCTAATCACACAAAAAATAACAGAGATCAGAAGAATTTGATAGAATGCACCGATGAAGACTCGTCGAGAAAGACGAACTTCCCGGAGAAGGAATTCGAGATATTAAAATGATCTTCGACGATGAAGATACGTAGGAACTCCAAGGGACCAGAGCTTACCGAAAAACAAACCCGGACCGCCAAGGGAAAGACGGAACAGTCGCTTGCGGTCGTCCAGCACTGGGTATTTGAAGCCGCCAAGAAATATCTTCTTCCAGAATAGGGTTTTTGGGTTTGGAGGCCAAGAAAAGGAATTTGAAGCCACCAAAGAAAGTCTTTGAAGCCCTAATTTGGGTTTGGAGGGAATTTTTTCACCTTTCGTGCGCGCTCTCCTATTAACAGATGGCAAAAGGTTTTGGGAGAAATAAATTAATAAGGCAGGATATTATTTATGGCATAAATTTGGTAGGCTGTGAAAGCTTATTTAGGTTACAGCCTACCAGTACAGGCCGTAAAAGATTATGAGATTCTATATGTTACGGCTCACATAAATGCATGTCGTAATTGATAACATTTAATGGCCCTAAAAATGCATGCCGTATTAACAAGCAAAAAAGGAGAATTTACGACTCGTATTTATTGTGTGCCGTAATATTATATCATTTACGGCCAGCATCCGACGCGAGCCGTAAATGAGAGGCCGTAAAAGCCCTAATTTGGTGTAGTGAATCCAGCTCGTGGACATCATGATCTTCTTCATATTTCTGGTTTTGTGTTCTTCTATCGGCTTTCATCCAATCTTGTACGCACACTATTGCTTCCAAGATATCGGACTTCAAGCGGCTCCTCCTATCGCTCAACATCCTCGAACTTGCACTAAAACAGGACTCCGATGCTACCGTAGACACCGAACCATCAGTAGATCACGTGCTATGTTAGAAAGCACAGAAATCTCTTGTCGTGTCTCTTCCACCATTCTAAAACGGCGAAGTGATCTGGAGTCTCATCTTCGTCTTGATAAGAATTAAGGTAAAGAGACAACTCTTGAGTAGGTTGGGAAGATTGCTTTTGTTTCTACCTTTGCAGTATGCGACCGGCTGCTGATAGCTTAGACGCCATGCCGGAGCTACTACTAGCCCCCCCCTGAGTTGGTCGGTCGACGTTGCTCCTTCTTCGTACAGTATAACTAACCTGTCCAACGCAACTTTAACTTCTCCCTTCTGTCAGTAACGTCTATACCCTATATTCTCCATATCCATCTAATAAAACCTCTACGCCATCCAATTTGATTGTAGGATCAAATATGGAAGCCAAACAATATAAACGAGGTACTTCACCCTAATATTTCTTGAATTTGGCTTCCATATTTCTTACCGCATATTCAAAATTTGGATAATCTCTATATTTAGAAAATAAATAAGATATGTTACAAAGTTCACGTAAAGCTAAGCAAGATGTGGGATAATAAACCAGAAAGAGTTAATGTAGCATTGTAAAAAACTTCTAAAAATTCACAAACACTTTCAGCTGCTACCCAATCATCAGTAGTAACTTGATATTCAAAGGTGACATCCGAACTACAATAATATGTAATAGCACTCTTAAAAGGAATTGCAGATTTCAACATCAAGTAGGTGGAGTTTCACCTATTTGGTATATCCTTCACAAATCTTCTAAAAGTAATACCAAAATGTGCGCACGTGCATGCAAAACTTTGTTGTCTACTTGGAGACGAGTTAAGGTGGAGCAAGCATTGTCGCAGAGTGTCTAAATGGGAATCAAAAATTTTAAATATTCTTTAACAACTAAGTTAATTATATGGCAAGCACACCTAACATGCAAAAGTCTACCTTCTAAAATAGGCTGAAAAATCAATGACAAAGAACATAGCAGCAGTGTTGTTTGATGCATTGTCCAAAGAGACAGAAATTTTTTTAGGGTGAATATCATATTGACGCACGTGTCTTGAAATCTCACTTGAAATTATAGCGCCCGTGTGTGGACATTCAATAAGTTTAAGCCAGATGATGCGTTTTTGCAACATCCATTGTGCATCTATATAGTGTGCAGTAATACAAATATAAGCATAACTCCACTTAGTAGTCCAAATGTTAGAAGTAATAGCCAACTTACTAACATTTTGAAAATCCGCTTTCAAAGCGGCTTTCCGCTCGTTAAAGAGACGAATAGCCTCATTTCGAGCTTATTGTCTACTCACTCTAGTAAAGGAGGGGTTTAGAGAAATTGATGCATAATCTCGTAAAGATTCGCTTTCACCCGTCGTGAAAGGAAGTTCGTCACGAATAATATGTTTAGTTAATTCAGTTTTATGCCGAGCAGCTGAGTAAGTAAAGTTACCCATTGAAGAAGAATCGGTGGCGCCAAAGCTTATTTGGGTTTGGGACGCTTGAAGTGTGTCCTTCCCGTAGCAAGTGTCGTAGTGTCTGGATATGGTCCCGTTGCCGCCGCCCTTCTTCCATGCGTACTGGTTACAACATTTCTTGCATTGCGCCTTGTACGATTTTGGTTCACCCTCGGCATCTAAAACAAACGAACCATCAGGATTAGTTTCAAAAATCAAAGTAAAATAATCCAAATACTTAGACCTTTTTTCTTTTCAGGACGTTGGGTGGTACTAGCGACTTCCGGAGGAGATGGTTGGAACCCCTCCGGAATCGAACCGGAGGCTACTTGCTCAGGTGGAATTTCAGTACCGTCAAAAAAAGTACTAAAATATTGGTAAGTCTGTCAAAAAAAGATCAGGTGGGTTTGAACCTTCACCAGCCATATATAAAATAAAATAAAGTAAACTACGTTAGAAGAAAGTAAGGAATTGAGAGGAAGATCGGGAAGCCGTAGAGCCGGAATGGAGTTGGGAGGGAGATCGGGAAGCCGTAGAGCACCAGAGCACCGGGGAGGGAAAGCCGTAGAACACCAGAGCACCGGGGAGGAAAAGCAGTAGAACACCAGAGCACCGTAGAAAAATGTAGAGAATTTGTGAGGAATGAGTTGTGTTTGAAAAATAGGATTTTTGGCCTATTTATAGAAATTTTTCGGGGTCATTTTGGTAATTTTACGCCAAAAATGACCAAAATGTCCCTCCCAACGTTTTAATAACGGCTATATGGGAGGGACAATTTTGTAAAAGAACCCCCACTCAAACGGTCAAGAAAGCAAAAAAAAAAAAAATCAAAAAGTCCCAACGGTCGGCTGGACCGGTCCCAGCGGGCCGGGCTTCGGGCCGGTCCAACCGGGCCGGGCTTCGGGCCGGGCCAACCGAAATTTAAAAAAAAATAAAAAATTGCCGCGGGCCGGGCTCGGGCTGGGGTGGGGGGCCCGACCCGACCCGTTCGGGAGTGGGGGGCCGGGCCGGTTCGGTCCACTGGCGGTCCGGGCCGAGCTTCAAGGGGGCGGGCCGGTCCGGGCCTGGGTCGGGCTCGGGCTAAACCGGACCATAATACACCATGACAAAAACCTCATCCTGAAGCAATTCCCAGCCAAAACAACTCCCAAAGCAACTCCACGTGGGTCCCCCAGTTTGGAAAACGCCCAAGGGAGAAAGGACATTTTCTCCTTTGGCCTCGTTTGGTTCGCGGAATGGAAGGGAAAGAAAATCAATTCCTTGTCATTTCCTTTCCTTTGGGAAACTTTAATTCCTATTGATTTTTCTTTCCGATGTTTGGCAATGCCAAGGAATTTGGAAAGGAAAGTGAATACTTCAATGTGGAAAAGTAATTTTTCTTCCATTGGGAATCGCTTTCCTTTCCTCCTCAATTCCTTGGGCATCTAAACATAGGAAAGTAATCACTTTCCTTTCCCAACTGGGAGATTTCGCGAACCAAACGAGGCCTTTGAGGTACCTCGTTTCCAAGGGCGTTTCCAATTTTTTCTCCATTAGTCTCCATTACTTTGTGAAGGAAAAAAAGTTATTTAATTTTTAAGAAAAAATGTCTTCCGTAAAGACAGTTATATATTTTTTTTTATATAGAACATCCTTTGGAAGGACGTTCTTGTGCTTTTTTTAGTAATATATAGAAAGTTTGTGTTTTTATTGTAATTTTTATAAGTTATAAAGCTCTTTACGATTTTTTTTTTTGTGCATTTTTCAATGTTGACATGAGATTGTTGTGGGAATGAATTGTTTTAACTAGAGTAGAGAAACTGGAAACTCACTACTCACTAGTGAATTTAACTCACTTTCAACTTTCCAAAATTCCTCTATCAAGCAAAGTTTAATTCTAGAAAGAAGAAAAAATAGCCAACTTTGCTAGCACACTCGAACTAGCACTTATTGGAACAACAACAAAACCTTCTTTCTATTTTCCCTGGATACCTAGGAATAAGACTGCATGCCTGCACTTACTAGCTAGATCAAAAAATAGCTAGCAACGCCGTCTACATTCAATTTAAATCAGTTTTGTACAAATCCAATCTCAAAAAATATTGAGACATGTCATAGTTTTCATGGTTCATACGCAACCAGTCTAGACTTCTGAGGATCATGTTTGGATTTTTTCGATTCGGTCGGTATGATCCTCTGCTCAAAGATTTTTTTCTCTTTTTTTCTTTTGACGTGTCAGGAACCGGAAGGATGATAATTGTGTAGCCCCTACTAGCTAGCTAGTCAACAAAAACTCGGGTGACCTTTCAAGAATCGAAGATGCATATATACGGAATGCATGATGCAACATATATGATAATTGTGCTCTTAATTTCGTTCCTGTTGTGGATAAGTTAGTGTCAGGCGATACAACAGCCCTTAATTTCCTGTAGGGCTCTCGTAGACCAATCCACAGTGAGCTAAGTGACCACAGAGCATGGACATATCATGCATGTGCCAGCCCTAAGAATGTGCAGTGCAGTGCAGTGCAGTGCAGTGCAGGTGAGGTGACCAATTTGACTTGCTTCCCTCCAGCCATTCCGCACAAAGCCTGCACGACGCCCTCGCGCTGCTCTTCGGCGTGCAGGCGCAACAGTTGCGCCAAATCTTTGTCCGCAGGTGAGATTCTGCACTGCCCTTTCTTTGTCAACCCGTTGCGCCTAACAGCAGCGAACCTGCTGTTCAACTTGACATGGGCCTATCGAGAGCGGTCCCCGGCGGGAGAAGCATGTGCAGATCCATATCCAACTATGGGGAGCACCACAACCAAGGGCCCCTTCCATGGAGACACTGATTCCTACACTCGACCTACTACTATATTGCGTACGCGGTGCTTAGCTTAGTGACCACTGCATGTAATGATAGCAAATACTTTACACACTGATATGACTCATGCATGCTTCCCGGTGTAGGGAACCTAAGGACTTGATTAGCCATCACATGATAACCCATATTAACAACTAACAAGTAGACATAAAAGTAAAGAATACAAGGCATACTTTGTCGTTTGGACAATTATTTCACACACAAGACTGTGCTGAGAGTTTTAGAGGAGCTTCAAAATATTATTTAAAGATGGATTGCTATGCATATTGGATTTGGTGTCAGGGCATATTTGGTAAACCATACATAAATGAAAAAATATTTGGATTTGTACTTTTAATTATGAAATATGTATAATAATTTACGTACTTTTTTGTCCCTTATAGTAGGGAGCAAGTGTGTTTGGTTGTTTTTTTAACGGTGTCCGACGTAACTCAAGGTGTTGAGTGGACCAAACGGCCGGTACCCGGCTCGAGTCCGGTCCGGTCAAACCCGGTCCAGGCCGGCCCGAGCCCGGTCAACAATCCGGACCGGCCCTGAGCAGGTCCCATATACGTGCGGGCCGGTCCTCTTCCTCCGACCCACTAGCCTGGACCGACGCGGCCCGGTTTGAGCGCAGGTCCGGGCCGGGCAAACCCTCCAAGCCCGACCGGGCCGACCCGGACCGGCCCGGTCCAGGCCCGGTTCGGGTGATTTTTTGAATTTTTTTGTTTGTATTCGTTAGGGGTGTAAAAGACCAAAATAACCCCGATTTATTGGCTGCTTTTTGAACGTTGAAAGGGTATTTTGGTCATTTTGCTGAAAATGACCAAAATACTCTTATAACCACTCGTTTTTTTGGAGTAAAATAGGTCATTTTGCCTCCCAAAAAAAATATAAATAGACTAAATTTGAAAAAAATTACACACAACCATTTATTTTCCTCTATTACAAAATATTGAAGCTAAGGAATTCTCAGAAGATTGAACAACAAGTTTCTGGACTTTGAAGTGCAACTTCCTGGAGGCAAAAGTGCAGTGTTTTTCGGCTTCCAAATTCTGCAAAAATTCTTGGAGGTTCACATCTCTTCCCGAAGTGTACCTTCCAAGCTTCACCTTTTTTTGGTACTTTTTGAGTTTTTTTGGGATAATTTTGGACTTTCTCTCTCTCTCTCTCTCTCTCTCTCTCTCTCTCTCTCTTTGGTAGATAACATTTTCTGCAAAACCAATTTTCAAAAATATGGATGCTATAGGTTCTAATCACCCTTACGGAGATGATTCACAACAAAATTTTGCATATTATAATGATTTATTTAAAAACAATCATATTCCAGATTATGTGCCACAAACACAAAGTCTCCTGAAGTTAGGAGCATGGCTACAAATGTTGTAACTAGGGAGAAATCAGTTTTATGGCAGTATTATAAAAAATATTTCACTGGTAGTGAGGGCGCACCGGTTTTAGATCCCAAAAATCAAAAATCAATTCCTAAAGGTGCACAGTGTAAGAAATGTAGAAAAATATTTAAGTGAAAAATGAACGATGGCATGGGTACATTGAAAAGTCACTATGAGACTTGTCATGGTAAAGACACACTGCAAGCCAGGCAGTCACAAATTAGCATTGATCCACAAGGATCTTGTGTAGGTAATTTTATTTATTCTGATGTTCATAACAAAATCGAGCTAACAAAATTTTTTATTTGTGATGAACTATCTTTCACATTCGGGGGAGAGTGATTGTTATTATAAGTATGCTAGTGGTTCTCTTAACTCATGTTTTAATAAAGGTTCTAAAACGCCTAATAGAGCGGAGGCTATCAAACTCTTTCGAAAGGAAAGGACAGCTCTGAAGCAAAGCTTCGTAAATGTTAGTAAGTTTTCTCTAACATCTGATATATGGACTACGAAACAAAACTATGCTTTTATTTGTATAACGAGACATTATATAGATCCAAAGTGGATGTTGCAAAAATGTATTATTTATCTACGTCATTTGGATTTTTCACGTACCGGTTATGTAATTTGTGGAGCCATCATGCAATTTTTACGTGAATACGATATTCACAATAAATTTTTTTCCATTTTTCTTGATAATGCTAGTAATAACACTTCTTGTATTGGTATTTTAACTTCTCAATTTTTACCTATAGTAGAAGGACGACTGTTTTATGTTAGATATGCTTGTCATATTATTAATTTAGTTGTACAAGAATGTCTTCAACTTTTTCATGCAAATTTAGACAATCTTAGATTGTGTCTACAAAGTTTAAACCAGTCTCCAAGTAGACAACAAGCTTTCAAAATTTTATGTGCACAATAAAGTATAACTTTTAGAAGATTTGTTAAGGATGCACCGCATAGATAAAATTTTACATATTTAATGTTAAAATCTTGCATTGGATTTAAAGATGTTATTACTCATTACTGTAATGTTAATCCAAGTTTTGATTATCAAGTTACTGAAAATGATTGGTTAGTTGCTATTTCTATTTATGAATTTTTAGAATTATTTTACAATGCTACATATACTTTATCTGGCGTTTATTATCCAACTTCTTCACTAACGTTAACAGAACTTATTGACATGCCTCATTTATTTTCTAAATATAAAAATGTTTCCGGTTTTGATTATGTTGTTTTGAAAATGGAAACAAAATTTCGAAAATATTAGGATGAAATACCTCCTTTATATTTTTTGGCTTCGATTTTTATCTGAAGATCAAATTAGATGGCATATTCATTTTGCTAGATGATTATCAAGTAAATATGTATGTAGATGTAACTTAAAGTAGAGATTAAAGATGTTTTAGATTCTTTAATTACTTCGTATGAAGAACGAGTTGTATCGGCCAGACCCGGTACGACCTTTCAAGTCGGTGGTAATAGCTCCGGTCCTAAGGCAAATTATCATATTCTGCCAGCCTACTGCAAAGGAAGAAACAAAAACAATCTTTCCTACCAACTCAGGAATTATCGTCATATTTAAATTTTTATGTAGAATATATGATGAAACTCCAACTCATTTTTTTATCTTAGAATGGTGGAAAAGACACGAAAAAATGTATCATATACTTTCTTCTATAGCACGCGATATACTAATGATCCCGTTGTCCACAGTAACATCAGATTTTATTTTAGTGTAGGTTCAAGGATACCGAGCAAGAAAAGGAGCATGATGTTGTCCGATATCTTGGAAGCATGCGTGTACATTCAAGACTGGATTCGTGCGGAAGAACGAACTCAAAACTCAAGAGATGAAAATGCCGACATCAGTGAACTAGACTTTGGATCTCTTACCTTGGAGGAAGGAGGAGCTGAGCAATAGAGACGGATGAAAGACGACGGAAGACAAAAAAAAATTGTACATTTTTTTATAACTTAGTTCACATTAATAAATTTATGTTACAATTTAGTTCTCCAAAAATCAAAAATTATCCAAAATTGTATATTAATTTATATTGAGATTAAAAAAATTCAGTTTTTATGTTACAAATTTTGTTACAATAGATATAAAATTTCTCTTTTTATGATTTTTTTGGTTTTCCTAACCCGAACCGGGCCAACCAGTCCACTGCTGAACCAGCCCGTCCAAACCGGGCCTGGGTCCTGGCTGGGTCCAGCCAAGCCTCCTCCGGGTTAGCCGGCCCGGCTCGCTGTCGCTTACGGTCTGAGCCCGGCCCGGACCGGGCCCAGTCAAACCTGTTTGACCTGGGCTGGGCCGGCCCAGACCGGCCCACCCAATACCATGTGACATAATTCTCAAAAAATTTTGTGCACACTGCATTGTATGCCTTTTCGACCCACTGTCCCCCAACTCCCACCATAAACAGAGGGAACAAGTGTGTTTGGTTATGATAAGAAAATATAGAGTGGAAGTATATATTATCAAAAAAATTCGTATAAGAGGAAAAACTTAAACAAAATAGCAGGAAAAGGAAGATGTTTTGAAAAATTACAATTGGGGGGACGAATCTCCATTGGAGATGGCGAGGCCGCCTACTTTGCGGAGATAGGGGGAGCCCGCGCCATCGTTGATGGACTGTTGAGTGCTGGAAGGGGGAAGCTACGACAAATGTGCGTGAAGGGGAGAAGCTACTGCTTGAGAGAGTTTGAGGAAGAAGAAAGGAGTAAGAGAGGGCTACGTTAGTCGATTTAGCTTTATAAGCAACTCAAATGTGACCATTGTGTAACGTAAACTTGAAACATAAACATCCTTGCCATCTAAATTGGCGAGACAAAGAACGTTGGAAGCCACCTCAACCTCGTTGCCATTATTCATTGCTGCCTACCCCGCCACCTCAACCAGGGGCGGAGCCAGGATTTAATTCATGAGAGGGTCGTGTTACTACATATAAAAATTCTTAAACTTATCATATTAATTGAACTTCAATAGCAAAAAAAATATTAAAAAATCAAACAAGAACTAGCAAAAAAAAGGATAGTCAATATTTCCAATATTTTAGAAAAAAAAGAAGGAAAAATTATACTTAAATATATTTGAATGTTCAGCAAAAGACGAGTCTAGAACTCTTGCCTCTCCTTTGATTGTTTAAAGCACAACCACTTGAGCTCTGAAAACATTACGTCATGACCCAATTTCGTAGAATCGATAGTCGTCCCCCAGGCGTGATGCCGTGCGAACCTAATTTGCGATCGCACAAAGCAAAGTCATAAGATAATCCGAAACACAGCATCTAAGAGAGTAAGCGCAGACAAATTGAAGAACACATTGTGATAAAGAAACTTTTTATTTTATTGATAATAGCCATCATTTACAGACTCCATTACAATCGTGCCGCGTGGGCTTTACAACATGACACGATTACAAAAGGAGTGCCGATGAGATAACCGTTCCATACATACATCCCTTATGTACAACAATAGTATTCTAGCCACCTGTATGCGAGGGATGACGAGACATGTTCCTTGGACTTGCAGAGAGTCTTCAAAAGTTCAGCGGCGGGGTCTTCGACGCGCGGTCGAAGCTTCAAAAGCACGAACGTCGCCTAGCTAGTTGGTGCGTTCTTCCTTATTCCTGGCACGTGCAAAGAGCGAGGGTCAGTACGATCACATGTACTGGCGAATGGATAATTAACCCAAGCTTTGCATTTTATTCAAGCAGTTTTATAAAACATGTTAGCTGTATTTGTGATCTTTCTAACCATCTTGTTTGATTAGCATGTTAACATGTTTGAGGCAAGCAATTATCCAACTTTATCCCGTGTCACGTGCATTTATTCAAGCCATGAAAGGGTGTGAAAGTCACTGGAAATGTCAAGCCATCATGGACTATAGTTGGGTTAGACGCGCGACCCTTTCGCGACGGGTAGCGAACCCTGTGCGAAAGTTCTCGAATAACCCACGCCGATATAAGGCTGGCGCTTGCTATACGTGTTCCTCCCGGGCCAAATCGCTTCTTTGGCCTAGGCAACCGTTCGAGAAAACTACATATTGTCGACAAGTTGTCCAATGACCGTTTTGTAGAGTCTTGAAAAATGCTCTCTCTTTTCTAGAACCTTATCATTTCTCTTTTATGTGTGAAACTTAGCCTTTCTTTTGAACTTAGTCAATTTATTCACTTTATTCGTACCTTTGCGATAAACGTTAATCGATTCATTCTTCTGTTTACATAGGCTAAGTAAATGGGACATAAGAAAGCATGCATCAGTTTTCGCGTACAACAGTTCTATAGAAAGAGTGTCGTGAAGAATCGTGCCATGATTTCTTTGACTCTACACTATGTTGACAAGCATTTCGTTTGTGTTTCATGTTTGATTTTAAAAAAGAGGGTCGAAGCGAAAAAGGTCAGCCACTCACCTTAGACTTTACTTCACGCGAGGGACTGGTTGGCTGCGAAAATGTCGCATATGCGATCACGTACAATCACATAAGCAACTGATTAAAACACTGTGTTATTCAAGAAGTTTCGATACGAATGCGAAGTTCGAAAACGTAAGCAATGAAAATCCATCGAAAATATTCACGAAAACGCATTTATGAAAACCAAAGCCAAAGCCAAATCAAGTGCGACATGAAAACTAGAGCAACGAAAGGTCTCTTCCGACTCGACCGGAGAGCCAATCCTTGAGGCGCAACCCGCTGAATGTGAGAATTGATTACGAAGAAGCCTTTCCATAACGAGAAAAGGATCTTAATTCAATCATTTCCGTTCGACTGATTCTGACATGTCGGTCCCAACCGTAGTGACAGTGTTCCTTTCTCGCGCAGCCGTGGACAGAAACGGGCCACGATGTAGGGACGGGACACTACATGGCCCCCTTGGACTCTTAATAAATCTGTCCCTAACCTCAACCGGACTGTCATTGTAATACCCTGCTCCACACGAGGCATTTGGGATGGCTTGTTGGATGTTATCAGAATGTTGGACCGTGACTTATGTTGGGAATCAGGAGAATTGAGACTGATGCAGTCTCTTAGCTGGCTAGACGGAATGGATATTGGAACGTGGCTCGCTGGTGGAACTACGCTTAGCAGGATTTGGAGCAGGAAGACCCTTTTATGCAGGCAAGTAGAACTGTCCTCCTTCCTCCTTATTCCCGCATGCTTAATAAATGGAATAATGTGATATTATGAATTGTCCCTAAATGTCCCTTGTTTTGGTTGCCGATTAATAGAGATGCTTATGTTAAGAATTATTGAACTGCTAAATGAATCACACTCGAACTGCAAATGCGACTTGATGCTTGAAATGAATTGATAACGTCCCTTCGGTTAATAATGTATAAGCAATAAATACTTGAGTAATGAGATGCTACGAGAATGATACATGAGTAATGAACTGGCTATGCTATTAACACAAAGAATCGAATGAAACACTAGAATCATGTATATTCTGCATAACTGTTGCTATTGCTGTTGCTTGCTTCCTTATAAGCAATGAAAGAAAGAATATTGTCCCTTTGATATGAATGAAGTGATGCAGGTCCTATCGATATGAATGAAATGTTATTTGTTCCTCTTAGAAAGGAATGATATGAGAAATGTTGCAATGATTGATGCAATGAAAAATGATGAGGCTTGGGATCATTGAGATCACCAAGTGAACAGGTGGAAATATTGGAAAGATGAGATGATGAACTGTTGCCTTTTCTTATCTTATTATTGTATCATGCGACTTCGAACACGATCGGGTCGGACACGCATTCGCATGACCATAGACGTACTTGTATACAAGGATTTCCTCGAACGGTACCCGCGGCGGTGGGATCGAGTCGGCCTAGGAGGAATTGGTGCTTTGGTAGCACAGTATTGGGATCCTCATTCGGGCTCGCAACCTGGTGAAGGGTACATCCTATACCCTATGAAGTCCTATATGGCACGTCGACATGGTGCACAACCACCAGTGGTCATGTAGTCAGGATGCATGCTAATGAATGTTTTGTGCAGACAGAGTAAAAATATCGTATTATCCTGTATTTTATGCAGGTACGAGGGAGTCGGCTATCGGTAAGAAATCACTTAAATGTGATAATTCAACATATGTGTTGGTTTAACTTGCGTGCTTACGTTCCAAATAAGTAAATAATGCTGTATGTAGCCTTTCAGTATGAGATCCTGCTTAACATGTTAAATTCAGTATGCTAGAAAGATGCCATGTTATAATCGTTGCCCAAACACCACATACATGCTAAGTGATGCTTGAAGTGAGAACTGTCATAACATGTTTAAGATATTAATGTTAACGATGCCTCAATGATGCCTTTTCATGATAACACTTAGTATGCCTCAATGATGCCTTTGTATGATAACACGAAGAATGCTAAAATGATATGTCCACATGAATGCTATTAAGAATATGTTTACATGCTTCACTCTGATTATTACCCATGAACTGTACACTGATGCTAGGCCCCAAGTAGAAAGATCACTCTAATAAATGCTTGCTTAAATGATCACTTTAATGTTAGTTTATGCGAGTGGATTGGATTCTGCTCGCCAGTACATAGATGATGTGCTGACCCACGTTTTGTGGGCAGGTGCTCGTGATTGGATTGTTCTACACACGAAGATTGGCTTGATTGGTCCTACGGCATCGAAGATTTGTTGGGCATACAGAAGCTCTCCTTGTACAAGATGATGTCTTCTGTTTATAAAGGGCATAATGTATGGAACATTGTAATCAGTTGTACCAGTGAGATTGTAAGCCAAGTCGGTATATCGAGTTCTAATCCAAATGTATCCAAATATCAAATGTAAGCTGTATAGCATTGTTCAGTTGGCTTTCAATGTAAAGTGAGATGTGCTGTAAATATTGTACTTCAATACAAGTCTTGTACTCTTCTTCAATTATCAATAAAGAGAATATAGTTCTGTATATCTCTGTGTGACTTCAAGTTATCCTTTTATCTCTGCTGCCATAAAGAAGCGATCTACTTCTATTCAATGAGAAAGATTGTCCTCACTAACTTCAATTTGTCTGCTTCTGCCGCTGTAATGTGTTTCTATTTGAAGAATTATCACCTATGTACCATCTTTGCCTTGTACAAGTGCAATACCAGACTTGTACGGTATCACGCCCAAGCGAGGACGATCGATTCCAAGAGATAAAATATGTCAATAAATGACTCTACGAATCGGGGCGTGACAAATTGGTATCAGAGCATGGCTTTACGTCCTTGGTCTCTTCTTTGATTCGTTTCAAATCAAAGTTGCATCGACGATTAACCAAAATTTGCTTCCGCGATCACTCAACGTTGCTTCCGCGATTAAATCAAAGATTACTTCCGCGATTATGCTATTTTTGTTCGGTAATCATCCTTATGTTATCTGTGCTTGAAAGTTCGTTGACCCTCTTGGCTGCTCACTGGATGTTCCATACAATAAGTCTATATACATTGTGATGCCCCTAAATGAATGATTGTTGTTGGTTTGGACACAAATAACCCAACAATGACTCGATGCCATAGTATGCTACACTATGAATGCTGTTTGGAATGTGGGAATAAAAGAAAAGTGGCTATGTATGCTGTAACAAGTTGAGATTGCTTATGATATTGGAAAAGAATTGTGAATGGGGTAATTAATGGATGAGTTCAACGAAACTGGTGAATTGACTCATTGGTGATGGCTAGTACTTTTGAGACCCTAAGAATGTTGGCTTGTGATATTGAGACCCCGAGATGTTGGCTAAGTGTTGTGATCATTATAGATCATGTAAGTCCGAAATAGGATTGAGTGGTATTGTTTAAGGATGGCTTCGTTTCTGAGTGGTATATTGCTTCTACCACCTCAGAACGAGATGTATGTTGACCCTTTCCATAGGATAGCAGGAGACTATCTGTGGGTAATGGGTAGTGCCAAGACTTAGCTGGGAGTCATGTATTATGGCTAGATGACTCGAGTGTCCCTTGACGGTAATGTTATGTTGGGTAGCGAGATTTTCGGAAATTGTAATCGGTGGCTTGGTTAGAAATTTGTTTAGTCGAGTGCTGACTCAGACTAGTAAGATCGTTAATAAGCTATGAGTAAATGGATTTGGCTAGAGAATGCTGTGGCTTAGAATATCTGAATGTTGATTTCGATTGGTTGGATGCAAATTATTTGTGGCTAATACAATGTTGATTGCTAAGCTGAAAGTTCTAGAAATGTTGTCGGTGAACCAAAAGAATATTAGAAATTGTGCCTTGATCCTAAGGTGTAATAGATGTTAATCCATCTTGATCACCAAAGGATAGTCGTTGGATATATGCGTGGATGTTGAGGAATTGAATTGTACTAGAAAAGTAACAAGTAGCAACCCTGAATATTTGTGTTGCATAGAGAATGGTTAATTGATAAACAAATTGTCGGATTGAATGGAATGCACTACTCGACCCTTGAGGTAGAAAATTTTAAGAATGTCCGTACAAGATTTTGATGGCTGGGAAAGGAACGAGATTTAAGAATGTCCGTAAGAGAGTTTGATGATTGAGAAACGAATAGAAATGAAGAATTTCAAACGTGTTGGATAATGTCGGTATAGGTGATTGTTGGTTGGGATATAGATTGTTGGCTTATGATTTAGTGGTATGACTTTGTCATACAGACCGAATAGTATGATTCCATAGTTATGTTAAGACTATCAGAACCAATGACCCTTGAATAGTTAGTCTTGGCTTATGAGCTCGTGTGTGTACAAAGGATTTGAAATAGAAATTGAATTATTGGGAATTTACTTGATGGATTATTAGAACGATGAGAATCATATGTCGGGTTGGGAATTGACCGTAATGTTGATAGATCGATATTAGTCGATCGTTGGGTAAGTCTAGAATGAGCCTCTGTGGGAATTATTTCCATGAGGAAGACCCTGGATAGATAGACTTGACCCTAGTGACCACTTGAGGACTTACCAATTGTTGGTATAGCCGACAATGGTGATTAGTTATTCAGACTTAGTTGATACCCATAGGTTTGGATAGAGTTCCTTAGAACTGTCGGTTGCTTATTGGCCCTGAGAATAAGAAACTAGCATGATCCCTAGTAGCCGTCCACTCTAGGAAAGTCACCTGAATGATTAGGTATAGCTGTCAGTATAGCTAACCATTAAGACTGGACCAAATAATAGATGGCTGTTGGCGACCCATAGAATGACCCTGTGGCATTGAACTAGAGATGGTGATGAGTACGACTTAAGAATGATATGTTGTATGTATGCTTCAATATGAACCTTAGAGATGTCTGACCCTTGAGGATTATATGTCGGCCTATAGCGGAAACTAGAATTGTGGGATGAGACTTGAGTTGTATGTATCGAATAGTGAATTATTATATGAGATGGAATTGACTGCTCATGACGAGAATATTGGATAGGTATCTATAGTCGGGTAGCTGGGTTAACCTTGACTGTTGTATAGAATTATACCCTGACTCGGATAATCGATAGTTGGTGATGTCGGATTGTATCTTTTAGAAAAGATGAATTACCTCGGTGAGAAATATGGTTGGATTTGGAAAGGAATATGATTGCATGTTGTGGACTCTTGATATGATTGGATCTAAGATTAGACCTTTGATTGAATGCTAGAAATATTATGCCGGATAGAGAGCTTAACCAAGTTGTCCCTGATGTAAAGTGTTGTGGCCTGGAAGATAGTGATTATGGCAAAGTGAATGAAGTAATAAAGTCAATTGAAAGGATGCTAAGTCTGAATTGGGAAAGAGAGTTATATCGTGGCTGATCGAATTATGCTATCATAGAAGTTGGCTGAAGTACATATGTTTTGGGGACGCCTAAAATATGTGTATGGATCCAGCCGAAGTGATTGGTTGCAACTGAGATAACCTTATGGAAAGAATTTATTACACTAGCACGGACTTTGGCTGAAATACATATGTTTTGGGGACGCCTAAAATATGTGTATGGATCCAAACGAAGTGATGTATTGTGACCAAAACAGAATGCAAGGAAAATATTGGTGAATCAATGAAAAGTTTCAAGTATTTGGAAAAAAAGAAAGATGGATTGAATCGTTAATGGATTAAAATGATACAGTTTGGATAGCTATTTTGAAATGACCGAGTGGGCTGAAATAAACATTGAATTGAAGTTGAATGAATAACTCATTGTGATTGAGTGAATCTAGTAGAAAGAGTTGTTTCCTTAAGTTTCGAGGACGAAACTTTTTTTGAGTGGTATACTATGTAATGCCCGGCTCCGCACGAGGCATTTGGGATGGCTTGTTGGATGTTATCAGAATGTTGGACCGTGACTTATGTTGGGAATCAGGAGAATTGAGACTGATGCAGTCTCTTAGCTGGCTAGACGGAATGGATATTGGAACGTGGCTCGCTGGTAGAGCTACGCTTAGCAGGATTTAGAGCAGGAAGACCCTTTTATGCAGGCAAGTGGAACTGTCCTCCTTCCTCCTTATTCCCGCATGCTTAATAAATGGAATAATGTGATACTATGAATTGTCCCTAAATGTCCCTTGTTTTGATTGCCGATTAATAGAGATGCTTATGTTAAGAATTATTGAACTGCTGAATGAATCACACTCGAACTGCAAATGCGACTTGATGCTTGAAATGAATTGATAACGTCCCTTCGGTTAATAATGTATAAGCAATGAATACTTGAGTAATGAGATGCTACGAGAATGATACATGAGTAACGAACTGGCTATGCTATTAACACAAAGAATCGAATGAAACACTAGAATCATGTATATTCTGCATAACTGTTGTTGTTGCTTGCTTCCTTATAAGCAATGAAAGAAAGAATATTGTCCCTTTGATATGAATGAAGTGATGCAGGTCCTATCGATATGAATGAAATGTTATTTGTTCCTCTTAGAAAGGAATGATATGAGAAATGTTGCAATGATTGATGCAATGAAAAATGATGAGGCTTGGGATCATTGAGATCACCAAGTGAACAGGTGGAAATATTGGAAAGATGAGATGATGAACTGTTGCCTTTTCTTATCTTATTATTGTATCATGCGATTTTGAACACGATCGGGTCGGACACGCATTCGCATGACCATAGACGTACTTGTATACAAGGATTTCCTCGAACGGTACCCGCGGCGGTGGGATCGAGTCGGCCTAGAAGGAATTGGTGCTTTGGTAGCACGGTATTGGGATCCTCATTCGGGCTCGCAACCTGGTGAAGGGTACATCCCATACCCTATGAAGTCCTATATGGCACGTCGACATGGTGCACAACCACCAGTGGTCATGTAGTCAGGATGCATGCTAATGAATGTTTTGTGCAGACAGAGTAAGAATATCGTATTATCCTGTATTTTATGCAGGTACGAGGGAGTCGGCTATCGGTAAGAAATCACTTAAATGTGATAATTCAACATATGTGTTGGTTTAACTTGCGTGCTTACGTTCCAAATAAGTAAATAATGCTGTATGTAGTCTTTCAGTATGAGATTCTACTTAACATGTTAAATTTAGTATGCTAGAAAGATGCCATGCTATAATCGTTGCTCAAACACAACATACATGCTAAGTGATGCTTGAAGTGAGAACTATCATAACATGTTTAAGATATTAATGTTAACGATGTCTCAATGATGCCTTTTCATGATAACACTTAGTATGCCTCAATGATGCCTTTGCATGATAACACGAAGAATGCTAAAATGATATGTCCACATGAATGCTATTAAGAATATGTTTACATGCTTCACTCTGATTATTACCCATGAACTGTACACTGATGCTAGGCCCCAAGTAGAAAGATCACTCTAATAAATGCTTGCTTAAATGATCACTTTAATGTTGGTTTATGCGAGTGGGTTGGATTCTGCTCGCCAGTACATAGATGATGTGCTGACCCACGTTTTGTGGGCAGGTGCTCGTGATTGGATTGTTCTACACACGAAGATTGGCTTGATTGGTCCTGCGGCATCGAAGATTTGTTGGGCATACAGAAGCTCTCCTTGTACAAGATGATGTCTTCTGTTTATAAAGGGCATAATATATGGAACATTGTAATCAGTTGTACCAGTGAGATTGTAGCCAAGTCGGTATATCGAGTTGTAATCCAAATGTATCCAAATATCAAATGTAAGCTGTATAGCATTGTTCAGTTGGCTTTCAATGTAAAGTGAGATGTGCTGTAAACATTGTACTTCAATACAAGTCTTGTACTCTTCTTCAATTATCAATAAAGAGAATATAGTTCTATATATCTCTGTGTGACTTCAAGTTATCCTTTTATCTCTGCTGCCATAAAGAAGTGATCTACTTCTATTCAATGAGAAAGATTGTCCTCACTAACTTTAATTTGTCTGCTTCTGCCGCTGCAATGTGTTCCTATTTGAAGAATTATCACCTATGTACCATCTTTGCCTTGTACAAGTACAATACCAGACTTGTACGGCATCATGCCCAAGCGAGGACGATCGATTCCAAGAGATAAAATATGTCAATAAATGACTCTACGAATCGGGACGTGACAGTCATTATTAATGGCGCTAGCCCGCCACCTCACCCCACCGCGCCATCAATGATGGCGCGGGCTCCCCCCCTTTCTGCCTAGTTGGTGGCCTCGCCATCTCTAATGGAGATTCGTCCCTCCCAATTGCAATTTTTCAAAACATCTTCCTTTTCCTACTATTTCGTTTAAGTTTTTCGTCTTATACAAATTTTTTTGATATATTATAATACTTAGTTTAACAAATAAAGATGAATAGCAGTTACAATTAATTAATATTAATTAAAAACTTAACTAATTAATTATTCTAACTATATAATAAAATAAGTAAATTATCTTAAATAATAATTAATTATTTTATGTATTAATTAATTATAAATAATTAGATAAGTAAGCAAATGCAATCCAAATCAAGATAGTACAGACACATCCAAATTTTTTGTCATTGTATTATCACGTCGAACACATATCATGTACTGAACGAATACGTATATGACACTCCATTGACACACAAAAATATACGTCATTTCTATCGTGTACTTATTTATCGTGTTGTGTCGTATTCATGGTCATGGAACATAAGTCAAAATCTAAGTAAAAGTAATATAAATAAACTTTATTACATTAACAGCTAACACTAATTCAGAACAAAATTAATATTTAAATTATTAACTATTTTTTGATTAGTCATTAGTTATTTAAATTAGTGATTAGAAAAAAGGAAAAAACTTTTGACTAGAATAAAAAAGCTATCCATTCCCTCCCATATCCCGAATGGGGAGGAAGGATATGGAATATGGAATATAGGAGGGGACAGTAACTACAAAGTTGGTTAGCTCCGAACTTTCCAACTCTTACACTCCCCTAACCAAACCAGAACTTAAGTCCCTACCCCCAATTCCTCTGTGAAGTGGGAATCCCTGCACACTTCACACTTACCAAACATACCCATAGTTGGACATTGGATACTATTTCAAAATGGTCAGCAGAGACAAAAAATTTCACCCCGTGTGTCGTCATCATCACCATTCACGTTTTCTCCTGTCAAAATAAAGTTAATTATGGAGAATAAGAAAACTCCATATAAAACTTGGCAACATTTTATGACCAGTGTCGTATCATGTTCCGATCATATAGGACCGAAAATTATTACTGGACATGATATCGTACAAATTTAAATTATACTTGTACAAGGCAAACACAAACATGGCCATTCAATCCATCTCAAAAACAAAGTTATTGCAGAAGAAAATAAGCCAAAGAAATTGATAGACATAAGATATATGAATGAAGATTTTCTTTATTGATATTTACAACAGAATTACAACGGCTCTAAGGCAAAAGAAATAAGTCAATTACAAACACTGGATCTCATACATCGAACGATGCCACAAGGCTTACAACACATAAAACTAATACAATCAATACTATTTTTGTGTCATTTATATACAATGAATAACATCTTCAGCCGAATAGCTTTAAGTGCCAACCGAGCTCTAATACCTCAGCACGTCCAAGCGGCTCCCTATACATGTGGAGTTTGTGGTCAACGTACACTAGTGAATGAACATGTGAGCGGCCTTAACCCAATTCACCTAAAACTAACACGGTTGATTATGTGATATTATGCAAATTATTATGTATTCTTTCTAATCTTACATTATATATATATATATATATATATATATATATATATATATATATATATATATATATATATATATATATATATATGGTCTTCTACAATACAAAATGCCATTTTATTGTTTCGATACATGACAAAAATGGACCATTCATTTTGATCCAATGGTTCTTATTAAGAGGGCTTTCTTGTAATATGATTCGAGTAGGGAACCTCATTTAATACAATGTTCTCCTTTTGACCAGTTGATAAACTTGCTATTGCAGGTCATTGTGTACTTTAATTTTTTCAATGAAGTCCCTACTTTAAGTCATATTTAGTTTATGGTCGGTTGGTAACCTGCTATATCAAGTTAACTTCCAAGTCAAGGAGACAACTTTCACACTTTTAATCCACTTGTTTTGTCATGTATCGATACATTCATGTATTGAAGAATATATATATATATATATATATATATATAAATATATATATATATATATATATATATATATATACACTACCAAAATACAGTCAATTAGCGACGGATGGTTAGCGACCGATATATTCCGTCGTAATTAGCGACGGATTTGCGACAAATCGCCGACGGCATACCGACGATAAGCCGATATCATTTTTTTTGTTTTAACGGTGAGAGAAGGTCGACAGTCCGTCGCCACAGCGTCGGCGATATGGCGACGGATTCTCATCCGTCGCTACGCTGTCGACGATTTGGCAGAAAATGTTAGGAGAAGTGGCAGAATAAATTACCGACTACGTAGCGACGGAATGGTCGTCGCCAGGTTTACAATATAGCGTCGACGTAGCGACGGATGTGGTCCATCGCTAGTCGGTCGCTAAATATACGTTCCATACTTAAATTAAAACGATGGGGGGAACTTTTCATTCCCCCCAAATTCACTCTCTCTCCTCTCTCTCTCTCCCGCGGCGGTGATCAGCGACCTCCCTCTCCTCTCTCTCTCTCCCGCGGCAGTGATCGGCGACCTCTTCTCTCTCTCTCCCAAAGATGATCCCCTCTCCCTTTCTCTCTCTCTCTCTCTCTCTCTCGTGGTGGTCGTAGGTGCAGCGGGCCGGGGGCGTCGGAGGCTGCAGGGGCAGCGGAGACTGCGGGGGCGATGGGTGTGTCGGGGGCTGGGGTGCGGTGGGGGAGGCGGGGGGTAGGGGGCGACGGGGGGTGGGAGGGGTGGCGAGGTGTTGTGGGTGGCGCGCACGGGGCTGCAGGGGGCGGCGGGGGCGGCCGGGGGGGTAAACATGCGTTTGTTATGCTGTGCGATACATAAAATTTGAACAAATAATTATCCAAATTTTTGTATCAATGGGGTAAACATGCGTTTGTATCAGTGGTTTCGGATCGGAGAATCCAGCATTTTGTATCGAAAAGCAAATAATTATTAAAAAATATTAAAAAGTATATATTATACATTTAGGTATAGTTAAGTATTTCTTTTGTGTTGTTTCTTAGTAGTTTTGAAATTGAATGAAATAATAGTCATCCTTGCCGATTGATTTACCTGCGATAAATAAGCTTTCTTTATTTTGCATGTTTTTATAACCCTAATATGCTTTTACACCATTGTTGATTGGTCTTTTTCGTTCAATTTTCTTTGCCGAATTGATGAGAAATATACCGCAACATCAGTATCGATAGCGATTGGTATTGGACCGGGACATGCCAAATCGGATCGGTATCGGTCGTATCATATTGATACGGCCGATAGTGCAAGTTTTCTCCTAGACAATGTTTGGGAGCTAGGAAGGAAATATGAGGGCATATCCAAGGCTCATATAGAGGCTTCGATATGCGAAACATATCTTATCGAAGAGGTGTCAAACTTCTGCTCTATTTATTTCGATACTCGTGTTAAGACAAATCGAAATAGACCTCAAAGGAATGACGAGGACGTTGAGGATGGAGGTATATTCAATGTAAGGGGCAAGCCTGTTGGTGCTAGTAAAAAATGGTGGTTGACTGACAACGAGTATGATGCCGCTCACCGATATGTCTTGTTAAACTGTGACATACAAGAAGTGAGAGATTTGGAGAAGTAAGTCAGTACACTTGCACTCGTTATAATCTCTAATTTGATGAAGTAAGTGACTACACTTATATATTCTTATTTTCTCTAATAGTGTATTTAGAGATGAAGTCAAAATGAGGACACCCGATATTACCGATAAGAGACTTCAAAGAGAGGTTGATTGTACATTTCCGTCATGGTTTCGCAAATACGTAAGTAACTGAGATTATAATTGAGATTATAAATATATAATTTGAAATATTTAAATTATAAATATTTGTTTACATGTTTTATTGCCTAAAACAACACTCACTCATGAGAGTGTTCGTTATCTGGCATTGGGACCGAAGAAGCAAACAAAGACTTGGCCAAGCTATGTCGTTAATGGCTTCAAGTTTAAGGAAACTCAGAATGCTATAAATGTCGAATTTATCAATGACGGCATCAGTACCAAGAATTTTGATGTTTGCATAAGAGGCACCATCTATAACGACGAGCCGGACTTTGACTATTATGGAGTGCTTCGGGATATTATAGATTTATAATATACTGGCCCATATGATATGCATATTGTGATGTTCAAATGTGAGTGGTTCGATACGACACCAAATATCGATTGGAGAATCGATAAACAATTTAGATTTGTCGATATAAATCATCGTAGGAGGTATAGAGGGTCCGATACATTTGCAATATCAAATCAGGATGTTCAAGTCTACTATACAAGCTACCCAAGGCATCATAGAGATCGATTTGACTGGTAGGCAGTATGCAAGATTAAATCTAGAAATACATTCAACATTGGAGACCCAGCATACCAAGAGGACCAGATCGAAAAGTCCCAATACTTGGGACAACACTCGGATACAATGGATGTTGAAGATATTGTTGAGGAAAATAGAGGAGAGGAAGAGGTTGATACACAAGACTTAGCTGTCAACCAGAGAAGAAAGAGGCGTCTTATCCCAAATATTGAGGCAGAAGAAGAAGAAGAAGAAGACGAAGAAGAAGAAGAAGAAGAAGAAGAAGAAAAAGAAGAAGAAGAAGAAGAAGAAAAAGACGAATTTGATGGGGATGAGGATACAAATGAAATCGAAGATGAAGATAAGGATGAGGATGAGGATGAGAAGGAGGAGGATGATGAAGACGAGGCCGAGGATGAGAACGAAGACGATGATTAGGTTAAATATTGTTGTATATTAAAAACACTTCCAATTACGTGAATTAAGTTGGACCTCATAAAAGCAATTATGTGAATTCATGTTTTTGTCGTTCGATTATTTACTTATTGCATATGGCACTCCTAGTCTTTTTCGTCATTGCGGCTCTCGTCTCCCTACTGGTGGTATGTATATTTTAGTTTAGAATTTTATATTCATTTACACTTTTATATTGTTAATTATGTTTATGTGTTCTATTAACAGGTCATGATGGCTGGACGTGGTCGTGGTCGTGGTGGTGGTGGTCGTGGTCGTGGTCGTGGTGGTGCTGGTGGTCGTGGTCGCATTCAATCTTCCCGGGATGTGACCCCATCCAGCGAGCCCAACCCGGAGAGTACCCCGGGCACAGACGCATCCCGCCGTTGATCGACAACTTCATCGAGGCATGAGTCCGGATCTGCTAGCGGATCCGTTCCGCTATCGGACCCACCAGCGGATCCACCAGTGGATCCCCCAGTTACTGCACAGTGGGCCCCGGAGTACCCCCATACTCGGTTCCATCCGGTTACTGGGGAGTACATGCGCGGACCCGCGGATCCTCCGACGGTACCAGAGAGGCCGAGAGGCGAGTTCCGACGAGAGCTATGGCCCGCGGGGACCTCGTAAGTAAATTTAAGATAATTTATTAAATTTCTTTCATTTATTCAAGTTAATAATCCAGTCGTTTCTTCTTTATAGGTTTTTTCGTTTAATGTTGCCAGGGCTCTTGGAAAAATTATCAGGGCTAACTTCTATGGTCCCTACCTCAACTTTTTGTCGGTGCCCTCAAACTTGAAGTACGTCTAGCTCGACGAGTTGAAGGTATATATATATATCTTCTGGTTAATTATTAGTTACTCTTTAATCAACCATTTTTAAATTACGTGATAATTGAATTTGTATGTTAGACGACGTACTGGTGGCCCCCCCCATCGCGAGGACGCGATCCGCAGGACCTACAGAAGAGCTGCCTCGAAGAAGATACGGGATATGATTCATGACCTGAAAATGGGGCAGACGAGGCCGAATTGGATCCGGCAGGACTATTATGAGGACCTCTTAGATATGATAAATACTCCTGTGTACAAGGAAAAATCGGAGAAGGCAAAAACAAACTGACGGGCCGCGGGACTTCATACGGGGGATCAAGGCCCCACGTAGCGATGCTTACAGATCTGGTGAGATATCGTAAATTTATTTCACTATCGAATTAGGTATTATTAATATACGGAGTTATTTAAGTTCTACAGAAATTTCGTATGCAGAGCCAACGGGCGGTGAAGGAGGAAAGGGTGCCAGAATCGGTCACCATGCACGACGTGTTCCAGCATACGCACAAGAGACGGAAGGACGAGAGCTTCGTCGACGAGAGGGCCAAGGAGACTGATGTAAGTACTTATGTTTATGAGATTTACGTTAGAATTAAAAGTATTCAGACTATAACTTAGGTAAACTTAGGATTCACACTTAACTTAGTGAAACATAGGATTTAGATTACAACTTAGGTAAATCTTATAATATAAACACATTCATTTGATAGGCTGCATATCGTGAGGCCCTTAGTCGGGCTCAGTTAACTGACACCGAGGATGTCGGTAAAATGACGCCCGCCCGGACGCCCTCTTCTTTGGCCGCTCGCAACGACTTGTTCGTAGATACCGTCGACGGCTTTAAGAAAGGGCAGCTGTACGGAGTCGGCTCCCTAGGGCCGTTGCACATGGCGACTCAGAGATTTCTACCGACACCGCCTCCTCCCGCGGCCCCGGCAGACGATGATGTTAGGTCGCAGCTTACGCAGCTGCACGAGGCGGTATCGTCCTTGCGGAAGCAAATTGCCACGTACTTTCCGTCTCCGTCTGCTGCTGGTGTCGGTCCGTCGACTACTGCTGTCGGTCCTTCTTCCGTCGGTCATCTTTCTTTCAACCCTGCTGCCCCTCTGGTACCGCCTCCGACTGTGACGGCACTCCTTGATCTCATGTCGCCAGAACAGCTATGCCGACTTCCGAGTAGTGTCTTCGAAGGCTTGCCGCCGTACCTAGTAGAGCAGTATTTTCGTCGGACGCATGAGGGATTACCACCACCGGACAATCGAACACCTCCTCCTCCTTGAAGTATTGTATAAGAATAGTTTTAAATTTTGGAATATTTGTAGAAATTTTGGATTATAACTGGTTTGGGTTATGCATATTTGTGCTTATGCATATTTGTGGTTATGCATATTTTTGGAAATTTGGGATTATAACTAGTTTTTAAATGGATTATATTTGTGGTTATGCATATTTGTGGAAATTTGGGATTATATTTGTGGTTATGCATATATGTGATTCTTGGATGTTGTGTGATTGTATATTGTGATTATATATTGGTCCGATGTTCGGATGTTGTGTGAACAGGGAAAGGCCTGCAATTTTTTTTTAAAATAACTCAGTTAGCGACGGACTAGTGACCGGTTAGCGATGGATATCTCCAGTTTCCGACTACTTGTCGACGGAATATCCGTCGCTATCTGTAGAATTGAAAATATTTCCAGTTCGCGATGAATTTTCGACGGCCAGTCGACGGCATATCTAGCATGGCGACGACCTGTCGACGGATTATCCGTCGGGAAGGTTCTGATGGCATGAAGATGTACAGAATGTTAGCGACGAATATTCCGTCAGAAATCCGTCGCCCTGGTCGACGGATTAGCATCTGAATATCCGTCGCCGTCGCCATGGTTCTAGAAATACCATGTTCAACGGATTCGCGTCGGAATAGCCGTCGCCATGGTTCTGGAAATGTCAAGCATTTCCAGAACTATGGCGACGGATATTCCGCCAGTAATCCGTCGCCATCTCGACGGATGAGCGACGGAGTCGCGACGACATATCCGTCGCCAGTGTTCTGAAAATGTCAAGCATTTCCAGAACAATGCCGACGGATTATCCGTCGGGGATCCGTCGCTAAGCCGTCCTTTGTTAGCGACGGATTTCGACGGAATAATGACAGAACGATACCCTCTGATACACTGTTACGACGGTTTACCGACGGACTATCCGTCGCTAGCGTCGACACAATTCAGTACGTAATACTTGAATTCGACGAAAGACCGTCGGGAAGTCGTCGCTAATGTAACGAATTATGATGACGGAAAGCCGTTGCTATTCCGTCGCTTGATGACTACTTAGCGACGGATCGTTATTAGCGACGAGCTATTTACCGACGGAATGTTTTGGCCAATTTCTGTCAGTGATCCATCGCTAATACTATTTACCGATGGATGGACGACGGAGAGGGCCGTCGCTAAATTGCCATATTTTGGTTGTGATAAATAAATAAATAAATAAATATATATATATATATATATATATATAAGTTAATTAATCTCCGGAATCGCTTCCACTGGGATTTGAACTCCGCCCACAAGGGCCACATGCCTCCACACTAACCACTTTTACTAGCAATCATTGGCTATAACATAAATATGTTATGTCCAAGGCTCCCTAGCCTAGTGGTGAGGGAGGTGAGCTCACTCGTGGGAGGTCACGAGTTCGAGCCCCCCACCCCCCCCCCCCCCCACACCCGACGCGAGGCGGCTGGGTGACCACAGGGTGGTCACGGTCCCGAGCCGGACCCTCCGTTCGGGCTAGCTGGGTGGCGGTGCCACGGGTCCAAACGGGATGGACATATATATATTTGGAACCAGGTAAATTATATATATATATATATATATATATATATATATATATATATATATATTTGGAACCATGTAAATTATTTCTGAACGTATGCATCTTTCTTAACCACTGGGCTAGAGGTCATCTGCTATATTATATATATATATATATATATATATATATATATATATATATATATATATATATATATATATATATATATATATGAAAAAAATATATATATATATATATGAAGAAAGGGTAATTAGTTTTCGGAATCGCTCCCACTGGGATTCGAACTCCTGACCACTCGGGCTGCATGCCTCACCACTACCACTAGGCTAGGGGTCATTGGCTATATATATATATATATATATATATATATATATATATATATATATATATATATATATTTATATATATATATATTTATATATTATATATATATGTGTGTGTGTGTGTGTGTGTGTGTGTGTGAAATATATATATATATATATATATATATATATATATATATATATATATATATATATATATATATATATATATATATATATATATATATTTCACACACACACACACACATATATATATATATATATATTTCACACACACACACACACACACACACACACACACACACACACACTAAATATATATATCTGTGTGTGTGTGTGTGTTACTCAACACAATGAATCTTACCCAATGCTGCCACCATTCCCTGCATAAGATATTCGTTAACCTTCAGAAAATATATAATATATCAAGTGTATGTTCCTACATCAAGTTACTAGGCTTGCAAACAGATGACATTAGCATGCAGCCTATATATGAAAGTGACTTGCGACATGCTATCTTGGACTATCTCTGGTAAGACGATTATTCTTCCAGTATGGATAACTAGTCCCACTGAAGGTCCTGAATTACATGTGCAAGTACGTCAACACTTATTTCCAATGTTTTTCCTAGGCCAAACTGGTTTTGGTGCCCTAGCAACATTCGAAAAATCAAATCTTGTGCAGAAGTAATCCATGACCATGTAATATGCATGAACAATTTAACTATAAGCATATGCATGGTACGAAAACTGAAATAAAACGATATAAATCTCTTCTCAAAGTTATTCTGATTGGCGACCCATCGGTCTTAAACCATTCCAAACCATATTTGACCGTTCTGTGGCACCAATCCACATTCATACCATCCCGTGGTACCAAACCACATTCGGCCATTTCGTTTCTTAGCAACAACAGTACAATTCTTCACAAGATAACTTAACAACATAACTATACTCTATATGATAGCATAACTACAATACTATATTCCATATATATATATATAAGAACCGTATAAAAAACTATGTATATAATAATAGTACAATAATTCACGTCTATAGCAGCAATACGAAAATATATATATCTACAACGGCATATTAATATATTCCATGTGTATCTAAATAACAAGTTGATAACAATCTTATTAGTCCCTTTTATCTTGGTTCTTTTTTAGTAGTATGAACGAACTCATGGAATATAGCTACAAAGATAAGCAAATATATTTTTATTAAGTGTGACGGTAAAGGAAAAAATTATCAAAACTATTCACTATTGACGAATCGACTTCATCTCAACTGAGCAAATCTCTGAATGATTTCTCTACATCAATCTAAGTCCAACCAGGCCCTTCGAGCCAACATGCCAGCACAATACACAACGCGAAATTGTACATTACATGTCGACCTGGCATTAATCCTCTATATTAATATCAAATTTTTATTTAGCTATGAGCATGAGAAGACCATGCTATACGACCTAGATAGTTAATTAGTTGATAGGTAGGTAAACATATACCTTCACAATTATAGTTTAAGCAAAGAAAGGTGCACACTCACGTTCTCCAAGAATATAAATAAAGATTTTAGATGAAGTATAGGGGCATGTATTCATCGATATAAAAAATTACGCCAAAGAGTCCATGAATGACATCGCCACTCCTTGTGTATATGGAATATAAATTCTTTGTCGTGGAATAACTTCAACTATTTCCTATATGTAATTTGATATTTTTAACTTCTTCTTTTTATGGAACAATGTCATAAATTATTTTGGCAACTTAATATCAAATTCAAGTTTATTGCAACCAATATTGATGAGGGACAATCAGCATAGGTGAATCCAAATCCTACAAGAAATAGATTTTTATTGTTAAAAATTAAAGATAGATAGAATATCTATCATTTGTTGTAATATTTAGTTTATTTTTGTCTTTAGCTTTTTTAGGTTTAGTTTTCTATAAATAGAGTTGTATGGATCACCTTTTATTTAGTAGAGAAAATTTAATTGAGAATTAAAAGTTTGAGTTCGAGAAAGCCAATTTCTAGTTTCGTATCTCTATGATTCTTCCTAAATATTTGTGTTCTATCAATTTTGAATGTTATTTTTGTGTTCTTGGCGAGTTCACCATCAACTCTTTCCCTTATCTTTCACTGTCGTCATTCTCATCGAACTTATGGCATCTTCGTTATGCCCTCACTTTCATTGTTAGACGTGTTACAATATTGTTATAAAAATTTAAATTAATTGTTCACAAACCTAAATGCTTTTGTATCCAAAATTTATAATTATTTAAAATCCAAAATCCGTACTTGAAATATGATACTCTATTTTTTTTCGATCTCGTCCTGCATTAATCTAATCTCAGAGCCCTAGCTTAGGGATAACTTTATATGTAGATGGGATCGAAGAAAAAAAACATTGAAAATATGGATGATAAAATAAAATAATATTCTTTAAAATATTTTTGACGACATTGCTAAATTGGAATCTAAATCTTTTTGGTGTGGGACTGGTAAAATAATATTCTAAAAAATATTTTTCACGACATTGCTAAATTGGAATCTAAAATCTTTAGGTGTGGGACTGGTAAAATAATATACTTTAAAATATTTTTCATGACATTGCTAAATCGGAATCTAAAATTTTAGGCAAGTTATATGGGCACATCAAAATTTGATCATGCTAGTCCATTTTGAACTTTGGTTTATTTACAAGTTTGCCATTGAAGAAAGTGATCATGGCTATCCCACTCTTTGGTATAAAAGTCAATTTTTCTAATTTTGCTCTTCTTCTTCCTCAACTCAGCCAAGAAGAAGAAGAACAAGAACAAGAAGAACAAGAAAAAGAAGAAGAGGAAGAAGAAGAACAAAAACAACAAAAATGAGCATTTTAATGGGGTTTAAATCCTAATTTTCTTTCTCAACTCATTCTCACTATCTCCAAGTATAATGGGGGTTTAAACCCTAATTTTCTTCCCATTTCGAATTTCGATTTTCAATTGACGGAGAAGAAGAAAATGAGAAGAAAACACCCAAAAATTAAACCCTAATTTTTTTTTTCATTTCCAATTTTGATGGCACCCAAAGGCGCCTCATAATGCACAAATCCTAATATTTACTACAACAAAAAGACCTATTAATGACGCTTGATAAGTGATTTTTATGACGGCTGATGTGGAAGCGTCATCAAAGTTCAGCAAGACTAGAATCTATGACGGTTTACATTAAAAACGTTATTGATAGTGCTCCAGTGATACGAGCGTTATAAAAAAAGCACGAAAATTTAAGTCAAAATCTCGACTCCCCCGTAATTCTCCAGCACTTAAGAAAAATTCTAAACCATCTCTCTTTCTCCTTCTCCTCCCGCTCTCCAACTCCCCTCAGCCCACTCCCCGCTCCCCAACTCCCCTCAGCCCGCTCCCCGCTCCCCAACTTCCCTCAGCCCGTTCCTCACCTCCCTCAGTTACAGACTCCACCGCAGAGAAAAGATTGTCACCGGCGTAGCCTTCACCACCGGTTTGTCCTAAAATCTCGATCATTGCTTATTTTATGCCCTAAATTCTGCCTCGACATAATTTTAGTAAAATCTCCTAATTTTTGACAACCATACATGCATCCATCTCTCCAAAATTAGGATTCTTTTAGGGTTTTTCGACGTTTCCGTCCACGTCGGCGATGATCCGAAAAGGGCTGCATCATCGTTGACTTCTCTTGATTAAGTGAGTGATTTTGATTTGGATTTTTTCCCTAAAAAAAGATTTTGTTGAGAATTATTCTATGTGCGCTTCATGTTCGATAAAATAATTGTAAGTACCAAATGCTAGTGTTCTTTGATTTTGTTTTCTGTTTGTTCTTGTTCAAGGGAGTGTAATTGCATTTGGGGAGCCGAGTCTGAAACCTCTCCACAGTCACAGTCGCGACCCGGCGAGGTGCTGTGCGTGCCTGCGAGCCGAGTCCGAAGCCTCCCTTCGAATTCTGACACTAAATTCTGGGATATAAATTCTAAACTCTTGATTGATTTCAGTTTCTGGGTTTATTTTGTTTGTCGATGATGTTGTTGGATCTCGATCCCTACATAAAAAGGGTTTCGATCGACTGATACGTATTGGGTTCAATTTTGGCTTGACGATCCAACGATTGTCTTTGTTTGTGAAGCGCGAATGATCTTTAGATCATGTTCGGTTCTTTACTTGCTGTTGGATCATTTTCGGTTTCGGGTTACCTAGCTGCTGTTGGAATTATTTGTGATGCATGTATTGTTGGTTTGGATTTCTTGTATAAATTGTTGCTTGGGTTCTCCTTCCTATACTTGTTGTGGGATGTTGGTTTAGGTTTTCCTTATTATACATGTTGGATTGGGAAAGATTTCTTTGCTGTAGGAGATGTTTTGCTATTTGGATTAAAATTGTTGGTTGGGTATCTATTATGCATGATGGATTTAACTTGGTACTGTGGGTGTTTTTGTTGGGAGCTTTTCGATATAAATCACATGCGGGTATATATTTGTTGGGAGTATTTCTATTTCGGGATTGATATCTCTATTAGCATGCATGCGTCGTTGAATTTGGGACTACGTCCACTATGCCATGCCTGGATGTTTTACTTTATTTGTCTGTTTCAGTTTTTATTAGAGTACTCTGATACTCTTGGTGATGGTCGTTCGACCAAATGAACCAAAGCGTTGCAGATCATATCGGATACACTGGCTCCGTGTCGGGACGTGTCCTATATGTGTTATGGCACGCTAGTACAGCAGATGATGATTGATCCTTATCTGAGACATCTTATATTTTTATTTCGTTTCTTGTCGTTGGTCGTAGTTTGTATGTTGGTACTGTTGGGTTGTTCATTCTAGGTGCAGATACGCTCGTGTTTGTACAAGTCGATACTGGACACGGATGTGAGGATACCTTCGTGATGTAGCCTCTCCACAGTTGCAGCAGCGACCCGGCGAGGCGCTGTGCGTGCCGGCAAGCCGAGTCCGAAGGCTCCCTTCGGATTCCGACTCCAAATTATGGGGTATAAATTCTAAACTCTTGATTGATTTCATTTTTTGGGTTTATTTTGTTTGTCGATGATGTTGTTGTATCTCAATCCCTACATAAAAAGGGTTTCGATCGACTGATACGTGTTGGGTTCGATTTTGGCTTGACGATCCTACGATTGTCTTTGTTTGTGAAGCAGGAATGATCTTTAGATCATGTTCGGTTCTTTACTTGCTGTTGGATCATCTTCAGTTTCGGGTTACCTAGCTGCTGTTGGAATTATTTGTGATGCATGCTTGTTGGCTTGGGTTTCTTGTATAAAGTGTTGCTTGGGTTCTCCTTTCTATACTTGTTGTGGGATGTTGGTTTAGGTTTTCCCTATTATATATGTTGGGTTGGGAAAGATTTCTTTGTTGTAGGAGATGTTTTGCTATTTGGATTAAAATTGTTGGTTGGGTATCTATTATGCATGATAGGTTTAACTTGGTACTGTGGGTATTTTTGTTGGGAGCTTTTCGATATAAATCACATGAGGGTATATATTAGTTGGGAGTATTTCTATTTCGGAAATGACATCTCCATTAGAATGCCTGCATCGTTGATTTTGGGACTACGTCCACTATGCCATACGTAACACCCCAGTCCCAAAATACGTGGGACCAGGTATACGAATACATGCCAGCAGTACTTTACCAATGGGCCAAGCTACACAACAAGCCCATTAGCGAAATACTTAAGCTGTAAATCATGATAATACCAAGAAATACAACATAGTCCACAGGTATATACATCTAATCACATCCACAGAGTCCACAAAGAGATCAAGAATAAATAAGGAAATATCTCAAATATCTAGCAATATAAGTAATAAAGTCTGTGCGGATAAAACATCCTGAAATCACAGAAATAGAAAGAAAGTACAAATTAACTACAAGTCTGATGAAAAGAAAAGGAAATAATGTAGTAAGACTAAATATGATTATAACATGATCACGAAAAATCCTATGGCACTATCTCGTCCACCTGTGTCGGTACGCCTCTGGTCTCAGCTCCCGAACCGTAAACCTCTGGGTAGTCTTCAGCTTCGTTTAAGCCTGGGAAATAGCCAGGTCTTCAGAGGACTAGCAAGGTGCATAATATACATGCCAAGGTACAGAAATAAAAATATGAACTAGGGCAATCTACTATATCCGTCTATGTGCTATGCAAGTGAGATACTTTTCTAGAATACCAGACCCCTTCTACTAAGGCTACCTAGCACCTCAGCAAGGTATTGTCCCCAGTACCTGTGTCGTGGCACCAAGGACAATCAATTCTTGACAGTGATAATCCTTTACTCTGCTACAGAGATAAAGGTGACTAAACAACGGGTCACACGACAATATGTCTGATATTGTAGTCAAGTTCTCCCCAATCTCCATGTTTAGAATCTTGCAATATCAAGTCTGTACAGTCATCTCAAAATTAAAAGCAATACTGATAAAGAAATCTAGAATGCTAACTCGAGGTCAATACCACGAATAGTCATGTAAACCTCGCATCATGAATGTGTCGGTGTCCTGTGGTCAATCGTGTCAATGGACACATCAGTATGTACATAATGCCTAATGTCAATACTCGATGTCACTATCATGACATCGGTACCCGTCTATAAACGGACACTAAGTATCAACGTCCTATGTCATGCAATGCTAATAAAAAAATAACAAGACAGAAAAGAAAGATCTGTAACGATGGCAAGGCACGCTTGCCTGTAACTGCTGTCTGCGGGTAAGCCTGTCCAACTCTGGCGTCCTTGTCGATCCTCCCAAGCTCACCTATAATAATACACTATATTTAATATTCTATATCAACACACCATATATATATATTATATGAGTATCTACGCCTCCTAGTTGCCATAACGTTGCTACGATACTACATCTATTATATAAGTACATATAGCTACCAAATCCTCTCGTAAATACTTTACAATTATAACAAAATAATATATTTAAATTCTGAAATTTATCTATAAATACTTACATATTGCTATAATTATATTTTCAATAGGAAACCCTTTCACAAGAGGTCTTATGTCAATGCCACATATGACTTTCTCAAATCGACCCATTAATTTAGTTCTAGAACAATGAAAAAATAAAAATAATAAATTCTGTAAAAATTACAAAAATTAGTTAAAATAGTATTTATAATGTTAAACCTTGCACAACATAAAGTTTAATATGGATTCATGGAGTTTTGACACTTTTGGACACAAGGAAAACAGAATTTTTCGGAGTTCGGTGACACGACAAATGTCATAAATTTTTAAAAATAGCAAACGGATACGAAACCTAACTTTCAGATATACGTCAGAAAGGTATCGACTTCTAGATTCTGAATAAAAATATTAGAAGGTAAGAAACTAAACTTAGATAGGCAAAAAGTGGCCTACAACAGAATTTGTCACTTCTGGATACCCTGTCGTAGAATCAACGCCACGGGCAAACCGCTTGGAACTAGGGGATCCGGCGATCAGAGGTTGGACTAGACACACAAAGGTAACTGCCAGATTTGTTTGAGGAGAAAAAGATGAGAAAAAGTGGATGAAATATCATCTACAATTCGACTAACCTGTTGTGACGTTTCTGACTTCGATTCGACGGAGTTTCGGCCCAAGTAGAGCATCGTGCACCTCTCTAACGGCCGCAAGGTTGTTCCTACAGTTGCTAGGGTGGAAGAGAATGTTGAGAGGGATGTCCAAGTGGTGGTGGTTGGCGCAAAATCGAAGAAAAATTATATTTTGTGAAGAAAGGGGGTCGGCTAGGGTTTCGGATTTGGAGTGGTGGCCGCTAGGTTTGGGAGAATTTGTGGAGTAGTGGGTGGTTATGAGAGAGGGGGATGGTTAGGGTTTGATAGGTATATATATATATATATATATATATATATATATATATATATATATATATATATATATATTTATTGCATGGGCTTTGGTTTGATCTAATTTGGATAGGATTTGGTTCTCCAAATCATACTATTATTAATAGGTTTCCTATTTTGGTTAGATGTTTGACCAAGCCAAATATATAAGGAAATATTACATATGGCTGCAATTTAATACTTAAAATTCCCTTAAATATATGTATACTTGGTTTTGGTACTCCTAGTTAGGCTCTAACTAGTAGGGTTGACTAGGTTAGGGTCCGAGTAGCATTGGACCCGAAAATTAATTTAATGAGTCTTATGTGCCATTTGCAAATAAGTAGCACATGAGAACTCGATTGGATGGTACATCCTAGACATGTGCATTGTAGACTCAAAATGGATCAAAACCATATATTGGGTCATACGGTTTCGATCTATGTCAAGTCCAAAAATTAAATTGGAAGTTGGCTTAAAATTATGCCAATGGCTCAAATTGGCCTAAGTTGGCCCAAAATTGCGCAAAGTCAAAGGAATGTTGAAAAGCAAAATTGGATGGGACATGATATATCAAACTCAAGTTGGAAGAGTCAAAATTCAAATATGGAACTGGATTTGAGAAAACAATATTTGTTGTACTTCCAAAATCAAAGCTACAGTAAATTACTAACATAGTCATTATTGACTTTAATAAATTAAAATATCTATATAAAATAATAAAAATAAATAAAAAAATAAAATTCAAAAATCAAGGGGCTTACAACCTACCCACCTTAGAAAATTTTGTCCTCGAAATTAAAAATAACACAATTATAAAAAAACTTATCATAAGAATAATTAAGCTAAGACTTACCGACATCTACAAATAAGTGGGAATAACGCTCACGCATAGAATCTTCATGCTCCTAAGTTGATTCTTCCGAACAATGGTGCCTCCATGCAATACGAACCAGTCTAATCGTCTGCCCTCTAAGCGTCTTCTCACTTGTATCCAAGATACCTACCAGCTGCTCCTCGTATGATAAACTGGGTCCCACCGTCATCTCAAAGTGATCCAGTCACATACCTCCTCAACTGTGAGACATGGAATACATCATGCACTCCCTCTAGTGATGGGGTAATGCAAGACGATATGCGCTCCTACACGCTCAATGATATCGAACGGTCCAATATACCTTGGACCCAACTTCCTCCTACTCCCGAATCTACTAGTGTCCCGAGTCGGTGAAATCCTTAGAAATACATGCTCTTCCTCCTTGAATTCCAGTAGTCGACGATGCGTATCGGCCTAATGCTTCTGCCGGTCTTGAGCTGCCTGAAGATGACTCTGAATTCGTTTCACTTTTTTGACTGTCTGCGTCACAAGCTCTGGTCCAAGCATTTGCCTCTCTCCAACATCGCTCTAACGTACTGGTGATCGACACCTCCTTCCATACAGTGCTTCCTTCATCAACTCCTGTCTCAACTCTCCATTCAGAATATATAGGCGATTCTCGCACCTTATGTTCCATCCTCATAAATACGAAGTCCTATCTGCTCTCCATCCTCTGTCCTCACGCGAAGTCTTCCAAAATCTTGCATCTGTAGGTAATGTTGCCTTTATTCAATCCTCAAGTGACGACTATACTTCAAGATTGGCAAGTACTCATTGTTTTCCCAGCATAATGATTTCTATTCCAAGCTCCTTAAGATCCTCTAATAACTGTAGCTGAGATGTCAAGAAATATGTAGTAGGCTTCCTACTCAAAGCATCTGTCACTACGTTTGCCTTGCCAGGATGGTACTGTAAGTCTGTATCATAATCTGTCATAAGCTCCAACAACCGCCTATATCTCATATTCAACTCCTTTTGCGTGAAGACGTACTTCAAGCTCTTATGATCCGTAAATATCTCCACACGCTCTCCGTACAAATAATGCCTCTACGCTCTTCGTACAATTAATAACTCCACATCTTCAATACAAAGATCACAACTGCTAACTCCAAATCATAAACAGGGTCATTCTTCTCATGTGTCCTTAGTTGCCTCGATGCGTAGGCTATGACCTTCCGTGTTGCACCAAAACACATCCAAGTCCACTACCCGACGCATCACTGTATACAACGAATCCTCTCGATCCAGAAGGAAGCGTCAAAATAGGTATTAAGGTCAACTTCTTTTTCAACTCTTCAAAAGCTTTCTAACAATTTTCTGTCCACTGGAACTCCTGATCCTTACGGGTCAACCGTGTCATCGGCTCTGCAATCCGTGAGAAATTCTCTACGAACCTGCGGTAATATCCTGCAAGTCCGAGAAAACTCCTAACTTCTGCAACTGATGTTGGTGTCGGCCAAGACTCTACGGTAGCTATCTTCTCCAGGTCCATTGAAAGTCCTTCTCCCAAGATAAAGTGTCCAAGGAATGGAACTCTATCAAAGCAGAATTCACACTTACTAAGCTTGGGCTATCACTTCTCCTTCCTCAATACTCCCAATACAACTCACTCTATCGTAGGTATAGTATTATAACCTATTTAATGATACTCGTCAGTTCACTCCTAGCAATTTCTCCTAATAGGCTCTACGCATCCGATATCCAGACACTCATACTCGACTCATAATCTCACTAAGATCCATCTCTAAGAAACTAACCCGTTTCTAGCTATCCAACATCACAATCAAACCAATATCTAGCTTAATTATATTCTATAATATATCTATAAGGTTTGTCTATTTTATTCATTTAATAAATAGAAGATAATGGAACCAATGACTGGGTCAAACAAACCAATATACCAACTTCAAACAACGGCAGGGTCAAACAAAGAAGGAAGGTTTGTCGAATTATCTCTAAGAACGGTATGAGGTCAAACAAGATGTGTAGGACGTAGTCTAGGTAAGACTCGAGAACCATATATCTTCGTGATTATGTCACATAAAGTTACTGTCACGCCAGTATGCATCTGGCTGCAAATAACTTTCGAGTTCTATAATACGACGGATGGCTGTAGTGCACATCTACCATGTCAGGTAATACAGGTTCTTGAGCTTATCTTGGCCAAATCTATGAAATATTTTTGAATTAACCCTTTTTTTACGAAAATACATGAAAAATGTCAACATGCATAGGATATAGTTCAAGTAGAATTTGAGAAACATATGTAGCCATGATGCCGTTATCTGAAGTCCTGCCTCGCCAGTATTTCTCAGGCTACAAAACTTTGATTCCGTAATACATGGATAAATATAATTTCTTAAACTTTTCCTTGGACCAATCCATAAGGCAGTTTCCAACAAATTAACGAAAACGAACGAGAAGATTTACTCGAGAAGTCAATAGGGAAGGGTTTAGTCAAATCTCGAGTAAGGAAGAATACAAAAGCAATCATATTAAGAAATAAGATAACCTGAAAGCAATTATGCTGAAGAGTCTGAGAAAAGTCTATAATCATGTTTGTGGATGTATCCTCAAGTCCTATTCCTTAATTGGTTGCAGGCTCGTAGTATTATGACTATCTTAGGTATCACTACGACTTCGCAAAATTCACGAAGACTCTACCTGCACCTATGACTTCTAGTGTCTGTGCCTCTGCTTTTCAGATGTGATAGTAAAGGGAAGATACATCCATTATGAAGATTCATCTTACTAGCATAAATATATAAGGATTACAGTAGAACATATCAAACTGGATGCAAATCAAAAGGTCAAATGCGAGTTCGAAACGAAGTCAAGGAAGGTATCAAGCATGTGGATGTGATCCTATGGGTCTTTCATATTTTATTTGCAGGCTCACGTCGGTACAGTTATGTAACCGAAGTGATTAACGAAGACCTACATGGGCCACCACAAAAACATGTAACACCCCAGTCCCAAAATACGTGGGACCAGGTATACGAATACATGCCAGCAGTACTTCACCAATGGGCCAAGCTACACAACAAGCCCATTAGCGAAATACTTAAGCTGTAAATCATGATAACACCAAGAAATACAGCATAGTCCACAGGTATATACATCTAATCACATCCACAGAGTCCACAAAGAGATCAAGAATAAATAAGGAAATATCTCAAATATCTAGCAATAAAAGTAATGAAGTCTGTGCGGGTAAAACATCCTGAAATAACAGAAATAGAAAGAAAGTACAAATTAACTACAAGCCTGATGAAAAGAAAAGAAAATAATGTAGTAAGACTAAATATGATTATAACATGATCACAAAAATCCTCTGGCACTATCTCGTCCTCCTGTGCCGGTACGCCTCCGGTCTCAGCTCCTGAACCATAAACCTCTGGGTAGTCTTCAGCTTCGTCTAAGCCAGGAAAATAGCTAGGTCCTCAGAGGACTAGCAAGGTGCATAATATACATGCCAAGGTACATAAATAAAAATATGAACTAGGACAATCTACTATATTCGTCTATGTGCTATGCAAGTGAGATACTTTTCTAGAATACCAGACCCCTTCTACTAAGGCTCACTAGCACCTCAGCAGGTGTCACGCCCCAGAACCAGAATACTGGCAAGTAGGGACGGACCAGGCCAGCTACGTATACCAAAGTACTCCAGTACTCCGAAATAACGTATAAGCTGTATAGATGGGGGTTACTACTACAAGCCAACAGTCGATCCTAGGTCAAGCAATCCTAGGTATCTCAATCACAGGCAATAAACAATGTACAAGAAGTAAGATCAACTGGAATATAAAATAGTAAAGCGTCCCAAACTATTATATATCAATGATCATGAAGCTAGTAATACAGAGTAAAGACTAGCAAGAGTAATAGTCATACATGATAAGCTCTAGCTATAGTCTAGAATACGCAAATCATGTTCTGGCCCGTAGGCTAAATGTCAACTCCAAAACACGAGCTAAACACGTGCTCGGAGGCTAAACGCCACAAAAGAATAATGTACATAACTAGTGGGAGAATGAAATAGAAAACCCACTAAGGTACTCTGGTGCTCTGGGTAATCACCATCAAGTGGAAGGTACGGAAGATCCTCCGGGCTCCTCTATCAGATCTGGTCAATGCAAAACTAGTGGGGTCAGACCCCCAATAGCAAGTACCACAAAGGAAGCCAAACTATGAACTAAAACCAGCATGCAAATCATAGCAATGGATAGAGAGAGAGATAAGTAAGTACTAATCGAGACTCGTGCACTACCAATGCACTTATCCCGAGAATAGAAGGACAATAAGTAAAGCAACATGTAGCATAAAGTAAAGGATATGTGACGTAATATAAACTGTGTACATGTGAAGAAGAGGAAGCATGTGAACATGAAAGATAAACTAGACATGTGAGTATGTTAAGTAACTGGAGCATGTGAGCATGTAAGATAACTGGGACATGTGAGCATGTAAGATAACTGGAGCATGTGAGCATGTAAGAACTGGAACATGTGAGCATATGGTGAAGTCGAGCATGTAGTAGGAAGAATAGCATGTAAGAAATGACAGAAAATCTAAGTACTGCAATAAGATAAATAGGAGCAAGACTAGACTAGACAAGAATAGACTCCATCCATCAATCACGGCCAAGCAATGATTATGGCTTGATACTTTAGCTAACTAGGGTTGTCACAATCCTAATTACTAACAAATGCAAGTCTGAGAATTCCAAGTCCAGCTCCTGCCTGCTACTACCTGAATGGTCCAAGCCAAAAAGAAAAGAAGTATAGCAGACACACTGTAGTAAGATACATGTGTCCTAAGGAGATATAGCAGACACACTGTAGTAAGATACATGTGTCCTAAGGAGGTGCCCCACTCGACGGTGAGATGAAAGTGTGCTCATCATGACAGATAGCTCCAAATTCCAATGTATATATATATATATATATATATATATAATGCCAAGACCAAAGGGGCAACAGGTTACCGGAAAATTCTCAATGATCTAAGTAATCAAGCTAGTTGTTTAGTCCTTAACATTTTCTTGTTGGATTCTGGGTGTGGCATTCCGCAGAATCCATCCTAGACATGAGACATGCAAGACTGGACAAGACAAGCAAGATTGTGCACCATAACAAGCCACAACAAGACATGACAATATCAAGGCAAGAGTGCGCTACGACGAGCTACTATCAAGGAGCAAGACATGTACTGGAATCAAGAGTACGCCATGACAGGCCACTATCATGTAAGCAAGAAAAAGACATGTTCAAGAGTACACCACGACGGGTCACTATCAAGTAGGCAAGAAGGCATGGCAACAATTATCATAGCTTGTAAGAAAGAATCTATCAATAGACATATCATGGCATGTGGAGAAGAATAATCAAGGCTAAGTACATTTCATAAAATGGTTGAACATGTGCTAGTATCAAGTCTATATAGAGTGTACAATCATTATCTAACTGAGCAAGATCATCTTATCATGTTAAGAAATCATTACAATCGAAGAAAATATCAAAAACGGACAAAAACGGGCAGAAACGGACAAAAATAGACTAAAACAGCATAAAACGGCATACCGGCGGTATACTGCGGCATACCGGCGGTATACCGGCCTAAAGACAAAAGGTTTCTGGTGCAAAAAATGGCATACCGGCGGTATACTGCGGTATACCGGCGGTATACCGGTTTTTCAAACAGCAACAAAATTCAGAATTTTGCCAAAACTTGTTTCGGCCATAAAAACTTCGTTTTAAATCGAAATTCGGATTTTCAAAAGTCAAAATTGAATAGAATTGAATTTCCTACAACATGGAAGTATTAGTTTTCACAAATCAAAACATTTGATAGATCAATACCTCAAAATACTCCCAAACAGAGGTTCTCGGGACACCGAAACGGGTTCCGATTGCCACCAAACTAAAAATCCATGATATACAAACTATGTGAGGGCCTCATATATGTATATGTGACTATGATCCATGATGGTAACACTAGTATCACTCTTGATACTCATTTTTCTACTAAGTCCATATTGGGTTTTAACAGAAAATCAAAACCTTGCTTAAACAAATTTTAGAAACATGCATATAGACGAGAATCATAAGGAAAACATATTTAACAAAATGAGTTTAAGGTAATTCTAAGCATTTACTACCAAGGGAAATAAAATGACAACAAAAACATTTTTGTTCAAGATTTGGCAAGATGTACTTGCCTAGGTTAAGTTCCAAGCCTAATCTTCTACTCCACCACCAAGAGGGGTACGAAACCACACCCAAGGCCTCAAGGCCAAGCTCTTGGCAAGCTCCAAGGGGGAGAGAAGTGAAGAAGAAATGAAGAGAGAGTGAAGAGAATGAAAAGAGAGAGGAGAGAGAAAGTAAAATGGTATATATAGAAAGAGGGATTTAATCTTAGCCGTCGGATGGTGATCCATGTGAATATCTAAGTCAATCCTAACCATTCAAACAAAACCAATTATCCATTGGGTAATAGGGTGCATCTACACTATTCACGAAAATATCTAAATACTATTCATCAAAATATCCAAAACACTATTCACGAAAATATCGGAAACACTATTCATGAAAATATCTGAAATCGAAAATATCTAAAATGTGGAAAATCTGTCTGGACGGTATGCCGTCGGTATACTCCGGTATACTGACGGTATGCCGGCCAAGGAAAAATCTATAAGTTAGGAAAATTTTAAAGCATTACGAAAATCAAGAAAATACGAAATACACTACAAAATACGTATCCGTATATAAATACCGATACTGTGAGACGAGTCTCACAACTCTCCACAACTTAAAAATAAATTTCGTCCTCGAAATTTCCTAAATCTAGTCAAGCATGAAAACCAAACCAAAGAGCTGAAAAATCATATCAATCAAAACAAAGCATGGCATGTTGGTAAGATAAAGACAACAATAATATAAGTAAATGCGTAAGCAGTAACACAACTACAATCAAGAAGGGATGGAGGCATATGAATAAATATGTCTCCTGAGTCAGTTGAGTAGGAGCAGGCCTACGCTGACTCCACAACTTAGATAAAAGTCAATTCTCAAAATAAGTCGGTACCAATGACTTAATCCAAGACATGACTCTACCCAGGATGTATCTTCGTAGTCGATACCAATGAAGTTGTCACATGCCTCGACTACAAAGACAGAAGAGTGGGACGAGAAACTCGCCAAATATGCATAACCCAAGAGATAAATAAGAGTGGAAGAAGAATAGGACAATACCTACTACATGACTGCCCTCGGCCAAAACCTGCTCTAACATACCAAACTCTGCCTATCCACGTCTCGGAACTGCTGCTCTAACCGGCTGCTGCTGAAATGGTACCTGATCCATATACTGCTGGACTACCGGGGTAGCCGGTGAAGCTGGACTCTGGCAGGACTAACCCTGCTGGCTGATCAGGCTGAACTGACACCTCTGCCCTCGGGTCAACTCTGAACACTGCCCCTGAATGCTAAAACTGATCCTCCATAACTGGCCTAACAGAAGATTGCTGACTGCCATCGGTAAAACCCAAACAAGATGATCGGAAGGATTAAGAACCGTGCCCTTGAAAGTTAAAGGACACAAGGATTAAATCGAGAGAACAGGAAGGATCAACGATCAAGGCAGATATCAGGTCAATGGATCAGAGATATAGAATAACACGAAGGATATCAATAAAGAAGAATTGTGACTGAGATATCTAAACATCTGTAACCCCCACATATCTGATAAATCAGACCTGCATGGGCCACCACTAAAACCTATGTCACGCCCCAGAACCAGAATACTGGCAAGTAGGGACGGACCAGGCCAGCTACGTATACCAAAGTACTCCAGTACTCCGAAATAACGTATAAGCTGTATAGATGGGGGTTACTACTACAAGCCAACAGTCGATCCTAGGTCAAGCAATCCTAGGTATCTCAATCACAGGCAATAAACAATGTACAAGAAGTAAGATCAACTGGAATATAAAATAGTAAAGCATCCCAAACTATTATATATCAATGATCATGAAGCTAGTAATACAGAGTAAAGACTAGCAAGAGTAATAGTCATACATGATAAGCTCTAGCTATAGTCTAGAATACGCAAATCATGTTCTGGCCCGTAGGCTAAATGTCAAGTCCAAAACACGAGCTAAACACGTGCTCGGAGGCTAAACGCCATAAAAGAATAATGTACATAACTAGTGGAAGAATGAAATAGAAAACCCACTAAGGTACTCTGGTACTCTGGGTAATCACCATCAAGTGGAAGGTACGAAAGATCCTCCGGGCTCCTCTATCAGATCTGGTCAATGCAAAACCAGTGGGGTCAGACCCCCAATAGCAAGTACCACAAAGGAAGCCAAACTATGAACTAAAACCAGCATGCAAATCATATCAATGGATAGAGAGAGAGAGATAAGTAAGTACTAATCGAGACTCGTGCACTACCAATGCACTTATCCCGAGAGTAGAAGGACAATAAGTAAAGCAACATGTAGCATAAAGTAAAGGACATGTGACGTAATGTAAACTGTGTACATGTGAAGAAGAGGAAGCATGTGAACATGAAAGATAAACTAGACATGTGAGTATGTTAAGTAACTGGAGCATGTGAGCATGTAAGATAACTGGGACATGTGAGCATGTAAGATAACTGGAGCATGTGAGCATGTAAGAACTGGAACATGTGAGCATATGGTGAAGTCGAGCATGTAGTAGGAAGAATAGCATGTAAGAAATGACAGAAAATCTAAGTACTGCAATAAGATAAACAGGAGCAAGACTAGACTAGACAAGAATAGACTCCATCCATCAATCACGGCCAAGCAATGATTACGGCTTGATACTTTAGCTGACTAGGGTTGTCACAATCCTAATTACTAACAAATGCAAGTCTAAGAATTCCAAGTCCAGCTCCTGCCTGCTACTACCTGAATGGTCCAAGCCAAAAAGAAAAGAAGTATAGCAGACACACTGTAGTAAGATACATGTGTCCTAAGGAGATATAGCAGACACACTGTAGTAAGATACATGTGTCCTAAGGAGGTGCCCCACTCGACGGTGAGCTGGAAGTGTGCTCATCATGACAGATAGCTCCAAATCCCAATTTATATATATATATAATGCCAAGACCAAAGGGGCAACAGGTTACCGAGAAATTCTCAATGATCTAAGTAATCAAGCTAGTTGTTTAGTCCTTAACATTTTTTTGTTGGATTCTGGGTGTGGCATTCCGCAGAATCCATCCTAGACATGAGACATGCAAGACTGGACAAGACAAGCAAGATTGTGCACCATAACAAGCCACAACAAGACATGACAATATCAAGGCAAGAGTGCGCTACGACGAGCTACTATCAAGGAGCAAGACATGTACTGGAATCAAGAGTGCGCCATGACAGGCCACTATCATGTAAGCAAGAAAAAGACATGTTCAAGAGTGCACCATGACGGGTCACTATCAAGTAGGCAAGAAGGCATGGCAACAATTATCATAGCTTGTAAGAAAGAATCTATCAATAGACATATCATGGCATGTGGAGAAGAATAATCAAGGCTAAGTACATTTCATAAAATGGTTGAACATGTGCTAGTATCAAGTCTATATAGAGTGTACAATCATTATCTAACTGAGCAAGATCATCTTATCATGTTAAGAAATCATTACAATCGAAGAAAATATCAAAAACGGACAAAAACGGGCAGAAACGGGCAAAAATAGACTAAACAGCATAAAACGGCATACCGGCGGTATACTGCGGCATACCGGCGGTATACCGGCCTAAAGACAAAAGGTTTCTGGTGCAAAAAATGGCATACCGGCGGTATACTGCGGTATACCGGCGGTATACCGGTTTTTCAAACAGCAACAAAATTCAGAATTTTGCCAAAACTTGTTTCGGCCATAAAAACTTCGTTTTAAATCGAAATTCGGATTTTCAAAAGTCAAAATTGAATAGAATTGAATTTCCTACAACACGGAAGTATTAGTTTTCACAAATCAAAACATTTGATAGATTAATACCTCAAAATACTCCCAAACAGAGGTTCTCGGGACACCGAAACGGGTTCCGATTGCCACCAAACTAAAAATTTATGATATACAAACTATGTGAGGGCCTCATATATGTATATGTGACTAAGATCCATGATGGTAACACTAGTATCACTCTTGATACTCATTTTTCTACTAAGTCCATATTGGGTTTTAACAGAAAATCAAAACCTTGCTTAAACAAATTTTAGAAACATGCATATAGACGAGAATCATAAGGAAAACATATTTAACAAAATGAGTTTAAGGTAATTCTAAGCATTTACTACCAAGGGAAATAAAATGACAATAAAAACATTTTTGTTCAAGATTTGGCAAGATGTACTTGCCTAGGTTAAGCTCCAAGCCTAATCTTCTACTCCACCACCAAGAGGGGTACGAAACCACACCCAAGGCCTCAAGGCCAAGCTCTTGGCAAGCTCCAAGGGGGAGAGAAGTGAAGAAGAAGAAATGAAGAGAGAGTGAAGAGAATGAAAAGAGAGAGGAGAGAGAAAGTAAAATGGTATATATAGAAAGAGGGATTTAATCTTAGCCGTCGGATGGTGATCCATGTGAATATCTAAGTTAATCCTAACCATTCAAACAAAACCAATTATCCATTGGGTAATAGGGTGCATCTACACTATTCACGAAAATATCTAAATACTATTCATCAAAATATCCAAAACACTATTCACGAAAATATCGGAAACACTATTCATGAAAATATCTGAAATCGAAAATATCTAAAATGTGGAAAATCTGTCTGGACGGTATGCCGTCGGTATACTCTGGTATACTGATGGTATGTCGGCCAAGGAAAAATCTATAAGTTAGGAAAATTTTAAAGCATTACGAAAATCAAGAAAATACGAAATATACTACAAAATACGTATCCGTATATAAATACCGATACTGTGAGACGAGTCTCACAGCAGGGTATTGTCCCCAGTACCTGTGTCGTGGCACCAAGGACAATCAATTCTCGACAATGATAATCCTTTACTCTGCTACAGAGATAAAGGTTACTAAACAACGGGCCACACGATAATAGGTCTGATATTGTAGTCAAGTTCTCTCCAATCCCCATGTTTAGAATCTAGCAATGTCAAGTCTGTACAGTCATCTCAAAATTAAAAGAAATACTGATAAAGAAATCTAGAATGCTAACACGAGGTCAATACCACGAATAGTCTGTAAACCTCGCATCATGAATTGTCGGTGTCCTGTGGTCAATCGTGTCAATGGACACATTAGTATGTACGTAATGCCTAATGTCAATACTCGATGTCACTATCATGACATCGGTATCCATCTATAAATGGACATTAAGTATCAACGTCCTACGTCATGCAATGCTAATAAAAAAATAACAAGACAGAAAAGAAAGATCCGTAACGATGGCAAGGCACGCTTGCCTATAACTGCTGTCTGCGGGTAAGCCTGTCCAACTCCGACGTCCTTGTCGATCCTCCCAAGCTCACCTATAATAATACACTATATTTAATATTCTATATCAAAATACCATATATATATTATATGAGTATCTACGCCTCCTAGTTGCCATATCGTTGCTACGAAACTACATCTATTATATAAGTACATATAGCTACCAAATCCACTCGTAAATACTTTACAATTATAACAAAATAATATATTTAAATTCTAAAATTTATCTATAAATACTTATATATTGCTATAATTATATTTTCAATAGAAAATCCTTTCACAAGAGGTCTTACGTCAATGCCACATATGACTTTCTCAAATCGACCCATTAATTTAGTTCCGAAACAATGATAAAATAAAAATAATAAATTCTATAAAAATTAAAAAAATTAGTTAAAATAGTATTTATAATGTTAAACTTGCACAACATAAAGTTTAATATGGATTCATGGAGTTTTGACACTTTTGGACACAAGAAAAACAGAATTTTTCGGAGTTCGGTGACACGGCAAATGTCATGAATTTTTAAAAATAGCAAACGGATGCGAAACCTAACTTTCAGATATGCGTCAGAAAGATATCAACGTCAAGATTCTGAATAAAAATATTAAAAGGTTAAAAACTGACCTTAGATAGGCAAAAAGTGGCCTGCAACAGAATTCGTAAGTTCTGGATACCCTGTCGTAGAATCAATGCCACGGGCAAACCGCTTGGAACTAGGGGATCCGGCGATCAGATATTGGACTAGACACACAAAGGTAACTCTCAGATTTGATTTGAGGAGAAAAAGATGAGAAAAAGTAGGTAAAACATCATCTACAATTCGACTAACCTGCTGTGACATTTCAGACTTCGATTCGACGGAGTTTCGGCCCAAGTAGCGCATCGTGCACCTCTCTTACGGCCGTAAGATTGTTCCTACAGTTGCTAGGGTGGAGGAAAATGTTGAGAGGGATGTCCAAGTGGTGGTGGTTGGCACAAAAATCGTGGAAAAATTATATTTTGTGAAGAAAGGGGGTCGGCTAAGGTTTCTGGTTTGGAGTGGTGGCCGCTAGGTTTGGAGGAATTTGTGGAGTAGTGGGTGGTTATGAGAGAGGGGGATGGTTAGGGTTTGATAGGTATATATATATATATTCAGTGCATGGACTTTGGTTTGATCTAATTTGGATAGGATGTTCTCCAAATCACACTATTATTAATAGGTTTCCTATTTTGGTTAGATGTTTGACCAAGTCAAATATATAAGGGAATATTGCATATGGCTGCAATTTAATACTTAAAATTCCCTTAAATATATATATACTTGGTTTTGGTACTCCTAGTTAGGCTCTAACTAGTAGGGTTGACTAGGTTAGGGTCCGAGTAGCATTGGACCCGAAAATTAATTTAATGAGTCTTATGTGCCATTTACAAATAAGTAGCATATGAGAACTCAATTGGATGGTGTCACGACCCGTTACCCAAATTGTTAGGCCGGGCCGAGCCATGTCCAGCCTACGCTTAAGATAAAGCGCAGTAAGCTGTTCTAGAGATAACAAGATAAGACTAAATGTGCTAACAGTTCTATAAGTGAAGAAGAATCATAAATGCTCCAAACAAAAAAGTCGTCGTATATAGTAAAATGTCCAAAGTACAAGTCTGAAATGTAAAACTGGATACATGTCCAGTTACAAAATATGTAGTCTAATACATGACTACACTAAGTATCCCAAGTGACTACGCAAACTAGGCGAGTCTCCCCGCAGGAACATCCTCGTATGGCAAAGCCGGGTCCTCGGCAGTAACTCCATAATATGAGTCGCAGAGCAACTCCTCCTCAGTAAGGATACCTACAACGTTATCCTGTCAGGACGGGAGCAAGTACAATCTCTACAACTAAAATACTGAACATATATTAAAAGAGATGTACAACAAGAAACATGGTGTGATAAGTCTATAAAACAGGAAATACTGAAAAACATGGCCTCATGGTACAACTGGGATCACAGTATCATAGTAACATAGGGAACATGGCATATCATGGTTTAATTGGTTCTTTTTAGAAATGACAACATATAGTTTAAAAGTTTAAAACTGTAGTATGTACGTGAATCGGTCAATAGGTAATCAGGATGTACAGTGGCACATATCAAGTTTTTTTGGCATGCACATACGTGCACGAACGGCATCGGTGTATATCCATACACAAACGCGAGATCAGAACCTACGGCAAGGTTACATATAGAATGTCGCCGAGCGCAGTAAATATATACGGAGAAGGGGGTCATGTTCACGTACAATACTAACAGTTTTTCTTTAACCCGTTATTTAAACATGTGAGAGATATGAGAACAGTAAAAACATGTGGGAGATACTGGGAGCAGTATAAGCATGGAAATTACTGAAAGTAATACAACATGTGAAGACAACTTGCTACCTCAAGGATCAGTATTTTAATAGGGTTAATACATGTTCTAGCATTAAAAGACAGTAAATGAGTTTGTAGATGTACTTGCCTGGGATCCTGCTATCAATATGAATCAAGGCTCGGAGTGAAGCCACAGTCCTAAAGATGAGATAATACAATAGCTAATCAGGGTGAAAAGACATACTATAATGTCTAGTTAACTAGGGCAAACTAAGACAAACTGGGTCAGAGGTTGACTTATAGTTGACTTTGGTCAACTGGTCAACTCCGGTCAATTCCAAGTCCAATGTGGGGTGACATTATACTCAAACTAACTTTCTAGGGTCTAGAAATCAATAAGAAAATCAAGTCATGAGTGCGCTACTACGAGCCACTATATCGAGCTAGGCATATATAGTAATCTGGAGTGCACCATAACAGGCCACTATCTATAATTTGGACATAGAACAATACGTGAACATAAGCATGTACCATGTATATAGAGTGTACAATCATTCTTTAACTATCCAAGATCATCTAATCATGTTAAGAGCCTATTACAATCGAGAAAATATCAAAAACGGACAAAAACGGGCAAAAACAGACAAAAACAGCCTAAAACAGCATAAAACGGCATACCGGCGGTATACTGCGGCATACCGGCGGTATACCGGACTAAAGACAGTAAGTTTCTGGTGCCAAAAATGGCATACCGGCAGTATACTACGGTATACCGGCGGTATACCGGTTTTTCAAACAGCAACAAATTCCAGATTTTTGCTAAAACTTGTTTCGGCCATAAAAATTTCGTTTTAAATCGAAATTCGGACTTTCAAAAGTCAAAATTGAATAGAATTGAATTTACAACAACATGGAAGTATTAGTTTTCACAAATCAAAACATTTGATAGATCAAAACCTCAAAATACTCAAAAATCATATCTAGAAACTCAGATCTACGTAATACTGTCAATCAAAACCAAAAGTACTATATACTAAACATGTTAACAATTTAAAGAAGCAAATTATAGGCCAATAAAACTCTAGTTTCCATGGAAAACAAAAATAAAGTATGGTCATGCCACTTTTGAGCAAGATACACTTGCCTAGGTTAAGCTCCAAGCCTAATCTTCTAGTCCACCACCAAGAGGGGTACGAAACCACACTCTAGACCTCAAGGCCAAGCTCCTAGCAAAGCTCCAAGGGAAGAGAAAGGAAGAAGAAATGAAGAGAGAGTAAAGAGAATGAAAAGAGAGAGGAGAGAGAAAGTGAAAGGGTTTATATAGAAGGGGGAATTAATCTTAGCCGTCGGATCGTGATCCATGTCAAAATCTAAGTCAATCATGGCCATTCAAACAAAACCAAATGTCCATTGGGTAATAGGGTGCTTCTACACTATTCATGAAAATATATCTAAACACTATTCATCAAAATATCCAAAATACTATTCATCGAAATATCTAAAATCGAAAATATCTAAAATGTAGAAAATCTGTCTGGACGGTATGCCGGCCAAGGAAAAAAAATCTATAAGTTAGGAAAATTTTCAAGGCATTACGAAAACCAAGAAAATACGAAATACGCTACAAAATACGTATTTAAATTAAATGTTATTGAAAATTATAAAAACTATTTATTTATTTTTTTTTGAAATCTAGGGGCTTACAGATGGTACACCCTAGACATGTGCATTGTAGACTCAAAATGGATCAAAACCATATATTGGGTCATACGGTTTTGATCTATGTCAAGTCCAAAAATCAAATTGGAAGTTGGCTTAAAATTACGCCAATGGCTCAAATTGGCCTAAGTTGACCCGAAATTGCGCAAAGTCAAAGAAATATTGAAAAGCAAAGTTGGATGGGACATGATATATCAAACTCAAGGTGGAAGAGTCTAGAATTCAAATATGAAACTGGATTTGAGAAAACAATATTTGTTGTGCTTCCAAAATCAAAGCTACAGTTAACTACTAACATAGTCATTATTGACTTTAATAAATTAAAATATCTATATAAAATAAAAAAAATCAAAAAATAAAATCAAAAAATCAAGGGGCTTACACCATGCCTAGATGTTTTACTTTATTTCTCGATTTCGATTTTTATTAGAGTACTCTGATACTCTCGGTTTTTCGATATAAATCACAGACTCTAAAGTTGACAGACTCTAAAAGTGAGGATTTTGCTTTCTTTTTCAGGATTTTTCTATACGTACATGTACTATGGACAGTCTTCATGTGACCAAGTTGAAACGTTATAAGTGTGCTTCTTCGCTACAGTATCTGTGAGATTTTTGATGTCGATAGTTTGATGTAGCTAAAGTGTACTCTATATTGGATACTCTATATATTTTGAGAAGATGTATATAATGAAATAGAGAAATGTAGAATGGTAGCTAAAATACTCTATTTTGAGACAATGAAATGGAGAATGGTACTTTATATTATATTTCAATGCTTTGTTGTGAATATGGTTCAAAGTGGTTGTTTTCGAATTGAATTGAGCAGCGTTTGGAATGTCATGCAGTATAAAGCATTATAAATGTGATACAACGTCCATATACAGCGGTTTTTCATAACTATCCATAACTTTTTGAAAATAAAACGTAGCAGAAATTCAACCTATTAATGACGGTTTTGGATGAATTATCTATAACGCTTTTAAAAATATTTATAACACCCGATTTTATAACGCTTGGACTGAGAAAAAAAGCGTCATTGTTTGCAATTAATGAAGCTTTTTAGCCATCATTAAAAGGTATTTTTGTTGTAATTATTGGTGGAAACCATAATATTATTGTTCAACTAGTGTAAACAAGGACTGTCCAATTTTTTGGCAGTCCTATAAACTGAATGGACTGTCAGAAAACTGGGCAGTCCTAAGTCACAGCATGTGAAACAAAGGACTGTCCATTTTCTGGCAGTCCTTACTGTATGTTGGACTGCCAGAAGAATGGGCAGTCCAACTCACAGCATATGTAACTTTGGACTGTCCAACTATCTGGCAGTCGGCCAGTCTGTATGTTTGACTGCCAGAAGAATGGACAGTTCTAAGTTTCACATGCTGTGACTTAGAACTGCCCAGTTTTCTGGCAGTCCATTCAGTTTGTAGGACTAGCAGAAAATTGGGCAGTCCTTATCGACGTCGAGTTTTCTCGTTCGTTCATACTTGGGTTTAATTTAAATGGGTAATTTTTTACTCCGTATGTAGTTTAATTCATTCAAATGGGCTACAAAGAATTGAAATAAACAATGTAATTTATGCTTGAATTTTTCAAATTAATTTCTAGGATTTTGGAAATAAATTGAGAAAGAATTTGGGTGCTTGAATTAATTTCTTCAAAAGAGGAGGATGGTGGAGGAGAAGTGGAAGATGTTGGGGATTTAGGAGTTGTGGATGAGAAGAGAAAGATGCTGGGGATTTAGGAGTTGTGGATGAGAAGAGGAAGATGAAGAAGAGAGGGGTGAGGGTTTTGGAAGAGAGAGAATGGATTTTGCAAATGTAGGAAAAAAATGGGTTTGGAGGGGGGGGGGGGGAGGGAAATTTGGGACAGCCAAGATCAAAAAATTGGATTAGTCTTGTGAAAAATAAAAAAAAATTGGACTAGCTACAATCCGGACTAGTCATAATAATATTTTGATGTGTCCATATAACTTGCCAATGATGGGGACTGGTCATAGTATTGAATCAAGTGTTTTATTTGTAAGGGACTTGGTTATTATTCTTCCGAATTTTCATCCTCTTGGGATCCGTATTCTAATAATATATCTAGTGAAGTGACTAACAGTGACATGCCAAAATCATGGCCTGTGAAAACCAAAGAGACCATATCCGGGGAGCATCTATTGGTTGAACCTAGGAAGCTATCATAATCAAGTCAACTCTTAGTAGATCTAGGTTTAAACCGAAAACAAATTTTGACCACTTTATTTCCTTATTGAAAGAATTAAATTAGTCATCTAAGAATCCTAATAAATGAAATAATAGAATATGTTACATATTTTGAGTCATTTAAACTTCTTTTAAGCATCAAATTTATGAACAATTATGATTATACTTTAATTATAAAGTATTAGAATTGTTTGCAAGATATAAAAATTAAATGTATGGATGAATTTACGAAGGATATGATCTTTGTGAGAAGCTTTTTCATATATTATTATGACCTTATGGAGACACAAACACAATTTATCAGTGGAATGTTTGGTGCAACACTATTCGTGTACATAGTTCTTCTTCTACCTCTACGACCGTCAGTGCCACAATGAGAGTGTCTCGTCGACCTTTCAAAAGTCTTTATAGTGACACTTCCATCATTGATGTGACCACTGCCATATCCATCCTGGAATATATCAGCAGGATCACATTCTTGAGCTTCTAGTGCAATGATTCACCAGGTAATGAAGTATTCGAAGACGTAGAAAATGATGTTGTACTATCAATTTGGGTCAATCCAAACCCAATGTGAATTAGGTTTTTTATTGTTTAAATTAAGGTTAGATAGGATTGCTATCATTCGATGTAATCTTTAAAGTTATTTTAACTTTATTTTTTTTAGGTTTAATTTTCTATGAGTTTGAGAAGAGCCAAAACCTAACTTTTATTTCTTTTTCTCCCCAAACATATTTGTTGTCAACTTGAGTGTTCTTGCCGAGTTCATCGTCGCCTCTGCTGCATCCTCTTTTACAATGTTCGTCATCATCATTCTTGTCGCACTTATGATAACATAGTTCTAATTTTACTTTCATTGTTAGACTATATCAATTATTATTATTGTCATAAAAGTTAATAATATTTTTTTGCAAACCCAAAAGTTTATGCATCCAAAATTCCTAGTTCTTTAACACCCAAAATCACTAATCCCACTCCCAACGGGATAACCTAGTTATTTTTTTCTTTAGGTCTCATCCTGCATCAAATATTCGTTGTTGTCCACTGCAATTTTTTCTTGGGGTCTCATCCTGCATCAAATATCCTGTGTTGTCTCATGTTGTCTGCTATAGACATGAAAGAAGAGTATCATTATACCTCTTTTTCGTATATGAAAATATGAGAATTTGGGTGCATATTCTATCCATATCAATAATGTTAACATTAAAGGTGAAAAAAAAAGATAAAATTATCCTTTTATATAACTTTAATATGAATTTTTATCGTACTTAAAAAGAGTTTCCTTTATCGTGAATCCAATCCCTCATTTGGGCTTAGGATTTAGGTGAAAATTCCAAAAAAAAAAAAAATTGTAGTTCATTCTTAAGCTAAAAGCATATATACGATTCCACCATCATTTCCAATATTGTAAAAATCCATTTCCGATATTTATGTCAAACCCAAAGCTACACGTTTCTCACAATTTAGAAGGGACTATATATGAATAAATATATGAAACATAATACATTTTTTCCTATCCACAGTTGAAGCTCTTTCCCTTCAAAATAAAGGTTATGATGTATTATTCCTTCAAAACAATCTCGTTAGTAACATGTATCCTAACTATATGAGGACCAATAGTCTTATCATTTTCGGACTAAGTCAATGGTATATGATGTCCTTTCTAGTGCATGTAGCTAGTCCCACCAAAGGTCATATAATATCAACGGTATATGATGCCCCTTCAACTATTACAGAAATGCTTCTCTAGGGGGTTATTTGGATGTTTGAAAACTACACCGGATGCGGCATCCGACATGAAGTGGACTTGTCCCTTTCGCCACATTTGGTGTTTGGATGGAGATGAAAGTCTGACAAGAAGTGCAAGTAATATTATTATATAGGAGTTCATGTTGGTTGTGTTTTAGTTGCACTTTTTGTACATCTATTTTTTTCACGGATATGGACGAAAGTGGCTGCTTATGGGTAGGGAGCCTAGAGGAGATAGCGACAATGATGACGCTCGTTGTTGCTGGAAAAGGAGTAGACAAGGGAGGGGTTGAGGAGCTTCTCAAGTGGGGTTGTCGTGCTAGCGGGGCTGGTGATGGCGGTGTGATGGGCGTCGCAGGAGGAGGTGGTAACTTACGCGTCCAGGTCGTTGAGTTAGTTAGAGAGGATGTCGAGGTAGGGAAGGAAGTTATAGATGCTGGAGTGGTTCTTGGCGAAGTCGCCCTTGAGATGGGAGAGAGTGGGACTCGGGTAGAGGTAGATAGGGTGGTGGGTCCTACACCCAAAAATTAAAGGTTTGGCCTTGTGGAGGGAAGTGGTTGTATGACTTGTTGTTGGGTTATATTTGTAGGACTTGGGGAATAGATTTTGGTGGTGGGTGAAGAAGAGGGCTCGGGAGGAGAGGAGTGTAGATTTGTGGCTGCCACTCTATGTAGGGGGTTTGATGAGAACAATATTATATTGTGGTAGTAAATACCCGTTTAGTTAATTGATTTGGTGTTAGATAAAAATAATTGTCAATTTAATTAGATAGAAACCCATTCTATTCACCATTATGTCATGAGTTACACATGACCCTTGGAGTCATGTAACTCATGACCCTTGGGTTATGTAACTCATGACCCTTGGGTTGCCCATTAGCCCTATATATATGGCCCTTGCCATATGATGAAGTGAAGAATAAAATACTATTCTACAATATCTTGTCTTCCTTCAAACACGTTATCAGCACGATTGCTGAAGCAAGGTGAATCGACGTCCAGATCTCGACGTCATCCTCCATTTTTTCCTAGTCGATCCGACTGGTAACACTTCTTAAATTTTTTTTTACAAATTATTGTTTGAATGAAAATTAGCAATATATATATCTAACAATCTAAGAGTGATATTCTTTATATTGCTAACGTTCAAAACAAATAGTTGTTTTGTTAACGAATTTACTTCTTACAAACAAAATAGTTGCTTCTGTTAATATCTAATTTACTTTCAAGCATTCCAAGCATTCCATTAGCTTCTGTTAATATCTATTTGCTTTCAAGCATTTCAAGCATTTCATTAGACCATCCTGTAACACCCAGAACGAAAGTATTTCAAGCATTTCAAGCATTTCAAGCATTTGATCTTCTAAATAGATGGAATATTAAATTTGGTTAATTTATTATTTCATTAACAGAATAATATTTCATTAATTTATTACTTGAAATGTGGTAATATTTCATTAACAGAAGCAAATTAGATATTAATATCATTGTTGTTAGAATATTAAATTTGGTTGTTCTTGTTCAATTGTCTTCGAGACTCTCGCATAAATATTTAATTTTAATTTATGCATGTTTTTCACATGATAGATAAAATGGCCAAAATAGCGAGTGTCGATTTCGAAGTACTAGATGCTGCTGGAAAAAATTATTTGAGCTGGCACGTGGACCTGAAGTTCCACTTACGTGCCCAGGGCTTATTATCCACAATTTCAACTCCTCTTCCATCGGCTCCGGCCACTGGTACGAAAAATACAGCAGACACTGCTGTGGTTGTTTCTACAGTGAACGTCTCTGATATAGATAAGGCGAAAGCCATTATCTACATCAGGAGACACATTGATCGGACCCTGAAGGCCGAATACCTCACTGTAGAAGATCCAAAGGAATTGTGGACTGCACTGGAGGACCGCTATAAACATCAAAAAGATGTAATCCTCCCACGTGCAAGGTATGAGTGGGAAAACCTTCGACTTCAGGACTTTAAGTCCGTAGCTGAGTACAACTCAGCTCTCCATAATATCACCTCACGCCTGAAGTTGTGTGGTGAAGAAGTCTCGGAGTATCGCATGTTGGAAAAAACATATACATCCTTCCACGAGAAGGACGCAATCCTCATGCAACAGTACCGTGAACGAAAGTTCACAAAGTACTCTGAATTGCACTCCACCCTGATGATGGCAGAGCAAAACAGAGAACTTCTCTTGGCCACTCATAACCTACGCCCTGCAGGCTCAGCTCCTCTCCCAGAAGCTCATTTTTCTTCCAAGAAGCAGAAGAAAAATAAGGACAGATCTAACATGGGGAATGCCCAGAAGAGGCCGGCCAGAAGTCCACCCAAGAACAACTTTCATCCCCAGAGCAGCAAAAGTGGGGCAAAGAAGAAGTGGAAGAAGACCACAGAACTGATGTCCATTCCCAAGAAAAATTGGGAGGACAAATGCCACAAATGTGGCATGACTGGACACTGGTCCAGAAACTGTCGCACCCCACGACATCTACAAGATCTGTATCAAGCGAGCCAGAAGTCTCAAATTGAAACAAATCTGGTAGAAAAGCAGCCGTCTACTCAGTTCTCGGCGGAAGACTTCGAGAACGACGACCTACTCGACTAGAGCCATTATCTTATTTTCTGCTTTTAAAAAAAAAAAATTGTTGCCGCATTTTCATATTATGCTTCTCTTTTAAATTTCTTGAAAAATGATATTTATTCTTACATTTGACAAAGAAAATTTTACGAAGTCTCTCCGAATAGGCTCACCTATTTGGGTATGATGTCAGAAAGAACTTGGGGCTTGGTTCTTAAGAGGTCCCCGGTGACCCTCCTCCCTCATTTTCCCGCCTGGTCATATTCACGTAGAGCTACCGAAAGGGGATGACCGAATATTTTTTTTTTGCTCAAATTGTATTTATAAATTATGCATTTTTGCAAGCAACTTATTGACCTCTCTATATCGGTCGGTCGATCGATATAAGAGAATTTTTTTTCAAAACTGTTGTTTTAATTACAATTGTTTGTTGTTATTTTTTTTTTTCAATAGATCTATAGATGAAGTGTGAATACCTTGTGGACAGCGCCTCGACGCACACAATCCTTCGAGAAAAAAGCTATTTTTATAGCTTATATGATTATGACGGTCCTGTTATTACGATATCAGGACTATCAAACATAATAGAAGGATCTGGTGAAGCAATTATATTGCTCCCAAATAAAACAAGACTAATAATAAAAGATGCACTATTCTCTCCTAAATCAAATAGGAACCTCATAAGTTTCAAGGACATTCGTTTAAACGGATATCACTTAGAAACAAATGAAATAAATGAGACAGAATATCTGTATGTTACTCGTCTAAAAGATGGTTCAAAAACTATCTTAGAACGATTCAAGGGACTCCCGTCGGGTCTCTATCATACTCATATTCAATCAACAGAAGCTAACATGATTGTGCACCAGAAGTGTCATTCATCGCCAAAATTTAAACTTTGGCATAATAGACTGGGTCACCCAGGATCAGCTATGATGAAACGAATTATGAGCCAATCCAGTGGACACAACCTGCAGAACCTGAAGATTCTTCAGAAGTATGATTACTCGTGTCTACCTTGTTTTCAAGGAAAACTTATAACAAGACCATCCCTTTTGAAAGTGGGACTAGAGTCTCCTAGCTTCTTAGAGAGAATTTATGGAGATATTTGCGGACCTATTCACCCCGCAAGTGGTCCATTTAGGTACTTTATGGTACTTATAGATGCATCTACTAAATGGTCTTATGTGTGCCTTTTGTCCACCCGCAACTTAGCTTTTTCTAAGCTATTGGCACAAATAATTAAGTTGCGGGCTCATTTCCCCGATAACCATATCAAAAAGTTAAGACTTGATAATGCGGGTGAATTTACTTCACAGGTTTTTCAAGACTATTGTCAAGCAACTGGCATCGAAGTTGAACATCCTGTAGCTCATGTTCACACCCAGAATGGGTTAGCAGAATCTCTTATTAAGAGATTACAATGGATTGCTCGTCCATTGTTGATGCAGTCACAGTTGACTGTGGAAGCTTGGGGTCATGCTATATTGCATGCCGCATCACTTATTAGAATACGGCCTTCTGGAGGTCATATTCTATCTCCGATGCAGCTCGCTTATGGTTCACCTCCAAATATCTCACATTTGAGAGTTTTTGGTTGTGCTGTTTACGTCCCCATAGCTCCCCCACAGAGGACCAAAATGGGTCCACAACGTCGATTAGGTATCTATATTGGGTTTGACTCACCCTCTATAATTAGATACCTAGAACCCCTGACGGGTGACGTATTTAAGGCACGTCTTGATGACTGTGAGTTTGATGAAGGATTATTTCCTAAACTGGGCACACAGTCTAAGAAGCCAGAAGCTTCTAAGACAATTTCTTGGGACACAAAAACTTTATCTCATTTTGATCCGCGTACAAGTCAATGTGAAGATGAGATCCTGAAGATATTACATCTTCAGAACACTGTACATCTACTTCCGGATACATTTACTGACAACCAGAAGATTGTCAAATCACACGTCCCTGCTGCCAATACGCCAGCTAGGATTGACATCCCTAAAGATGGATGCAATCCGCCGGCAGCAGAAATGGCAGTACCTCAATTAAAAAGAGGACGCCCACCAGGTTCGAGAGATAAAGTCCCTCGTAAAAGAAAAAACCCTGGAGAAATTAAGAAGATCCCAACACAGGATGCTGAGCTCAGATCAGCTACCTCTCCCCTCCTAGTTTCCCCTGAAGAGGAACAAACAGGAGAAATATCATTAAATTATGTACGTACTGGAGAGGTACTGAACAGAAAAAGCACAGTCGTCGACGACGATTTTTCGTTCAATATTGCCGTTCACGTCACTGAAAATGACGATGACATCGATCCACGGTCTCTAGCGGAATGTAAACGCAGAGGCGATTGGCCAAAGTGGAACGAGGCAATAGGAGTAGAGCTGGACTCACTCTTGAAACGCGAAGTCTTTGGACCAGTAGTCCAAACACCTGAAGGTGTAAAACCTGTGGGATATAAATGGATCTTCACAAGAAAAAGAAATGAACACAACATAGTTGTGCGCTACAAAGCACGCCTTGTAGCGCAAGGTTTCTCCCAGAAACCGGGAATAGATTATGAAGAAACATATTCTCCGGTCATGGATGGGAATACCTTCAAATTCCTGATCAGCCTCTCTTCTCTGAAAAGCCTAGAAATGCAGCTCATGGACGTTGTGACTGCATATCTTTATGGCAATATAGATAAAGATATCTATATGAAACTCCCTGAAGGATATAAAATTTCACCAGAGAAAACAGATAGACCTCGGGACACCTATTCTGTAAGATTACAAAGATCATTGTACGGTCTTAAACAATCAGGAAAAATGTGGTATAATAGACTAAGTGAGTTTCTTGCTACGCAAGGATTTACTAATGATAAAGTCTGCCCGTGTATCTTTATAAAAAGATCGGGAACAGGATTTGTTATAGTCGCCGTTTATGTCGACGACTTAAATCTCATTGGATCTCCTGCAGAGATCACTGAGATATCTGAAAGCCTTAAGACAACTTTTGAAATGAAAGACCTAGGAAAAACAAAGTATTGTCTTGGCTTACAGATCGAACACCTAAAGGGTGGTATCCTGTTACACCAATCTACATATACACGAAGATTACTTAAACAATTCCACATGGATAAATGCCATCCCCTTAGTACACCAATGGTCGTTCGATCATTGGACGTAAAGAAGGACCCTTTCCGTCCACTGGAAGAGGGGAAAGAATCATTAGGTCCTGAAGTACCTTACCTAAGTGCCATTGGGGCACTACTCTATCTGGCTAACTGTACGCGTCCTGATATAGCGTTTTCAGTTAACTTATTAGCCAGATACAGTGCAGCGCCCACAAAACGCCACTGGAATGGAGTGAAGCATCTTCTGCGCTACCTCCAAGGGTCTATAGACCTAGGACTATATTACCCGAATAGTGGGTCTTCCACTTTACTTGGTTATTCAGATGCAGGTTATATATCAGATCCCCACACAGAGAAATCACAAACTGGATTTGTGTTTACTTTCGGTGGTACGGCTATCTCCTGGAGGTCCGTCAAACAGACCAGTGTGGCTATCTCATCCAACCATTCTGAACTCCTGGCAATCCATGAAACAAGCAAGGAGTGTGTTTGGCTCCGCTCCGTCATTCAGCACATTTTGGCATCTACTGGCCTGAAGAATGGTGAACTTGAGCCTACTACCCTTTTTGAAGATAATGCAGCATGCGTAGCTCAACTTCAGAAAGGATACATGAAGAGTGACAAGACGAAGCACATATCCCCCAAATTCTTCTGGACGCACGACCTTCAAGAGAAGGGACAAGTCAAAGTACAACAAATTCAATCTTGTAATAACTTAGCAGATTTGTTTACCAAAACACTGCCACGATGTACTTTTGTAAAGCTTGTAAGAGGAATAGGGATGAGGCAACTAAAAGACCTGCAAGCCTGAAGCTTGTATAGATCAGGGGGAGTAAAACTATAGGATTGTACTCTTTTTCCTTAGGACTGATGGTTTTTTCCACTGGGTTTTCCACAGCCAAGGTTTTAACGAGGCAAACCAAGTTTACTCTGGATCCAGCAGTATCCACCCCATTAGCTTATTGAATCCTGAAGTATTTCATAAGTGGATCCAAGGAAATGGATGAATAAGGGGGAGTGTTGTGAAACCCATTCTATTCACCATTATGTCATGAGTTACACATGACCCTTGGAGTCATGTAACCCATGACCCTTGGGTTATGTAACTCATGACCCTTGGGTTGCCCATTAGCCCTATATATATGGCCCTTGCCATATGATGAAGTGAAGAATAAAATACTATTCTACAATATCTTGTCTTCCTTCAAACAATAATTAGTTAGTCTTTGTTATTTTTTCACTCTTCCATCTTCATATTTAGACATGCAAACACGTAACAATAAATTTGGTCACTTTCGCGTACAAAATATCATAATCATACATTGAAAGTCAAATTCCAAACAATAACTAACATGAAAATACATATCCAAAATATTTTTCCACTTTGCATATATATAGCTTTTTCTTTCACTTTCACCATCCAAATAGTCACTACAAGGGAAAAAAAATTCAAACCTATCAAACAGAAAACTGAAAAAATAGAGGGAAAAAAAAGACTATATTCAAAGTAGAAGAAAGAAGCGGAAAGTAAATCAATATATATTTATTCATAATGCAAGTTGGAACCCAACCAAAAGTAAATAATGCAAAGTTGAAATTACAATGGTCACTATTTTGAAAATAATAGTGATGCTGCTATTGCACTCTCCAGATGTGCTTTACTTCAGAGTCTGAAAAGGTTGGACCAAGATGGATGTATCACTCTTGTCAATCTGCATCCTCCAGCAAGCAATTGATAAGAGTTACCGCCACACAAAACAATGCCCCTATTAATCACGAAATATACAATCCACAATGTTTTTCTTTCTTTTATCTAAGGTTAGAAGAGAAGCGCACAACGTGCACTACTAACTTGTCATCTTTCAAGTTCATTCACTTCAACAGAGAGAAATGGCCCATAGAGGACATTTTCTTCCCCTCCTTCTTCTTCTTCGGATTGTTCGACCTTCTGCACTCCGGCCGCAGCCGTGGCGGCGGTCAGCAGCTGCGCCCGCCGAGCCTGCGCCTCCCAATCGGTGGTCCCCACGACATAGATCATGAGACCGGCACACGATACCTGGGCCGCTAGAAGGCCCATCCATAGCCCGCAGAATCCGACTTCGAGCCCGAACCCCAGCCCGATGGCGACCGGCAAGCCCACCAAGTAGAACGCGCCCAAGTTGACATGCGCTGCATGAGCCGGCCTCGCGCTCCCCCTCAGCACTCCACAACCCACAGTCTGCGGGCAGTTCCCCAGCTCGCAGAGCCCCACAATCGGCAGCGCGGCCGCCGTGAGCCGCAGGATTTCAGCGTCGTCGGTGAACATCCGGCCCCACCGGTCCTTCATCGCGGCGGTAAATGCCAGCGCAAGGAACCCGATTAGTCCGGACAGCACGACCGACACCGCAGCGGAGGTCTTGGCTCGGCTGGGGCGGTTCGCTCCCAGCTCGTTGCCCACCCGGGCCGACACGCCGAACCCGAGCGAAGAAGGGAAGACGTAGACCAATGCCGTGGTCTGGATGAGCACTCCCATCGACGCCACGGCAGGTTTGGGATTCGGCAGCAGCCCGCACAGTATGATCATGAGCTCGTACCACCACCACTCGAGGCAGACCGACACGCAGCTCGGCACGGCGAGGCGGGCGAGCGGGCCCCAGCCGGTCAGGCACTCCCTCGTGGGGCCCCGCATTGTCGGGCTGAGGTGGAGGAGGAAGAGGAGGAAGAACAGGTTGGACGCTGCGGAGGCGGTCGCGATGCCTCCTGCACCCAATCCGAAGTGCGAGACCAGAACGAAGTTCAGAGGCAGATGGAGCGCCGCAGCGAGAGACGCGGCCAGCGTCAGCGGCCGGGTTATCGCCTGCGAGCGCAGGTAGATTCTTATAGGATGGATGAAGGAGAAGACGACCAAGTCTGGAATCAAGTACAGAATGTAAGTCTGGGCCAGACTGGTGATTTCTTGATCCTGGCCTAGGAAAAGGAGAATGGACGACATGTTGAGCCAGAGGAGAGAGATTGGCAGCGACCAGCACAGGAGGAAGAGAATGGAGCGGCACAGAGTGAGGGACATGAGCTTGCTCTGGCTGGCGCCGAACGCCTGCGAGCAGAGCGGCTCCATGCCCAGTGACAAACCGGAGAGGACCGAGTAGCCGGTGATGTTGGCGAAGGCGATGGCGAGGGAGCCCGCGGCGAGGGGGAGGTCACCGAGCGAGCCGAGGAAGAGCATGGAGACGATTGAACGAGAATACAGCAGGAGTGCGGTTACGGCGATGGGGAAGGAGAGCCTGAAGAGGGAGGCCGCCTCATCCTTGATGGTGCTTTCGGGAGCGGTCAGCTTCGTCGGTGGCGGCCGCGCTTCGGAGAATTTGAGAGTTTTAGAGAGGGGGAGTAGAGTTACGTAGAGGAGTTTCTCAGTGGAGGTGGTGGTGGCGGTGGTGGTGTTGGGCTTGCACATTGTGGCTCTTTCTATTTGGAAGAATTTTGCGTTACGAATGGGGAGTATAAATAGAGTTGAAGAGGAGATGGGGGACGAGAGAAAAGTGTGGCAGGGCTGTTTTTGCCGTTATTTTTAAGGCAGGAAATAAGGTTTGGGAGGGAGTGGGGGAAGGGATAGCAAAGGAAACTGATGAAATAATGCAACCCAATGCCATTGGCCAAATTTTTTGAAGGGGTAGGGCACATGCTATGTTATGTGCCAAAGAGAAAATGTACAACATCCCACTTTTATCTCTCATATCATATCATACAAGTACACGGGTTGTTTTGCATGGTAAAAAAAGGTCTAGGTTGTGAAGGAATGTTAGTGAAGGAAAATTTCCAACATTTGAAAGGTATGTTACATTCTATTTCATGTGGGCATCACATTTCCATACATTATGTAATCATGATGATAGAGGGGTAAGTTACATTACAACATGGAAGGGATAACTTAATGAGTAGATATTGCATTGAAATAAATACATTAATTCCTATGTTTCATGAGTATTACAGAAACTACAACTTTTTTTTTTAGGAAAATCAACTGCTTTATTGCTCATATTCAAACAGGTTTGAGATACACTTCCATTAGAGAAAGGAGAATCAGCAACTAGGAGATGATTTTTATAATCGGGAGGGGATGAGAGGGAAGGTTCCGATCTGCTCGTTCGAATGGAGAACTTTGCGAGGGAGTGTGCCACCACGTTTCCCTTCCGACTCACAAAGTGAAGTTCAGTCGATCATTGCGCCCTGAGCTCGGCTAGAATGGGAGGAATAAGGTCATGGAGCCGCCATAGGATAGCCGATTTGTCGCCTTTGGAGGCTCTAATGGCCATTAGGGAATCGCCTTCAATGATGATGTTCCTTGATGTGTTATCAGAGAAAATGTGCTTGGCGAGAAGAATACCTTGATGGATAGCATGGATTTCTGATTGGAGACTGATGTCCGGGCTATGAATAGATTCTAACTGCCAGATCCTAGCTCCAAGAAATTTAGAGTTGGAATCTCTTGCTATGGTAGCTGCGGCAAAGAAATAAGTAGATGTTGCTCCATCTACATTGATTTTAATTGTGTCTCCTATAAGCGGTGTCCAACATGTTGTATCAGTGGCAGAATTCTGTAAAGATTGTAACGCTTTGAGCCTCGTAACAGAATCCGCAGTATAGGCATGGTGAATAGCAGCTGCTTATTGGATTATGGATTGGTTCCTTGGAGCAATATGGCAAAAAATGCACGAACACCTAGCCTTCCAGATGGCCCAAGTTAGGGCAGCCCCAAGTTTGAACGCCTCATGTGCTTGAGAGTCTACCAGCCACGCGGTGAGTAGAGTTCGAATGTTGAAGTGGCTCACAATTCTTAGGCCCAATTTGCATTCGAACCATGCCTCCCGGGCAACCTGACAATGGAGGAACAGATGATCCATGTCTTTGTAGTGCCCCGCTCCTCGTGGTCCACTATGCAATATCTACGACTTGCTAATTCAGTCTTGAACTGAGTATTTGGTGAAACCTTTGCCGGTATCGATTGATCACGGATGAAATGCAATGAACCTTTCCAATTGATGGATTGACTTCTATTGAAATGAATCCAAGAGTTTTGTTGGATGCTTTCTTTCGCTGCTTTGTTTTGATGAATGCATTTTTGTGTTGGTTTTCGATGATTGGTTTTCATTGTTCGCTTTCATCGTATTGCACATTCATTCTGAATCTTGAGAGAAAGAGACCGAAGTATGCTAATCGAATGTTGGTGCGAATACAGGAGGACACATAGACAGAGCATGAACGACACGTGAAGTCCTTCGTTCTCTCAAAATAAGATTCAATCTCGACAAGTTGCTTCAATCGGGCAAACATCTATCTGTACGCCCTAATAAAAATGATCTCTAGTCCACTCTGTTGCCTCGTTCCTATGATCAACGTACCACAATAACAAAAGATAAGAGAAGATAAATGAACTGGATCAAATGGTAGACCCTATGCTGGTATAATATGTTTCAAATGAATGATCATCTACTTGTTTGCTCATATGCTTTAAGATGGAGACAAGTACAGACGAACTTGTACATGTTGAGATGCATAAGAGAAAAGGTACGAAACAAACTTGTCGTACATCTGTGCATAAGTCTGAATCTGTTTTATCTGATAGAACCGCTAGAGTAAGCATTGGTCTCGGACAACTTGTGCACAAGGTAAAAATTTCTCGGGTGGTATCTGGGGGCGCCTGGAACCACTCGGCCGAGGAGAGATTAAGAGCACCCTGAGATAAAAGAGACCTCATGTTAAAAGTGTAGCCGATATCTGAATCCTTAGCAACGAGCTGAACCAAAGAGTCACAGCGGCTAATCACGAAAAATGACCCCGTGGACCATCATGTAGATAGGCCACATGCATGACCCAATGATGAACTTCAATATCTGCAAGAATGAAACATAAGTTATTTGTTATGCAAATTTTGCTAACATGTCTTGTGCAGGAATGAATGTCGACGATGGGTAAGATTATGCAAATAATTTCTACTGTTTATGTTTCTTATGAATTATTAAAAAAAACCTAGACAAGTAGAAAGATCACTAGTAAAATGTTAGCTTCACATGTTGACTTAGTGTAGATATTTGCGAGTTCGGCCAAAAGCCGCTCACCAGTACATGATGTGTGTGACCCACGTTGTGGGCATCCTTTTCAGAAAACAAGGAGACAGAGAGATTTCAAGTGAGGTACTAAAGCTTGTCCAGCCCAGTAGAGCTTGTGGATGGCCTCGTAGCTAACTTCCATTTTCAGTCAAGTTGCAAGCTTTTCCTTTGAAGGTGTCTTTACCTTTTGAGCATGTAATAAAGGGATATGATGTATGGCATTGTGGCTATTTTGAAAAAAAAAGAGTTTCAAAGAAAGATATATAATCAAATAATGGCATTTGAGTCACAAGCTTGTACTTTGTAATCCTATCAAATTATGAATAAAAAAAGTATTTTCTTTTCGAATCTCTATGTCTAATATTTGGTTTTCTGCAATTAAATATGTTGCGTGCGTGTGTTTTGCTTTGTCTAGTTATTTTATTTAGGTACTCGCCTTGTGCAAGCACAACTTAGGCTTGCATGGAATCACGTCTTAGCGAGGACGAACGAACCCGCAGGGATCAAAGCGAGGACGAACGACCCTAATGGGATCAGGGCGTGACAGTCTTCATCCTGGAGTAGACAGAAAGGACAAGATTTATAACCTTGTCCACTCTCTTGTTAATGGCCACAAATGTGGGGAGTGTAATACCCCGCTCCGTACGGTGCATTATGATGAGTCGTTGACTCAAAGAGTTGCGTTGACCAAATGTAAGTTTTGAGTCAATTGGAATCTATGAATCAAATCGATGCAAAGGATAAGTCATATTTGAGCAAGTGCTGATGTTAGTTGATTTGGTGTGCAGGCTATGTCTTTATGCTGGATTACGGATCGTGGCATAGACGCGGTAGGCCAAATCAACCAAGTAGTTCAAAGGAATGGCTAAGTCCGAGAGTTAGCTATACAACCAAGTTATGGGATCGAGCCGCATCAGCTCGATGGAACGACAAGGCGTATGGACTTAAGGTGGGCGTGTTCTTGACTCTCTCTCCCTATTCCTTCACGTCTAATAAAATATATCATTGTATGCGTAAGTTGTTAGCGAGTTAGCGAGCGTGGCTCGACGAATAAAGGTCTTAGTGCGGGTCGAACATTAAGATAGAACATTGAACAATTGAATGAACGACGTGCATCAAGTGTACGGGTCGCGGTAGGGCGGTGATGGTAGAACATTGAAAGAAAATATTGAGATGTGCATCACGTGCACGACTCCAAGAACATTGAACACTAGGTCGAGAATATTGATTACAGCGTTAAGCGTGCCCTCGTGCACTTAAGCTACAAAAAGATTAAGTAACTACGGAACTAGGCTATGTGAATAACTTATGAAAGGAACGTGTTGAATAAAAATACGAAAAGTCTAAGCCGTTGGGCGTTGTGCATCAATACGGATGTGTTGGGACATAATGCCGTCGGAACTTGAGATGGAGAGAACAGATTATGTTTACGGAACATGAATATGTTTATGGAGCATGAATATGTTTAAGGAACGTAAGATTTGGTTGGAATGATATGATTTGTATGCTATGACGTGTATTGCATGGTCAATAGACTCGAATGGCCCGTGCACGGGTGCGACTTCCCTCGGACGGTTACGACCGGGGCACCGGGACCGTTCGGCCTAGGAGGGAATTATGTATAGTATTTATGGTGCATATCATTCGAACGGTTTGCGACCGACCAGTGTTGTGATAAGCTATGATATCAGTAAGTTTGGGATCCTTCGGATACTGGGCTCGCAACCCGTATCGAAGCGATCATGGGCTTACACATAAGAGATGACAAGTCCATTACGGTGCGAAATACCGTGACCTTCATATAGATAGGGCCGGTGGACTGAGATTAGAGTTGGGTGCAGGCGCAGGGCCTGCTACCCTTATGCATATGGCTATGTTTATGGTTGGTTGCATGAACAGTATGATTTCTTATGTTAAGTTCTAACCATTGTAGGCTAGGCAAAAAGGGATGGAGAGGAGCACACACTATGTTTATATTCATGTTATGGCTAACTGTATCTGCCGCAGGGACACGGTATTAGACACATTTATAATAAGTTGCTATGTTGACATTGCCATGAAACTATTCCTAAGGCTAAATAGAAAGATCACCAAATTAAGATGTATGTTTCACTAAAGATACTTAGTGTTTGGTTTGGGTGCGAGCGGGTCTTGATCAGTGTGAAGCGAGGACGAAAGCACTAATCCTCCACTAGTTTGCTTGTAGGTTCAGGTTATGATCGGCTTGGGGCGGGACTTGTCTTGGACGTGCCGAGGCATGGAGTCCTTAGCGTTTTAAGAGGAGCAACCGCATAGGCGTTCGGACTTGCGACATAGAGATGTTCGACCGAAGACTACTTGGTGGCTATAAAGAGGCATAATGTATAGAACAATATAATCCTTTGTAAGCTAGAGGGATCATGAGCATTGTAGCCAATTGGCATATATGTTGGGCTATTCAGAGCCTTGTAATCTTCAGTTTGTTATCAATAAAAGAGATTCTTATGTTATACATTATTTTTTTCCGCTGCTTATGTTATTAATTTGAGATAAACACTATGTAAACCTGTTATCTTGTCTTGTACGAGCGCAACTCCAAGCTTAGGCGGCATCACGCCCCAGCGAGGACGATGATTCGGGTAAAATCTAGCGAGGACGAGCAATTTTTCGGATCGGGGCGTGATAAGTTGGTATCAGAGCGGTTCTATCCTCTGGACCATGCATGAATCTCTTTGACCCTCAATTACTTCGATATCGAATTCAGTTGACTCTAAGTTATTTTCGCAACCGTTTAGCTCATGGATCTGCTCGATGCTACATTGGATATTCCATACAGTAAGTCTATATTAAGTGCGTACGTCTGCCACAAGTATGTCGTAACTATCACGCTATCTCCGGGTGCCATCGGAGAACGTTGGTTGCACGAAGTACAACGAGTTATGGGATGTTGGTCGCACGAAGTGCAACGAATATGGTGATGTTGGTTGTATATATGAAGTACAATGATATATGTATTGTTGGTCGCACGAAGTGCGAGAAGATATGTGTTGTTGGTTGCACGAAGTGCAGCGAGTCGAGATATAAGACGATACGTGTTATGTGGCTATGAGAATAGTTATGTGTTGTTGGTTGCACGGAGTGCAGCAAGTCGTTAATCATTCGTTGCATTGGCACAACGAGTCAACATGGTAGGATACGTGTTGTATGGCTATGCGGATGGATAGTGATATATTGCACGAGATTGAGTAAAGACCTTAAGTATCGAGAATGAGTTGTTGCACGAGTTGCAACGAGTGAGATTGGAAGATCGCAGATGCGATAGTAACGAGTCGAGTTGGTCGCTAAGTCGAGTTGAGTAGGCAAACATGTATGTTGGCCGAATGTCACGATGAGCTTTGCATGAGCGAATATTAGGGTGTGGTCGATATGATCACCATGGTACAGTTAGATAAAATGTATGTCGAACTTGAGCGAACGATAGGGCATGTTGGTCCAGTTGTTGTGCCAACTCGAGTAAGAAGAATGCTAGAGCTGGGATCGAGAAAGATCGCCACACATGATAGTTGATTGGAAAATAAATATCGGACCTATGTGGAGTGTGATGTCAAGAAATGACTCGATTTTGAGTAATATATGCAATACCAGTTATACGATCAGTATAGCAAAGTATTGTATCGGTAACCATAGGCTCGATTTCTAAGTGGTATATGTAGTACCACTTAGCGATAGCGATGTTAAGCCTTGGTGACTTGTATTTGATTTCGTCGAGACGATTGTGTCGGTTATGATAGGTTTGTCCGCAACGGACAGAGTAGTAACAAGACTCGAGTGGGAATGACTTGATAGGAGTCGATGCAAGTATGCTTCGATGAATTGAGTTGAACGATTAGGCGTAAGTCGTATGCATAGATAATACGTCAGACGAAGATTCGTTAAGTAGGTACGGAGAAATCGTGTGAACGATTATTTGGGTTAGCATGATGAGTCGGTAGCACGATTGGAAGTACGAGTTAGGGATATGAGAATGGATATGTGAATTGGAAATTGTATCACAATGATGATAGTTAGTTACAGCTGAATGAATCTTGATGTGCACAAGACTTGATTCGTATTCGAGTTCGGATAATGGCAATGATTGCAACGAGTTTGAGCTTATGAGAGAGGAAGATGTTCAAGTTATGCATGTCGATGATGGTATTGAGGCGTATCAAAGACGATATGCAATAACTCAGGGATACTCTGATCGAATGAACGAAAATTATGTTGAGCATTGTTATTGGATGAATAAGATGCAAGATAAGTTGATATCGATTTGGATGACAATGATAGGAATGCTTCGGAGAATTTGAGGGTGGATGGATATTACTTGGATGAAAACGAAAGTGCTTGATTGTTTCGAGGATAACCACAACGTTGACATTCTTGTCTTATGTGAGTGCCACTCCAACATCGTACATGCATCACGCCAAATTAGGGCGATCATTCCGCGTGAGCGCTGGTATGGTGATTCATACAGCGGAGATGATCAAACTTACAAGGCATGACAAATCGGATTTGACTTATGGTTTGATACAAAAGTTGTTCGAGGATGGTTTTGATGAGTATGGAATATGTCAAACTATGATCACGAATAGGTGAACTTGGACTTGAGGTGAGTAGATGTCATACAACTAGCAAAAATAGTCGACGGTAATGTATGAGTGATTCGAGTAGTTATCGGCGCATCAGTGGCGCGGGGGTGGATAAATTATGGATTCGTAAATTACGTCGAATTGGATAAAGTTTCATCGAAATTATCGAGAATTGATTTGGCTCCACGATAGGATATAGCATGGTTTGTTGTAACTGTCCCTCATTGATGATCTTCAATTATCGAGCGTAGTTTCGGGGTAGATGACCCTAGAAGACTTGACCGCCAAATCAAGTAAATATTGAAGTCCCATAGGATGACCGTAAAGAAGTCGCATAAGAAATTTTATCGAGGATAAGGAATGATCTAGTGCATGTTAAGGATAAGTCTAAGCGAGTGAGAATCGTGTTTCGAAAGTTAGCGAGTAGTCTTCGACTAGAACGATATGGTCAGAAAAAGAAAATTTTGATCGATCGAATAAGTATGCAAATAGACTTAGTTGGTTTAGGATCGAATAGACGTTGAGGAACATACTTAGAATAATGATGCGGTAAGGCGATTGCAATAATTCTGCAATACGCGAGAGCAATGGGTAGTAGAACGACCCTAAGAGTTGTGTCGTAGATCGGTTTGAGTAACGGTTAGGCTATGTGTGTTGAGCGTGCTATCTATGTTACGAAATGAACTAGTCAGGATTGATTCGAGAGTTGAGTAAAGGATTCTTACTCGGTCGAGAATAGGAGATGGACGTATCGTAAGAGACCTTGGGTCAGAAAGATTATTGCCTTTGAGCATGGTAGACTCAAGTGGACCTCTTGTGTCGAAAGAGATTAAGCATGATGTCTGGATAAGTTACCTAGCGGGGTTAGCCCCAGACGCAATGCGTAGGCAGTTCAAGAACATGGGTCGTGTTGGGATAGTTGTGTGCGAGACTTAGTACGGATTGTAGGCAAAAGAATTTGTGACATGTTGGACGTAGTCCATGTCGTTAAGACCAAATGTTATGAATGATTAGATGAAAGAATTGAGTTATATGAGAGATAGGAAACGATTGGACGAGTAGGCATTGCGGAGAATTGTTGCGATCAGATGCGCAATGGCTTAATACAATGCATGCGTTAGATGGCCGTCGAGAAACTTATGAGATCGAAATTATGGTTTGGATCAAGTTATATGCGAAGATGTTTGCGAGCAGGACTCTAGGAATATGTGTTAAGGTCTGACTAAGTCGAAGACGGACTGATTGGTGCTTGAGATTTAAGTTGAGCTTGTTAGTTGTCCCGATATCCTACATCTGAGCTTGGCTGAAATGCATATATTGGTGGAATACCTAAAATATGTGTATGATCCAAACTCCGTTGTATGATTCCAACTATAGTAACACGAGATCGTGAAATGATCTAGCGAGACACTTGGATTAAGTGTTAGTTTCGGTTCGAGGACGAACCTTGTTTTGAGTGGTATATTATGTAATGCCCCGCTCCGTACGGTGCATTACGATGAGTCATTGACTCGAAGAGTTGCGTTGACCAAAGGTAAGCTTTGAATCAATTGTAATCTATGAATCGAATTGATGCAAAGGATAAGTCTTATTTGAGCAAGTGCTGATGTTAGTTGATCTAGTGTGCAAGCTATGCCTTTATGCTGGATTACGGATCGTGACATGGACGCGATAGGCCAAATCAACCGAGTAGTTCAAAGGAATGGCTAAGTCCAAGAGTTAGATATGCAACCAAGTTATGGGATCGAGCCGCATCAGCTCGACGGAACGATAAGGCGTATCGGCTTAAGGTGGGTGGGTTCTTGACTCTCTCTCCCTATTCCTTCACGTCTAATAAAATATACTATTGTATGCGTAAGTTGTTAGCGAGTTAGCGAGCGTGGCTCGGCCAATAAAGGTCTTAGTGCGGGTCGAACATTAAGATAGAACATTGAACAATTGAATAAGCGACGTGCATCAAGTGTACGGGTCGAGGTAGGGCGGTGATGGTATAACATTGAAAGAAAATATTGAGATGTGCATCACGTGTACGACTCCGAGAATATTGAACACTAGGTCGAGAACATTGATTACAGCGTTAAGCGTACCCTCGTGCACTTAAGCTACAAAAAGACTAAGTAACTACGGAACTAGGCTATGTGAATAACTTATGAAAGGAACATGTTGAATAAAAATACGAGAAGTCTAAGCCGTTGGGCGTCGTGCATCAATACGGATGTGTTGGGGCATACTGCCGTCGGAACTTGAGATGGAGAGAACATATTATGTTTACGGAACATGAATATGTTTATGGAGCATGAATATGTTTATGGAACGTAAGATTTGGTTGGAATGATATGACTTGTATGCTATGGCGCGTATTGCATGGTCAATGGACTCGGATAGCCCGTGCACGGGTGCGGCTTCCCTCAGACGGTTACGACCGGGGCACCGGGACCGTTCGACCTGGGAGGAAATTATGTATGGTATTTATGGTGCACATCATTCGGACGGTTTGCAACCGGCCAGTGTTGTGATAAGCTATGATATCAGTAAGTTTGGGATCCTTCAGATACTGGGCTTGTATCCCGTATCGAAGCGATCATGGGCTTACACATAAGAGATGCCAAGTCTATTACGGTACGAAACACCGTGACCTTCATATAGATAGGGCCGATAGACTGAGATTAGAGTTGGGTGCAGGCGCAAGGCCTGCTACCCTTATGCATGTGGCTATATTTATGGTTGGTTGCGTGAACAGTATGATTTCTTATGTTAAGTTCTAACCATTGCAGGCTAGGCAAAAAGGAACAGAGAGGAGCACACACTATGTTTATATTCATGTTATGGCTAACTGTATCTGTCGCAGGAACACGATATTAGACATATTTATAATAAGTTGCTATGTTGACATTGCCATGAAACTGATCCTAAGGCTAAATAGAAAGATCACCAAATTAAGATGCATGTTTCACTAAAGATACTTAGTGTTTGGTTTGGGTGCGAGCGGGTTTTGATCAGTGTGAAGCGAGGACGAAAGCATTAATCCCCTACTAGTTTGCTTGCAGGTTCAGGTTATGATCGGCTTGGGGCGGGGCTTGGCTTGGATGCGCCGAGGCATGGAGTCCTTAGTGTTTCAAGAGGAGCAACCGCATAGGCGTTCGGGCTTGCGACATGGAGATGTTCGGCCGAAGACTACTTGGTGGCTATAAAGAGGCATAATATATGGAACAATATAATTCTTTGTGAGCTAGAGAGATCATGAGCGTTGTAGCCAATTGGCATATATGTTGGGCTATTCAGAGCCTTGTAATCTTCAGTTCGTTATCAATAAAAGAGATTCTTATGTTATACCTTGTTTCCTTTCGCTGCTTATGTTATCAATTTGAGATAAATACTATGTGAACCTGTTATCTTGCCTTGCACGAGCGCAACTCCAGGCTCATGCGGCATCACACCCCAGCGAGGATGATGATTCGGGTAAAATCTAGCGAGGACGAGCAATTTCTCGGATCGGGACGTGACAGGGAGAACATTCTTTAGAAGACGCTACGTGAATATCTGGATCCTAAGAAAAATGTCCCGTATTTGCCGTAGACGATGCCAATACGTTATCACTTCGCCCAGAGATGAACTGCTAGGCGTCTGCCTACGGATATACTCGTATGGTGATTTCGACGGGAACGGACCATTCTTCGAGCATGTCCATCGTAATGAATCAGGACCATCCCCTTCTTGTAGATTAATAGATGCTATTGCCTTTCCCTCCATAGGCAAAAATAAGGAGTTGATCAGTGTTAAGTTCCACATTCTTGTTTGTACATCCATTAGGTCACGAACCAACCTCGGCCCATTTGATGGCAGATTTATACCATGGAGCCTAAACCCTGGGATATTTGGAATCTATGGATCATTGAGGATGTTGACCGGCCATCCTCCTCAAATTTTCCAGCACACATTATTAGCCATAAGGTTCCTGGGGTCCAGCATACTACACCAAGTAAGAGAGGCACGTCGTGAGATCGAAATTGTCTAAAAGGATTTGTTCTGAAGGTATACTCCAACCAGCAGCCGCGCCCATAGCTGTCCAGTGTTCGAGACGAAACTCCATAGGAGTTTCCCAACGAGTGAATTCACCCAATCTGGATTTCTAAAGCCCAGTTCTCCATCAGCTTTTGGCTTAGTGAACTCGTCCCAGGCTAGGAAGTGCATCTTCTTGTTCGTCTATCCATGCCCCCACCAGAAGTTTCTTTATAGTATAGAGAATTTGGCCATGATAGTTTTGGGAAGCTTATACATTGACATATAGTACGTGGGAATAATGGCACATAGCGTTGTGAGACCCGTCTCACTGTATCGGTATTTTATATGGATACGTGTTTATTTGAACCGTATTTCGTATTTATCGATTTGCGTGATATTTTAAAAAAAATTCCTAAGTGTAGGATTTCATGACTTGGTTTAACTTGGATTTGGTTTTATTTGGTTCGGTTCCACTTTGACTTGGTTTGGTTTGGTTTAGTTTGGTTTCTCATGAGAGGAGGTGTATGGTTTAGATTGAGTGGAGAGGAATGAATGGTGGAGATCACTTGAGCTTGTTATATAAGCCACTTTTCTCTCTCCCTCCTCATTCACCATCATTCATTTCTTTTCCACCAAACCCTAGCCATTAGAGAGAGGCAAGTACACCTTGCCGAATGTTGGACGATTTTAATTTCGTTTGTTCCATTCTCTTTATTGTTAAATTCTAAGCATGTTTAGAACTTAGAGTTTTTGATTTTATCAGATGGATTATGGTAGATCTAGCTTTGTGGTATTTTCGGTTTTTATGGGTTTTGATCTGTCAAACTTGCATATTTTTGTCAACTGATGGTTCCATGTTGTAGAGAATTCTATTTTACCCAAATTTGACCTACGGGAGTCTGGATTTGGGTTCCTATTGTTGTTTGGTGGAGCATGGAGGCCATGGTATTTTCTATGGACATGTTCTCTGTGGGAGCCATTAATTTTACTTCTGGCCGCATGCAACATTGAGTTGTTGAGCCGCATGAGCATTAATCATTCTGGGCCACATGGCCCTTGCATATTTTAATACCTTAGCAAGCATGCATATTTTAATGCAGCTTGCTTGTATATAGTAACTTGGCCGCATATGTATTAGTATTTAATGCATTATTATTTAATACATTGCAGCTGGCCGCATGGCCTTTTTCTATGCAATGCTTGCCTGTATTAATTTCTTGGCCGCATGACCCTTTTAATTCCTGGCCGCATGTGCTTCCCCCATTATTAATTGTATGGCCTTTTCTTACTAGCTTGCATGCATAGGCTCATGCATAAATAATTCATATGCTTGCTCCCCCATCCATTGTGGCCGCATGCACTAATATAGTACTGTTGGAGCCGCATGAACACTTATGCCATGTGTATTTATTACATGGCTAATGCCATGTGTATTTATTACATGGACAATGCCATGTATATTTAATGCAGCCAAGGCCATGTGATATATTTAATGCTTGATTGTATTAATGCATGCATTGCATGCTTATGTATTTTATTAGCCGCATAGGCCAAAGGCCACGTTAAGTATTTAATGTATGTCATATTTTGCATGCAAGCTTGCATGCTTGCATGCTTATGTATTTAGTTGGCCAACTATATTGGCTTGGCCTTTTATTTAATCACCTGCAGTAGCATGCATGCAATTGGCATTAATGGCCGCATGGGTGCTTTCATGTTTAAATATATTGGCCGCATGGCCTAATACAAACAGTAGCTTGCATATATTCATGGTCCTTTGTAATTTAATGAGGCCGCATGCATTTGCATGGCCTTTAGAATTGTTGTAGCCGCATACTAGCTTGCATGCATACTAGCTTGCATGCATTGTCAATCTTGGCCGCATAAAAGAATTCTTCTGGCCGCATGGCCTTGCTATCAGTAGTTTGCCGCATGCAGCAATTAATGCTGCATGCAACTTCTTAGTACAATTATTTGTTTGGGCCGCATGGCCTTTATTGTATTTGTTTGGCCGCATGGCCTCCTTCAATTTAATATTGGCCGCATGGCCCCTTCTACTGGCATGGCTTATTATATACATGTAATCATTGCTTCACGTGGATCATTAATTAAATGGTTCACGTGAACTTTCCTTCCTTGCTGCATTAATTGTTGGGTCCCACTTGGCTAGAATATATATAATTTTAGGCCACATGGCCCCAGTACTTGAGTGGCCACGTGTCCTTTTCTTTTGCTTGAGTGGATGCTTGTATTTATTACGGGTTCCACTCTCTTTGTCTTTCCTGATTGCATGAATATTTCTTGCCGGCATTTAATTTTGGCCGCGTGGCCTCCCACCCATTCTTGGCCGTATGGCGCCTTCAGTTATTTTCTGGCCGCATAAGTTTTGGCTGGCCGCATGGGTGGCCTCCCACTCTCTTTGGCCGCATGTATGTTCTTCCACTTTTGGGCCGCATGGGGTCCACTTTGATTGTTTAAATATTTTATTTGCCTGAATTGTGGTCAGAATTTCTTCCCACTCCCAACATGAAAGTTATAGAGTTTTTCCTTAGCTTCAAGAATATATATATATAATATTAATTAACTGTGCAAGTTTCTTTTATTTTGATATGGAGCTCCTGATTGTACTGTACATTTTCTATTCTTGGCCTAAATTACGACGACCCCACTTAATAGCTTGCTATTTCTTTATTGAATGAAATTGCTTGACACGATAGTGACCCGTTGTGGTGCACTCCAGATTGGTAACAAGATGAATAGTAGTGTCTTGATAGTTGCCCGTCGTGACGTACTCTTGATAAGTAGTAATGATAATGACATGATAGTGGTCCGCCGTGGCGTACTCTTGACAAGAAAACCTGACATGCTATTTCTCGAAATGCTGTTGCGACGGCTAACATGACACGACAAGATTGAATAACTTGGACACCGTGGACGATTGTGCTTATACAAATGAACCCGTATTGTCTTGCATCATGTCTAGGATGGGGACCCCTGAGTACCACGGTCAGGAGTACCCACTGTAAATGACTAAGGCTAATAACTAGAATAATTCAGTAGTCATGAGAGATTTTCCCAGTTACAGGCGATCCCATTATCCCGACCACAATTGTTGGACTTGTAGCCTGCCGTCGAGTAGGGCACATTTCCAGTCCACTGTCATGTGGGGCACTTCATGAAACAATTTATACGCACACTATCATGTGTTGCACACCAAGCTACCTAATAATTATTGATAACTGCTTAATGAATCCAGGTCGCCTGGATAACCTAGATTAGCTGCAGGACTTGTGGCTGGAGGAACATCTCATTGCATATTGCTAGTAACTAAGGCTTGTGATAACCCTAGTTAGTTAAAGTATCAAGCTGTACTTATTGCTTGACCGTGAATGATTGGATGGAGTCTAGTCTTGTCTTGATCCTGTACAAGATTGTTACATGTCCTGATTTCTTATTTTATCTTACCGATAAATGGTAGGATAAACCAAGTTCTGTTCAGACGAAGGGTTACAACCCCGGCCCTTATTTGGTTTACGTATTGTAACCTGGTTATCTGAATAGTCCCATGGTCATCTCATCGTATATCACCTTCCCAGTCTAAGTCTTGTCTAGACCCAGTTCCTAATTATTCCAGGATAATGGTGGCAATGATTGTCACTCTAATGTATTGTACTCTGTATTGTCACTCTCTCATTGTCACCTCTAGCAATAAATGATCAGAGACCAAGTTCTGTTCAAGCGAAGGATTACAATCTCGGTCCTTATTTCGTTTAAGGATTATAACCTGGCTTCCAGAATAGTACCTTCGTCCTCTCTTCGAATATTGCCTTATTCTATTTATTTAACATGTTCTCCAGTTTACTTTATGTAAAATGATGATTTACTTGCTGTCTTCCTATGATCGGGATGAGTGCGTTGGTACTGCACGAATCTCGATCTTTCTTTACTTATTATTTTCTTTCCCTGTTGATTGCCTATGATTGCTGGTTTTAAGTTCATAGTTCTTCCTCCTTTGTGGTACTTGCTATTTGGGGTCTGACCCCACTGGTTTTGCATGGCCAGGTTCTGATAGAAGAGCCCGAAGGATCTACCGCACCATCTACTCGATGGTGACCAGCCGGAGCACCAGAGTGCCTCAGTGGATTTCTTTTTTATCCTCCCACTGATATATAAATTCTCCTCTTATAACGTTTAGCCCCGAGCACGTGTTTAGCTCGTATTTTGGTATTTTTTTTGATATTGTAGCCTACGGGCATAAACATGATATGTGTATTCTAGACTACAGCTAGTCCTTATCATGTACGACTAATACTCTAGCTAGTCATCAGTTCGGTGGTACTGGCTTCATGATCATTCATGTATATATGGTTCAGGACGCCTTACTATTGTATGTATGATGATCGTACTCTTTGCTCTTGTATAATTACCTGTGATTGAGATACGTACGATTGTTAAACCTTAGGATTGACTGATGGCTTGTAGAGTAATCTCCATGTCTTGACAGCTTATACGTGATTTCAGAGTATTAACGTACTTTGGGATTGCGTAGCTGGTTATGTCTGCCCCCGCTCTCCGATATTCTGGTTCTGGGGCGTGACATGGTTTTAGTGGTGGCCCATGCAGGTCTCAATTTTCAGATTTGTGGGGATTACCATGTTTAGATATCTCAATCACGATTATCCTTATTGATCTCCTTCGGATTATCCTCTATCTCTGATACTTGACTTGATATCTATTTTGATCGTTGATCATTCCTGTTCCCATGATTTGATCTTGTGTCCTTCAACTTTTAAGGGCACTGTTCTTGATCCTTCTGATTATCTTGTTCGTATTTTGCCGAGGGCAGCTCAGCATTCTTCAGCCAGGCCAGTTATGGAGGATCAGTCTCAGCATGCAGGCAGAGATGTCAGTCCATCCCGAATCAGCCAGCTGCTTCTGTCTTCGTATCTTGAGACAGATGATAAAGTTCATGCATCTGTTTCAACTACGATAACACGTCCTGGGTAGAGTCATGTCTTAAACTAAGTCATTGGTACCGACTTACCTTGAGGCTTGACTTTATCTATTTTTGGGAATCAGCTTAGGCCAGCGAGGACGTTGGTTTCTACACAACTGTCTCAGGAGACATATTGATCCATATGCCTCCAGCCCTTCTTGATTATGATTTTATTTGTTCTTGTGTATTTATTTACCGCTTATGCCTTTATTTATATTACTGATTGTTTTACTTTACTTATATGTCATGCTTGATTTATTGAGATTGTTGAGTTTCCTGGAGCTTTTGTTTTGTTATCTTGTTCGACTAGCCTCAGGAAATTCCGAGGACGGAATTTTTTTAAGGTATGGAGAGTTGTGAGACCCGTCTCACTGTATTGGTATTTTATACGGATACGTGTTTATTTGAGCCATATTTCGTATTTATCGATTTGCGTGATATTTTTAAAAAAAATTCCTAGTTTGGTTTCTCATGAGAGGAGGTGTATGGTTTAGATTGAGTGGAGAGGAATGAATGGTGGAGATCACTTGAGCTTGTTATATAAGCCACTTTTCTCTCTCCCTCCTCATTCACCATCATTCATTTCTTTTCTACCAAACCCTAGCCATTAAAGAGAGGCAAGTACACCTTGCCGAATGTTGGACGATTTTAATTTTGTTTGTTCTATTCTCTTTATTGTTAAATTCTAAGCATGTTTAGAACTTGGAGTTTTTGATTTTACCGGGTGGATTATGGTAGATCTAGCTTTGTGGTATTTTTAATTTTTATGGGTTTTGATCTGTCAAACTTGCATATTTTTGTCAACTGATGGTTCCATGTTGTAAAGAATTCTATTTTACCCAAATTTGACCTACGGGAGTCTGGATTTGGGTTTCTTTTGTTGTTTGGTGGAGCATCGAGGCCATGGTATTTTTCATGGACATGTTCTCTGTGGGAGCCATTAATTTCACTTCTGGCCGCATGCAACATTGAGTTGCTGAGCCGCATGAGCATTAATCATTATTGGCCACATGGCCCTTGCATATTTTAATACCTTAGCAAGCATGCATATTTTAATGCAGTTGCTTGCATATAATAACTTGGCCGCATATGTATTAGTATTTAATGCATTAATATTTAATACACTGCAGCTGGCCGCATGGCCTTTTCCTATGCAATGCTTGCCTGCATTACTTTCTTGGCCGTATGACCCTTTTAATTCCTGGCCGCATGTGCTTCCCCCATTATTAATTGCATGGCCTTTTCTTACTAGCTTGCATGCATAGGCTCATGCATAAATAATTCATATGCTTGCTCCCCCGTCCATTGTGGCCGCATGCACTAATATAGTGTTGTTGGAGCCGCATGAACACTTATGCCATGTGTATTTATTACATGGCCAATACCATGTGTATTTATTACATGGACAATGCCATGTACATTTAATGCAGCCAAGGCCATGTGATATATTTAATGCTTGATTGTATTAATACATGCATTGCATGCTTATGTATTTTATTAGCCGCATAGGCCAAAGGCCACGTTAAGTATTTAATGCATGTCATATTTTGCATGCAAGCTTGCATGCTTGCATGCTTATGTATTTAGTTGGCCAACTATATTGGCTTGGCCTTTTGTTTAATCACCTGCAGTAGCATGCATGCAATTGGCATTAATGGCCGCATGGGTGCTTTCATGTTTAAATATATTGGCCGCATGGCCTAATACAAACAGTAGCTTGCATATATTCATGGTCCTTTGTAATTTAATGAGGCCGCATGCATTTGCATGGCCTTTAGAATTGTTGTAGCCGCATACTAGCTTGCATGCATACTAGCTTGCATGCATTGTCAATCTTGGCCGCATAAGAGAATTCTTCTGGCCGCATGGCCTTGCTATCAGTAGTTTGCCGCATGGAGCAATTAATGCTGCATGCAACTTCTTAGTGCAATTATTTGTTTGGGCCGTATGGCCTTTATTGTATTTGTTTGGCCGCATGGCCTCCTTCAATTTAATATTGGTCGCATGGCCCCTTCCACTGGCATGGCTTATTATATACATGTAATCATTGCTTCACGTGGATCATTAATTAAATAGTTCACGTGAACTTTCCTTCCTTGCTGCATTAATTGTTGGGTCCCACTTGGCTAGAATATATGTAATTTAGGCCACATGGCCCCAGTACTTGAGTGGCCACGTGTCCTTTTCTTTTGCGTGAGTGGATGCTTGCATTTATTGCGGGTCCCACTCTCTTTGTCTTTCCTGATTGCATGAATATTTCTTGCTGGCATTTAATGTTGGCCGCATGGCCTCCCACCCATTCTTGGCCGCATGGCCCCTTCAGTTATTTTCTGACCGCATAAGCTTTGGCTGGCCGCATGGGTGGCCTCCCACTCTTTTTGGCCGCATGTATGTTCTCCCACTTTTGGGCCGTATGGGGTCCACTTTGATTGTTTAAATATTTTATTTGCCTGAATTGTGGTCAGAATTTTTTCCCACTCCCAACATAAAAGTTGTAGAGTTTTTCCTTGGCTTCAAGAATATATATATATATAATATTAATTAACTGTGCAAGTTTTTTTTATTTTGATATGGAGCTCCTGATTGTACTGTACATTTTCTATTCTTGGCCTAAATTGCGACGACCCCACTTAATAGCTTGCTATTTCTTTAATGAATGAAATTGCTTAACACGATAGTGACCCGTTGTGGTGTACTCCAGATTGGTAACAAGATGAATAGTAGTGACTTGATAGTGGCACGTCGTGGCGCACTCTTGATAAGTAGTAATGATAATGACATAATAGTGGCCCGCCGTGGCGTACTCTTGACAAGAAAACCTGACATGCTATTTCTCGAAATGCTGTTGCGACGGCTAACATGACACGACAAGATTGAATAACTTGGACACCGTGGACGATTGTGCTTGTACAAATGAACCCGTATTGTCTTGCATCATATCTAGGATGGGGATCCCTGAGTACCACGGTCAGGGGTACCCACTGTAAATGGCTAAGGCTAATAACTAGAATAATTCAGTTGTCATGAGAGATTTTCTCAGTTACAGGCGATCTCGTTATCCCGGCAACAATTGTTGGACTTGTAGCCTGCCGTTGAGTAGGGCACATTTCCAGCCCACTATCATGTGGGGCACTTCATGAAATAATTTCTACGTACACTGTCATGTGTTGCACACCAAGCTACCTAATAATTATTGATAACTGCTTAATGAATCCAAGTCGCCTGGATAACCTGGATTAGCTGCAGGGCTTGTGGCTGGAGGCACATCTTATTGCATATTGCTAGTAACTAAGGCTTGTGATAACCCTAGTTAGTTAAAGTATCAAGCCGTACTTATTGCTTGGCCGTGAATGATTGGATGGAGTCTAGTCTTGTCTTGATCTTGTACAAGATTGTTACATGTTCTGATTTCTTATTTTGTCTTGCCGATAAATGGTGGGATAAACCAAGTTCTGTTCAGACGAAGGGTTACAACCCCGGTCCTTGTTTGGTTTATGGGTTGTAACCTGGTTATCTGAATAGTCCCATGGTCATCTCATCGTATATCACCTTCCCAGTCTAAGTCTTGTCTAGACCCAGTTCCTAATTATTCCAGGATAATGGTGGCAATGATTGTCACTCTAATGTATTGTACTCTGTATTGTCACTCTCTGATTGTCACCTCTAGCAATAAATGATCAGAGACCAAGTTCTGTTCAGGCGAAGGGTTACAATCCCGGTCCTTGTTTCGTTTAAGGATTGTAACCTAGCTTTCGAAACAGTACCTTCGTCCTCTCTTCGTATATTGCCTTGTTCTATTTATTTAACATGTTCTCCAATTTACTTTATGTCAAATGATAATTTACTTACTGTCTTCCTATGATCGAAATGAGTGCGTTGGTACTGCACGAATCTCGATCTTCCTTTTCTTATTGTTTTCTCTCCCTGTTGATTGCCTATGATTGCTGGTTTTAAGTTCATAGTTCGGCCTCCTTTGTGGTACTTGCTATTTGGGGTCTGATCCCACTGGTTTTGCATGGCCAGGTTCTGATAGAAGAGCCCGAAGGATCTACCGTACCATTTACTCGACGGTGACCAGCCGGAGCACCAGAGTGCCTCAGTGGATTTCTTTTTCATCCTCCCACTGATATGTAAATTCTTCTCTTGTAACGTTTAGCCCCGAGCACGTGTTTAGCTCGTGTTTTGGTATTTTCCTTGATATTGTAGCCTACGGGCATAAATATGATATGTGTATTCTAGACTATAGCTAGTCCTTATCATGTACGACTAATACTCTAGCTAGTCATCAGTTCGGTGGTACTGGCTTCATGATCATTCATGTATATATGGTTCGGGACGCCTTACTATTGTATGTATGATGATCGTACTCTTTGCAATTGTATAATTGCCTGTGATTGAGATACGTAGGATTGTTAAACCTTAGGATTGACTGATGGCTTGTAGAGTAACCCCCATGTCTTGACAGCTTATACGTGATTTCAGAGTATTAACGTACTTTGGGATTGCGTAGCTGGCTATGTCTGCCCCCGCTCTCCGGTATTCTAGTTCTGGGACGTGACAAGCGTAGAGTGAATAAGCACATTACCCCCGACATGGATAGTAGTTTAGTCTTCCATCCATGCAATCGAGCAATGTACTTGTCAAGTAGCATGTTATAGGTGTTAACTCGAGATTTAGGTTTGAGGAGGCAATGCCCCAAAAACCTGTCATCACTATGCATGAAAGTAAGGTGCAGCTTGGAGGGTAGAGATTGCTTGGTATGAGAATCATCCTGCTTGCTGAAGTGAATGCTCGATTTATCGAGATTAATCCGTTGTAACTACACCAATTTTTGAAACTAATTACATGCTTTCCTTTATATAAAAATTAAACATACGGATAGCTAGTGTTATAACTTTCTATAAAAAAATATAAAACATAAGACGGTCTGTGTAATTAGTTTCAAAATAGGGGTATTAGTGTAATAAGTATGAAACATAGGAGCATTTAGCATAAAATGCCCTTTTGTATTTTATATATTTGAAAAAAACAATTTAGGGATTAACCTTTTCATATTTACAGTTCGATACAAAAAATCTTGATAATTACGAAAAATCCTCTAAAACTTGTCAACGAATCTCCAAGTTAACTCATATTATAAGAAAATATTTGTTAAGTTTAAAGAAACCATTTTTCTAACCATTTTGCCTTTGTATGTCTCCTTTGTCCTCTCTACTTATCCAAACAATGTGTTCCTCGTGAGCATAAAATTTTATGTTCTTACTAAACTCATAATAGACGTGTTTGTGGGTTTTTCTTGAACGAGCTTATGATATGGATTCATAGTTAGCCAATTAGTAAGTTCATGGTAGCCAATTAATGAGTTCATGGATTTTTCTTAATGTAATGTTAGATAATTAGGTTATGAGCTTATTGTTACGGACTTAGTATTTTTATCGACACTTCTATCAGTGCGATGCAAAAACTTCATACTCGAAGACCCCAATTAGCATTTTCCAATCGTTTCTAAGATGAGAATGAGAACAATATAAAGCAAAAAAGAGATTGGAAGATTGAAAACTTCACTATAATAGAGAGTTTACAATTTTTTAGGTGGTAAGAAACAAATAAGCCCCCCCCCCCCACTTATTTATAGTGCCTCACAGGGCTTACATGAAGCTTTTAGAAACAGAATATTCCAAAAATTATTCTAGGTCCTAGATATTTCTATGAAAGACTCTAGAACATCTAGAAACTCATTGAGACTTCATAAATCTTCAAAAATGCTCAATCACATTCTAGAGGATTTTGTAACCTTCCAGCAAAACTCTGCTCCATGGAGGGATATGCAGATCCGTCTCGGTGGGGCAAAAAATCTTGTGCGAGACACTCTCCCTCACATGTTGTGTTGACACCCTTGTCGACGGATGAGCTGAGTTTTGGAATGACGTCCACTCTCATAGGCATGATCGTTGCACGTCGTTCCTTCCTTGTGCTTCTTGTGCAGCCCTTTTCATACTTACACATCTTCTCCTCAATATCGAAAGTAAACATGTTTGTCGTGCCAACGTCTTTCACTATGGTATGTACCATCCTCGGAATAGAAAGAGGCTCGAACGGACTATTAGGTCCTTGATCCACCTCACCTCGTGGGTGCGCATAGTTCTCCACACCTCCGCGCATGCGATTCATATTGCAGCTCTATTGACTCGGACGTCCACCATAATCCTTGATCGACTCCATGCACCAATCACTCCACCTTGTCACTTCTGCATCCGTGTAGTCTACGACGTGCTTCTCATTTATAGCGTCCGATTTGGTAGCACAATTTACCTCCCTCTGCAGAAGTGATTCATCGGGACATCCCTTTCTAACACCCTTGGTCTCGCTCGGAAGGTCTTCCTCCCCATAGTCCTCCTTCATCTCAAGTATCGCTAGGTAGGTCGTCTTCCTTTTTTCTATCCATCTTGAGATAAATGACAGAGATAGATGTCACGCCCCGGTCCTGTAGGACCGATCGTCCTCGCTAAGGCGTGATATCGCACGAGCCTAGATTGTTCTCATACAAGACAATTTCTATAATAGCCTATTACAGGCTAAGCGACGGGTCATCACACAGAAGTCCTGAGCAGAAGCATTAAATGAACAAAGACAAAACAAGTATTCAAACCAAAATTGCTTTCTTTGATTGATAATGAAGATAAGGTTACAAAGGCGTGAAGCCAAGATTACAAGTCGTTCAAACCCACTTTTCTTTCAATTTATAAGTCACTCAGCTCACTCCCATTATCTCAATATAACTTGACGAGCCAGTGGATGCTTCAGATAGGCGATGTCCATACATTATGTTTGGTATAAGTCCAGACTCCATGCGACCGCACGTCTCGAAACGCTAAGGAACTCCGTGCCTCGACACATCCAAGCGAGCTCCGTACCAATGAGCTTCTACATGTGCCTGTATATGGAAATTGTGTGGGTGTCAGTACTCAACTGTACTGATAGAGTGAGCTCCTCTTCCACCCATACAAAACTAATACGTTCATTTACTTTGTGCAACGTAACCCTTTATGATTGTCTTTCTATTCTGACCTTAGGATCAATTTTTGGACGTAGACGTCTCGTCTACTTGTGTCTCTAGACCATCACCGTGTCATCGCACCGATAACTTACTTATCCTTGCCTCTAGAACCTTCTCGTGCCAACAACGTCAACTTATCGACTCGTACTTGCCTTTCGGTCCATACTTTAAGACTCAATCACACGGACGTGCCATCAACTCTTTTTCGTGCATCCACAACGAGGCCATGCATCGCAACTCAGTACCACTTGACCAACTTTGCCTTACGGCCCTTCCTGACTTAAACTTGAAATGAGCTAATCCAACTTACTTATACTTTTGTGTCAACGACCCACCAACCCACGCTACACTTCGTGCCGTAGCACGGTGTCTTCGTTGTAGCCAAATCTTAGGCCCAAATATTGTGTTGTAAATCGTGCACACATTCAACTCGACTCATTATTACCGTGCACACAAATCTTGACTCAATCCAAAGGCATGTACGTGGATCGCTACTAATATGCTGACTCATCTATATGAAATTGTCACTAGTACCACAAACTATACTTCGACTTATAGCTTTGCTATTCGGCGACCCTTTCAGCCCAAGTAGCGAGCCCCGACATGAGCGGTACTCCCAGCTCGGCTATACCACATTTTCTCCTAGGCTAAAACGATCCTATGTTCCCAGGTTGGTCGTGTAACTTCCCGTTCCCAGAATACATATTTTTAGACATATACTGCTTTAATATATTCAATAACTATCATGTATTATTCTGTAGTTAAACCCCTTTAATTTCATGATTAATTAATTTCCTGCAATTTTATTTCTGTATTTTATTTTCTGCTTTCATATTCTACTTTAGCTTTACTTTGGGTTCGGCTTGGATTGGCTTAGTTAAGTTGGTTCATCATGAACCGAAACAAACCCCCACCTACCACCACCCCTTCCATTTAAAGCCCACCCCTTTCTCTCTCTTCATTACTCCACCATTAATCTTTTTCTTCCTCATAACTCCTCCCCCACCTACCAGCCGCCAAGGCAAGTGCCAATTTGCTTCTTGATGGATCTCCATTTTTATTGTTCCATCATCTTCCTTACTTGATCTTAAGCCTTTTTAGTACTTACCAATTTCAATTTCCATGGTTCATTTCATGTAGATCTAAGTTTAATGCATTTTCGGATTTCTTAGGTTTTGATCTAGTAAACTTTGTTATCTTTAAGTTTTGATGGTTCCATGTTGAAGAAAATTTTGTTTTACCCAATTTTGACCTATGGAAGTCCGAATTTGGGCTTGGAAGGAAGGATTTATGGAGCTTAGAAGCAATGACTTCCCATGGTTCTTTCTCTCGGAAAAGAGAAGAAGAAGAAGAACAGTACTTGACCGCATGAGTTTTTATGCGACAAGTCTCCCTTGGCCGCATGGGCTTAGTTAGCCGCATGGGCTTAGTCAGCCGCATAAAACTTGATCGGCCACTTGCCGCATAAAGATCAGCCCGAGCCGCATGGAGTTATCTGACCGCATGAGACTTATCTGCCGTATATAGGCATGCACCCATTTCAACCGCATGGCGCTGACCATTTTCAGCCGCATGGTGCTGATCATTCTCAGTCGTATGGCGCCGCGTGACTCCGTAGCCGCATGAGATATTTCTCAGCCGCATGGGCGCGCGATTGCTTGCAGCCGCATGAATTCGAAACCCGAGCCGCATGAGGCCAGTCATCCGCAGCCGCATGAACTTCCATTGTATCTTAGCCGCATAAAGCTTATTTGCATCCAGCCGCATAGGCTTGTTCTTTGAGCCCCATATGAATTGTTATTCCCAGACCGCATAGATGGAGCCCGACCTGCCTAGCCGCATAAATAGGCATCTGCCTATGGCTTCCCATAATGCCCTTTTGGCTGATTCTGTCCCGAGTTAGCATTAATTAAACATAAATTGTTATTTTGGCATTAATTGACATTGATTGACATTTATCACCATTGATTGATTGACTTGGCATTTATTAACATTAATTATTGTCTTGATATTAATAAACAGGGATTGTTATCTTAATTTAGTAAATTGACCATGCGTTCCTAGTTGAAACTAAGAGGCTGGCTAGTCGTCTTATTGAATTAAACAAATGAGACACGAACTATGGTAATCGACTGGCTGATCCCGAATATTGGCCTACAGGCACATGCAGGCTTCAATTTATTTATTTATTTATTTATTTATCTTATCAAAGCAGCATGTGTACTTTATGGTCAAGGCGTGATTATTCCGTGGTTAGTTTTGATTGTTGCATTATGCTATGTAAGACCTACAACCTAACCACACGGGTATCGTTGTAGAGTTGTGCATATCGTACCCCGTACGAAAGTACTCATTTGAATGACCATGATCCACGGCATGGGATTTCATTCAACGTAGAGACTATTAAGTTAGATAAAATAATGATTGCATGGAGAGAATGGATTCTCGAGTTCTTACATGGCAGCCCTTTTGGGACTATTAAGTGCCCGACAGGTCGACTGGTTCCCACAGATACTGCAAATCTACCACACGGGCAGGGAGCGGTATCTGCTTATATTATTTAATTGTACATGGTATATTAACGACGGGCGTCCCGCTGGGACTCGTCTAATTCATAATTGGCGCAATTGATTGACTGGATAGACTAGCCTTGCTTGCACATAGTAAGAACTGAGGGATCCTTTATTGCATAATTCTAGGATAAATTGGAACTCACAGTAGCAAGCCGTAGTAGTTGCATGGCCGTTTAAATTAATTTGTTTGTGTACTGTACCTACTCTGTTACCTAACTGAGATGATCAGAATGTCAGGACATGACGGGTCAACTTCTGTCCTTGTTTGGTTGGGAGGTTGGTTCGAAGTGTCGTGATGTTAAGAGAATTCTAGTAGATAGCAGAGATCTATTATCATTACTGGCTTCATTCCTCATATCGTGCTCTCTTGCGGTACTTGCTATTAGAGGTCTAACCTCTCTGGTTTTGCATGGCCAGATTTAGAGCCGATCCCCGAGGATCCAGCTTACTTCTACCTCCAAGATGGTCAATACTAGAGGGATGATCGCAGGAGGACTCGAATGGGTTTCTTACTTCTCTGCTCGTTTTGTTAAATACTTATACTTTGCCGTTTGGCACCGACATGTTAGTCGGGTGGTCTTGTACCTACTTTTGCATAATTGTAACTAAGTCAGGCTGCAGCTGATAATAATTGTGTATACTTACTACATCATCTGGCTGTGTTTTGTAAAGCCAAATATCAAGAACATTTTGACTGAACATTTGGGACGCCTTACTGCTTTATCTCACATGTTCTCTATTTCTGTTTCTCGTTTGAATGATTGAGACAATAGATGTGAAGTGACCATAGCGAGACTTTTATGTATTATGCACCCCCTCGTCTTATTAGACAGCATTGATCGTATTATACGGTATTCATCTACCCGTAATACGTAGCTGGCTGAGTCACTCCCCCGCTCTCCAGTATTCTGGTTCTGGGGCGTGATAGGTCGTTTCGAAGAAACTTTCCCTTGTCGACAAGTTGTCCAATGACCATGCAAGACTCCTCGAACTACCGTCTTACATAGTCATTATTCTTCTAGTGTTACCATCTTTTCAGGACCATGTTAAAGACTTCTAGTATTTGAGACCGCCTCGACGACCCATGATCGCGAGTATTCTTCTATGTTGCCATATCATTTTACTCAACTCAGGAATGACTATTTGATAGCCCTTTTTTTAAACTCAATTTAAATCAACCGTGGCTCGTTCCTTAAACCAATGGTGCTCTGTGTGACACTACCGCCCAAGTCATACTCTACATGACGAGCTTTAGGACCGTAGGACTGTGTAGCTACAACCAGCCGCAGAAATTGTGGGACCGTGCTTGCTATTACTTCGATAGCCCTTGACATAACTTTTGCCTAACTCCATCATGCGATACAACATAATACGTGGGACAACCAAGGCTATGCCAAGCCCTTGCACCATAGAAACATGTATTCAGACTTGTGGGATACCTATGCTAAGCAAAACATTGGACAGTGCATGCTTTATCAAGCATGTATAAGTGCGATGCCAATGACTTATGCTAAGTTCATAGATCTATGGCACATAGATCAACTTTTCCTTCTTCCAAGGCACGGTACGAAGGACCAAGCGTTATTTTGAAAGAACGTCGTGCAACTATTCTAATCCGACCGTAGGACTTTTCCATATTCTAACTCATTTTGACCAAACTTGGGATTATTTCCTTAGCTATGTGGATTCGCCTCTTTTATAGTCAAGCCTACTTGTGCATTTAAAAACTTTTGTTTTATTAGTGTGAAGGCCAAGCTGAGGCAAGTTCACCGAAGCCACCCACCCGAGCAAGGAGTCTGTCACGATCCGCACCCGCTTTCTGGGATGCAAGTGCGTGAACAAGTCAGCTACATATCAAGCGGACTCCAGCCCGCCTCGAATACATTTAAGCTATCTAGACTATGGTAATATGCCTAATCATGGCAAGGCAAATCTATATCTCAATCCACAAGAGTATATAAAACAAGAATGAACACTATGGGTCATGGTTTGCAGCCTACTAGCATATATGTCTGATTAGACCCTAAAGAAATAACACGAGTCTACAAACTAGGCTAACAAGCAGAATATGGCATAATAATGAATATAAAGCACGAGAGGATAATAAAGTATTTTCATAAGCAAGTACCTGTATCCATACAGATGTAATCACTACCATCATGATCCGCTAACTAACTCCGTGAAATCTGCTACCTGAAGAGATCATCAGGTCCTCAGGGGACTAGCAAGATACATAAAAATATGCCTACTAATATAACAGTAAATAACATGTATAGAGGGTAAGAACAGTACAAGGAGAATATCTAAGGAACGACATGTCATATGGAAATGTAATACTAGACTTGGCTAACAATCAATCGAATAACACCTATAGCTTGTAGTACAATGCAAGATACTCCTAATCTGTAGTATGTTTCAATTGTAGTACAATACAAGATACTCCCAATCGAGAATAGCCAATTCTAGTATCGATCTCCTCTCCTAAAGGAATACAAGGGTCAAGTAAACTCCTATAGATTGTAGTACAATGCAAGATACTCCCAATTTATAGTATATTTCAATTGTAGTACAATGCAAGATACTTTCAACCGAGATTGGTCAAGTGTCAGGTCATACTCAAGACAAGTCCAAGTCGATCAATATCAGGTCAAGTCAAGAAAATATGGCGTAGAACTGACAACTCTATCACGAGACACGATAAACACGAATAAAACCAATGGACAAGCAAAAGAAATAAATAATATCCTATACGTGCACGTAAATCTAGAAAACAAGTAAAGCAGTCGATGACAAATCAATCACAATATGAGAACCATGTAACCATGTGGAAAGGAAAACAACAGAAAAGGATACATGTAAATACTATATAAGTTCGGTAAGATATACTTGCCTGGTTCCGTGATGTGAAGATGAAGTCTTGCTCCCGCATCTATGCCTCCGAAATACAATGCTCCTAAATAATTTATTTAACTACTTATGAAACTTATAACAGAATTTAATTGACTAGATTAATATTTTATACTTGAACTATATTCAAATATCACGTAGGACTAATTAAATTGTATAACATGCATACGTGTCCAACGAGACCTCGGAACACAGTTTTAGGGTTTTCGACCTTCCAATTAATCGGTTATGACCCCACTTTAATAACAAACTTACAAATCATAGAAAGTTCCTAAAAATAATATCTAAAACTATTTTCTACAGTATTAACTCTGAAATTTTAGAACTACAATTTATAAAGAATTAATGTAACTAGTTGACGACTACGTCAGCTAGTCTACCCGAAACTCGTCTAGAACATAGCCAATTACTCAAAATAGCTAAAATATCCAAAAATATATTTTATACATAATTTAAATTACATTATTTCTCAGAATTAAGACATAAATACAAGAGTTAAGTTATACTACTAAGTTGGAACGTTCTAGGTCAGCAGGTTACCCAAAAATAGCTAGTTTTGACCTATAATTTTCTCGACCAGATTTGAGTTGCTAAATTTGTGGGAAAATACTTAAAAGTCCTAATTTATATATATGAACACACATAAAATTCAGTTTTGAAAATAATCACCAATAATTTATAGTTCCTTCACAACGGGGTTAATTTTGATCCTACTGAAACATGAATATTACGACTATAAATCATGAAACTTTTATAGATGATTATACATAGAAAATCCATCAAAATATGATTTCTACAGATTTAATAACATATTTTCTAGCGAAATTTAGTAAGGGTTTGAGATAAAAAAATTAGGGTTTCTTACAAAAAGTCTTTGCAAGAGAGGTTGTGAAGACTTCTCCTTGCCAAAGCTCCAAACTTTCTTACTATCTTTGCTTGCTAATCCTCTCTTGGTGAGTTTGGAAGGTTTGGCAATGACTATAGATAGTTGGATGGAGAAGATGGAGTTTTTAGGGTATGTTTTGAGTGGTTGGATGGATGTATGGTGGAGGAGATGAGTTTTTGTGAAGGATGGAGAGATATGCAATGGAGAATATGATGTATGGAGGGCTATGTGGGAGAGGTGATGCCGAATATAAGGGGGAAGTAAGGGAGTGGTCAGCCAAGAAGGAAAAAAAGAAGAAATTAAGTTAGAGTTTGGGTTTGGGTATGAGTTGATGTACATATATGGGCCTTTTGGGTTGCATGCATAAAAAGGACTAGAAATCCTATTCCTATTGAGATGCTTGGCCGAATATCCAAGGAAGGGGCTGCTTTGGTCGTCTAAGAGTGCTCCTACTTGGTTGGGGTGGTGGTTTGGTGAGTTGGCTAATTGATTGGATTGAGGATTAAAAATATCTTTCCTAATATAGACTATTTAAATCTATCTATATAAATACAATCCAAAATCTTAATTAAATACAAAATATATGTATTTATTAATATTTATTAATGCCCAAGATGCATACTTAGGATTAGGTTGGACTTTGGGTCAAATATAAACTAATGCCAACTAGGATTACACGTAGACACTTTCTATAAATAGAAACTTTCCAAAATTGAAAACATATTAATATTAATAAAAATATATATACAAAATATATATATCAACATGAAGGTATTTGAGAGTACTATACGTGTATTTGGATTTAGTTCAGGTCAAGTCGAGGCTAAATTGGTACAACCGGGTCTCCTAGAAAGTCAATAATCTAATAATTAAATAAATAAATCATCGGTGGGGGTTAAGTCGCAACTTGGCCTGATTTTCCTAGTTAGAACACACATATGGCTCGGTCTTTCCTACCATGGCTAAAACGCTAGTCAAAGCACACGTGTACACTATCCGTGCCACAATTTTTGGTCTTGTACTCCAAAACTCAATCATGGCTAAGGTCATCTATAATAATAATTATTTAATTTAAAGATATTCATAAATTACATAAAATCCTATTTAAGCAAAAAAATAATCCAAAAATTCTGGGGTTTTATATACTACCCACCTTAAAATAATTTCGTTATCGAAATTAAAATCAGGCTCACTAACAAAGAACCGCGCTAGTGTAATTAGGAATAGTTCAAAGGATACGCTAGGTCACTACGGTGTCTCCTAATAACTCAAGTAATAATCAATACTAAATAATTTAGTTTACAACATCTCTATCGTAAAACTATTGATGGTTATCTCTAGTCGCTATTTTTGGTACCAGTGGTCTTACAATAATGGCGTTGAAGGTTTTCCCTCCTAACTATATTATTATCACAACTATATAAGTCTTATTTCACCTAATCAATCTAAGTGATACCTACCAATCTGTCTAATCCTAACTTTACAACTTGTAGGGCATAATAGTAAATGGGTTGGGTTAGCCTATATTTAGGTTCTTCTAGTAGAGGGTCAGTTTCTACTCTAAAATTACTACTCTATTCTTGATCAAGCGACTACCATAAAGGACGTAACCTATTATGATCATTTAGCCATTTCTAGAACGTCTACCCACCTTTGGTCAAACTACCTCATCAAATACATGATGCCCTATGGCATCTCTAATTCTCCTTATCTATCAAGTAGTCACAATACAATAAGCAGACTAACTTACACTATAACTTAAGATTTTTTTTTGATAAATCCTATATAGCACGATTATTTGTCGCTCCGAAATAGGAAGGGACGAAAAGCAATGATACGAGAAAGCAAAGGAAGAGTAATCGAGAGTAATTACGAAGGTCAAGGACGGTAGAGAAATTTTTAAGAGAATTTTTCAAGGCAGTGTGGATTGAGATTTCTAAGGGTTTAGTCATATTCGCAGGCTCGTATCAGTACAGTTACGTAACCGATACGATATGCTTTGACCTACATGGCCACCAAAAAATTTGTCACGATCAGCACCCGTTTTCCGGGATGCAAGTACGTGAACAAGTCGGCTACGTATCAAGCGGACTCCAGCCCGCCTCGAATACGTATAAGCTGTCTAAACTATGGTAATATGCCTAGTCATGGCAAAAAAAATCTATATCTCAATCCACAAGAGTATATAAAACAAGAATGAACACTATGGGTCGTGGTTTGCAGCCCACTAGCATATATGTTTGATTAGACCCTAAAGATATAACACGAGTCTATAAACTAGGCTAACAAGCAGAATATAGCATGATAGTGAATATAAAGCACGAGAGGATAATAAAGTAATTTCACAAGCAAGTACATGTATCCCTACAGATGTAATCACTACCATCATGATCCGCTAACTAACTGTGTGAAATCTGCTACCTGAAGAGATCATCAGGTCCTCAGGGGACTAGCAAGATACATAAAAATATGCCTACTAATATAACAGTAAATAACATGTATGGAGGGTATGAACAGTACAAGGAGAATATCTAAGGAACGACATGTCATATAGAAATGTAATACTAGACTTGGCTAACAATTAATCGAATAACACCTATAGCTTGTAGTACAATGCAAGATACTCCTAATCTATAGTATATTTCAATTGTAGTACAATGCAAGATACTTCCAATCGAGAATAGCCAATTCTAGTATCGATCTCCTCTCCTAAAGGAATACAAGGGTCAAGTAAACTCCTATAGACTGTAATACAATACAAGATACTCCCAATCTATTGTATATCTCAATTGTAGTACAATACAAGATACTCCCAATCGAAATTGGTCAAGTCAGGTCAAGTCATACTCAAGACAAGTCCAAGTCGATCAATATCAGGTCAAGTCAAAAAAATATGGCGTAGAACTGACAACTCTATCACGAGACACGATAAACACGAATAAAACCAATGGACAAGCAAAAGAAATAAATAATATCCTATACGTGCACGTAAATCTAGAAAACAAGTAAAGCAGTCGATGACAAACCAATCACAATATGAGAACCATGTAACCATGTGGAAAGAAAAACAACAGGAAAGGAAATATGTAAATACTATATAAGTTCGGCAAGGTATACTTGCCTGGTTCCGTGATGTGAAGATAAAGTCTCGCTCCCGCGTCCGCGCCTCCGGAATCCAATGCTCCTAAATAATTTATTTAACTACTTATGAAACTTATAGCAGAAATTAATTAACTAGATTAATGTTTTAAACTACTTGAACTATATTCAAATATCTCGTAGGACTACTTAAATTGTATAACATACATACGTGTCTAACGTAACCTCGGAACACAATTTTAGTGTTTTCGACCTTCCAATTAATCGGTTATGACCCCACTTCAATAACACACTTAGAAATCATAGAAAGTTCCTAAAAATAATATATAAAACTATTTTCTACAGTATTAACTCAGAAATTTTAGGACTACGATTTACAAAGAATTAATGTGACTAGTTGACTACTACGTCAGCTAGTCTACCCGAAACTCGTCCGGAACATGGTCAATTACTCAAAATAGCTAAAATAACCAAAAAAATATATTTTATACAGAATTTAAATTACATTATTTCTCATAATTAAGACATGAATATAAGAGTTAAATTATGCTACTAAGTTGAAACATTCTAGGTCAGCAGGTTACCCAAAATAGCTAATTTTGACCTATAATTTTCCCAACCAGATTTGAGTTAATAAATTCGTAGAAAAATAATTAAAAATCCTAATTTATATATTTATGAACACACATAAAATTTAGTTTTGAAAATAACTACCAATAACTTATTGTTCCTTCACAACGGGGTTAATTTTGATCCTACCGAAACATGATTATTACGACTATAAATCATGAAACTTTTATAGACGATTATACATAGCAAAAGCCATCAAAATATGATGTCTATATATTTAATAACATATTTTCTACAGAAATTTAGTAAGGGTTTGAGATGGAAAAATTAGGGTTTTCTTACCAAAACTTCTTGCTATAGAGGTTGTGAAGACTTCTCCTTGCCAAAGCTCCAACCTTTCTTACTATCTTTGCTTGCTAATCCTCTCTTGGTGAGTTTGGAAGGATTGGAAATGGCTATAGATGGCTGGATGGAGAAGATGGAGTTATTAGGATTTGTTTTGAGTGGTTGGGTGGATGTATGGTGGAGGAGATGAGTTTTTGTGAATGATGGAGAGATGTGCAATGGACAAGATGATGTATGGAGGGATATGGGAGAGAGGTGCTGCCGAATATGAGGGGGAAGTAAGGGAGTGGTCGGCCAAAAAGGAAAAAAGAAGAAAAAAAATTAAGTTTGGGTTTGGGTATGAGTTGATGTACATATATGGGCCTTTTGGGTTGCATGCATGAAAAGGAGTGAGAATCCTATTCCTAATGAGATGCTTGGCTGAATATCCAAGGGAGGGGCTGCTTTAATCGGCCAAGAGTGCTCCCACTTGGTTGGGGTGGTGGTTTGGTGAGTTGGCTAATTGATTGGATTGAGAATTAGAAAGGTCTTTCCTAATATAGACTAATTAAATATATCTATTTTTTTTAAATTAAATCTATCTATATAAATACAATCCAAAATATGAATTAAATACAAAATATATGAATTTATTAATATTTATTGATGCCCAACATGCCCACTTAGGATTGGGTTGGACTTTGGGTCAAATATAAACTAATGCCAACTAGGATTACACGTAGACACTTTCTATAAATAGAAACTTTCCAAAATTGAAAATATATTAATATTAATAATATATATATATATATATATATATATATATATATATATATATATATATATATATATATATATATATATATAATATCAAAATGAAGGTATTTGAGAGTACTACATGTCTATTTAGATTTGGATTTGATTCGGGTCAAGTCGGGAATAAATTGGTACAACCGGGTCTCCTAGAAAGTCAACAATCTAATAACTAAATAAATAAATTATCGGTGGGAGTTAAGTCACAACTTGGCCTGGTTTTCCTAGTTAGAACACATCTATGGCTCGGTCTTCCCTACCATGGCTAAAATACTAGTCAAAGCACACGTGTACACTATCTGTGCCACAATTTTTGGTCATCTTGTACTCCAAAACTCAACCATGGCTAAGGTCATCTATAATAATAACTATTTAGTTTAAAGATATTCATAAATTCCATAAAATCCTATTTAAGCCAAAAATAATTATCCAAAAATTTTGGGATTTTACAGAGACGCCTCGACCGAGTGGGACTTCGAGCAAGCCATTGCATGGCTAAGTGCGAACGTCGTTGGCGTGTTGATTCCTCCGGTTGAATTGAACGGGACGGGACACTACATTATACACCACTCAAAAAAGTTTCGTCCTCGAAACTTACTGAGTATACACTCTTCGACTTATCAATTGATTCAATATTCAATGACTCCCGTATACATTCCTCCTATGTGTTTCTTCAATCTGAGCCACGCTCGTACTTTGGTTATCTTTCACATCGAACAACTATATCTCAACTTAGGTAACTTATACTCGTCGCGCACGCGGACAACTCAATTCTAGGAAAACCACCCGATCAACTAATATTCAAGTTCATCTCAAATCCAATGATCGAACTGCCATCAATATTTTTCTTCGCAACACACAATTTCAAAATCCTCGATAACTTCTCGTTCTTTATTCTCATTTGAATTCAACTATCACTTAGTTGGATCGCATCTCCATAATATATGTATTTCAGCCAAGCCTTATGATAGTGAATCCAATCCCACATATTCGATTCATCCTATCAATCCTGAAAATCAATCGTACCGATGCTACCTATCGAAACAGGAACGTCTGTAACTGTCTATTTTCAAAAATGAGGATAATTTTGAACTTTTGTAAAATTGATTATTTAATAATAGGTTTAAATCATGTTATTGATTTACTGGTGATTTTGAATATTTTAATCTAATTAAATTAATGTTTTATGATTTTGTTCTTTGGCTAGTGTAACCTTAGAGTTGCTTAGCCTAGAGACTAACCATGACCATGAAAGCCTAACCCATGCGACTAGATTAGCTAATTATCATTTTTTAGTCTAATAATATGTTGGTTATTTTGTGACTTGAATTATTTAGGATTTTGATTAATTGGTAAATTTTATATTATTTTAATAATATTTAAATTGATGTATTATGATTTTGGTTATTTTTTATATTGTAATATTTTGATAATTTTTATATTTTAATATTATATTTTTGGGTTTAGTTTGATCGGGTTTGAGTTTTGGCTCATTTTGACCTGTGTTAGTGACCCAGATAGCTTAGACTCTAGTTGGGACCCATAGTTTAGCTAGACATGTCCCATAAATCCCACTAATTAGTATAGTGCATTTAGACAAATCCCATATGACTTAATTGGTCCATTTGGTTATTTAAACTTGACCCTTTTAGCCCAAAACTTCCACATAAGACAAAATTGACTCAAAGGGGGGCTTGGAGGGCATTTTGGACATTTGTCAAATGCTCCCAAACCTCTTAAATCTGGCCGACAGCAAGGAGACCCCCTCTCCACTTCATTTTCTTCACATCTTGCTCTTCTTCTTCTCCTTTGAGAGTTCCTTCCCAAACCAAGCCAAAACCCTTTGATTTCAAGCCCAAAGTAAGTCAAATCTCTTCCATTTCTCTAGATCTGTCTATAATCTTGGTGCTAACCCTTGTTCATCTCTTATGTGTGGATTTTATCTAGGTAGAACCTAGCATGGAGGGGTTGGAAGCATATATTTGGCTCTTGACCCAAAAAGAACCAATTTTGGGGCTTTTCCTTGGGATTCCAACTTCCAAGAGATAAACCCTAACTCTAACTCTTGTAATTGCTCCTAATTAGTGTCATTTGCATATTAGAGGATGCACGAGGTATAGGATAACCCGTTAGAAGTGGTTTGGAACCCATTGGACTCAATTTGGGACTTTTGACCTAGGTTTAATGCCAATTTTAGGGATAACCCAAAATTGACCTGTTTGGGTGTTGCCCTAGCCTAATTAGACCTAATTAGGTTAGTTTGGGTGAGATGAGACTAGGTACGTGTCCATATTTGGATACGTGGGGTCATTTTGCGAAAAATCATAAAATAGGCTTTTTTTGGGGTTTTCGGGTTCCAACACACGGATGACTTTTTGCACCGACACTAGAATCGGCAAGTTAGTACTTAGAATAGGTTCTAAGCATTATTTAGAACTCGTGGATAGAGTTTGGGTCGAATCCAGATAGGTTTGGTGTCCGTATCACGCGGTATCGCGAATCGGACACCCCGGAGTCGCCAGAATGGCCATTTGGCCATTCGGACCTCGTTTCTCGTTTCCACTCGCGTGCGCGAGTTAGATTTTTTGTGTGGGGCACGTGTCTAGGCCCTAAAGGGTAGAATTGCAAGGATTGGGTATTCGGATAAGGTTTTGGGTCGTTTAGGAGTATATGTATAGGTGTATGTGTATGTGTGTATATTTATATGGGGGGTGTGTATGGTGGTAGTGGTGGTGTTGGTAGTGTGTGTGTGTGTGTGTGTAGGTGTTCATGGATAGATAGATAGATAGATAGATAGATAAATAGATAGGTAGAGGGATGAATGAATTAGTGAATGGATGGATGGATGAATGAATGAATGATTGAAGGAATGAATGAATAGAGGGATAGAGGAGTAGAGAGTGGGGAAGAGGGGGGAGCTGCTGCGCCCCCCCTCCCACAGCAGCAGCAGAAATCAACAGCAATAGCAGAAGTTTTCAGCAGCAGCCCCATTTCATCCCCCTTCTTGCACCCATTTAACCCTCTTTTTTAGCCCCCTTTAAGCCCACTTTTTATTGGATGTTAGTAGGTAGTTAGTGAGTAGTTTAGATTGAATTAGAGAGGGTTATATACTAGTTAGAAATCCTAAGTTATCTAAGATGTTAGATGTTAGGATGTTAAGGTAATTTAGTATATATTAGGATATCTAAGTTAGTGTATATTAGGATATCTAAGTTAGTGTTTAGATATCCTAATATGGTTAGTATATATATATATATATATATATATATATATATATATATAAGTTAGTAGATAGATATTAGATATTGGAGAGATAGATTCTTGGATATCTTGATATCCAAGATAGCGGGTATTTTGGATATTCAAGTTACGAGATATCTTGAGGATATCAAGATAAGTTAATTAAGGTAGGTATCGAGATACCAAGGTTTGGTAAACTTTCTAGGATACCTAGAGGCTAAGGTATTGGGTAGAGACTAAGGTATGGGTTGGGTATTAAGATACGGGTTTAGCTAGGCTAAGGTATTAGTGCCTAAACCAAGATATTGGTTTCGGAATACAAGATTGGCCTAGATAATAGGATGTTTACCTTTTTAACAAATAGGGTGTCAAGATACCATGGTACGGTATCGAGATACAAGGGTAAGTGTTAGAATACCTTGGTAGGGTATTGAGGGATACGTAGAGTGAGGGTAAAGCAGGCAAGGGTATCGTTTAGAGGCTAAGGTAATAAGTTTACCTTGGTAAGGTAATGGGATAGAGTTAAGGTAATACCTTAGAACTAAGATATGAGATAATATGTTTAAGTATGGTTAGAATTAGGATAGCTTGGTTGATAATTGTTAGGAATAGGGTAAGTGACTTAGGGTTGACCCCGTTTGACCATGGTTGACCGTTTTGACTAAAAGTCAACCAAAAGTCAACTTTAGCCTAAAATTAACCAAAACTTGACCAGAGTTGACCAATTAACCAAAAGTCAACTGTAAGTCAACTATTGACCTAGTTTGACCTAGAGTAGACTATGAGTTGACCAGGGTTGACCAGAGTTGACCGGTTGACCAAAAGTCAACTGTAAGTCAACCTTTGACTTAAATCGACCCAGTTTGACTTTGTTTGACTTGCCTTGACCTAGTTTGACTTTGTTAGGCCTAGTATGACTTAGATTGACTTAGATTGACTTAGTTTGACCTTGTTTGACTTAGATTAACTTAGATTGACCTGTGTGACTTAGTTTGGCTTAGTATGACTTAGTATGACTTAGATTGACTTAGTTTGACCTTGTTTGACTTAGATTGACTTTGTTTGACCTTGTTTGACTTAGATTGACTTTGTTTGGCCTTGTTTGACTTAGATTGACTTAGTTTGACCTTGTTTGACTTAGATTGACTTAGATTGACCTAGTGTGACTTTGTTTGGCTTGGTGTGACTTAGTATGACTGAGTTTGACCTAGATTGCATAACATATACTAAAAATTATGCCATACACTGTTAAACCCTAATTAACTCATGATATCTCATCTATAGGTCTGTGATTTCACTCTGAGCCAGATTACACAGTTGACATATTTCTATCGGATCTCAGGCGAGTACATTTTCTGATAATATTTCTGTTTTATGATATCTTCTATGTTTCTTGTATTTAGTGTAGATATCCTTGTTCTCTTGACACATTGTTCACATGGATTGGTATTTGTCTAGATTCCGTCATGAGATGTTATTCCTTATATTTCTTGGTATATCATGTGCAAGTCTTTTCTTGTTCCTTGTGCATTGTATAGACACGATTCCTGCGAAGGCTCGCTACTTCCTCGAAGAATCATGTACCATGACATGTCATTACTGGATCCACTTTACTAGTCAGGGATGGGGGTACTTAGCGTAGATATGTGATCATTTTACCTCATGTGATTAATGTTCCCTGAGAGTGTTAGCCATACACTTCATGTATGACTAGTCAGGCCCTTTTTCTCCTGTGCAACCCAAGCCGATCATATGTTGAAACTAATACTAAACTCACATAGATATAGTTCCAGATTTTTGTACATGATATATACTATTTTTTTGTTCTTACATTCAATTACAGTCTTGATATGCCTTACCATGATTCATGTACACATTATTTTACCTTGTATATTCTCTCTATTTACTGCTACATTTTCAATATCGTCTAACTAGAACTGTTATTTGAGATTTGTGCTTGTTCCATCCAGACTGGATATGTTGATAAAATTTTATAGATTATGGCTAGGACGAGTGTCCTACCTACTACGGTCCTCATGACGTAGTTGGCCTAGACTTGGAGAACCTAGTTCAGCAAGGGTTAGCTTCAGCCGATGGGGCTTTAGAGTAGCTTAGCTGATTTAGTTTGGTACTGGACTTTGTCTCCAGATTATATTTTGGCTAGTTATTATTTTAGTATTTGTATTAGAGATTGTTGACTCTAGACTTGTATTATTTCTGTGTTGGATCTTTTGGTTGATATTTTATATCTTGTTGTCTTTATCTTTCGGTATCATCTATCTTTCCTAGAGTTTGTGATTGAGTATATTCCATTGTCATTGCTTGTCCTCCATTCGGAGTTGACCGTTCTCGACAGATTTTGATATTATAATTGTTGTTAGATAGTAGACCTAGACAGCGTTCTATGCCACTTCTGCGGCGTAGGCTGGGACGCTGTCACGCACTCGTACCCTTACTCCGGCTGCGTTTCGTGACAACGTCTTATCTAACCAATAGGCCATCTCTCTAGGCTAAAGTTAATTTCAACTTTGGAATCACCGTTCCCAAACAATAATATCAACACTGACCCCAATCCTAAGGTCAAACCACAGTTGATAATACGGAGTTTTCTACCCAAGCTCGCATTACTCCGATTTCTAAACTTCTTGCATATTTTTCTCCTATTTGCTTTTTTAGCATTCGGTCCAGGGTTCGAGTCATTCAGTAAAGCCATCCTATTATAAGTCATACATCAACTAATCTATCTCTTTCAACATATTTGGTATAATCCACCTATCCATCGTATCCAAGGCAAGTACACCACGAAACAATTTATCACAAAACCATAATTCTCATTTTATATTCCCTAGGTGGTTTAACACAATTCACGTATTCGATCACAAAATCGTCTAGAATAGCAATATGTCACGTCCTAATCTGACGCAAGTCTGATTATCCATGGTGGACATGAAATTACCATGCTAACGCTCCCGCAGGATAATCATCCACATCGGGGCATAACTCTTGCTTTGAGTCTAGACTAATTAATTCTCGATATGCAAATTGGATCTACTCAATCCTCAAATTTACTTAATCGTCGATCACAAGTCGACCAATCCTCAAATTCATCTTCGCATCATACCACAAGCCGAAGCAATCCAAATTGCCATGCCCTGATCTTCCGAGTTCAATTACTTTTGCTGAACATGAATTACCATGTTAGCGCTCACGCGGAATGATTGTCCCAAATTTGATGTGACGCATGTGTAAGACAGAAGTTGCACTCGCACAAGACAAGAACGTCCGTATTATGGTTATCAACGAAGCAATCAAAGCACTCTCGTTTTCATCCAAACATTCATTTTTATCAAAATTCCAAACATAGCATCCATCAAAATAATAACATTTTACACAATCGTCATTCTTCGAACTATAGTACCCCGAGTTATCGTATATCGATATTTGATACGTCTCAATACCATCGATGATGTACATAACCTAACGATCTTCTTTTGTATCGAACTCTGAGTCGTGCAACTGATGCTATCATTCGAACTGGACTACCACAATCTCTTCGACATTCAAGATCAAAATCAAAATCAAACTTTTTTTCTTGCACACAATCTTTCCATCGTGCTAACTTTTCGTATACGATTTGTATTGATTCCTCGACTGAGTCATCTGTTCGTTACACCTTAACTTTTCTTTAATTCAATTTACCTACTCAATCATTTTCGCGTTTCATAATTATGCAATCCCAATCCCATGCATGTTGTTTCTAGTTCGTTCGAATCAACTCATCAAAAACTTCAAGATTACAACTTAATCAATGATACTCAATCTATGGATTTGCATATGGCGACGCTTGTTGATAGACTCATTGGCACCCCCATCCTTAATCATCAAAATTCTCAAGGCTATCCCATACACTACTCAGGATGAAGTTATTTGATAAATCCTCGAAACAAGTTTTGAATCACAATCGATTATTTTGAATCTCCATTCGAACCATTCCTCAAAATCTAAGCATGATTTACCTATATTGTATTGACGATAGTATCGTTCGATGGCATCCCTATCGATAGTCTTCCTGTATTCTATGAATCAAGTCAAACTCTTTCCTATTTTTAGACGATTCGCATCTGGAACATAACTTTTCTAAGGTCGACACAACTCTTGGTGTATATGCCCAGCTCGACTTAGCCAACTGTGCTTACTTGTAGTTAACTTTGTTCAGCTAATTGTTCCTTCGTAATATTTTTTTAAAATATATTAACTTATTGTATGGACATCCCGTAGAACATTTAAGAGAGTGCGCCAATGTATCAATCGCGGCAAGAACATCAGAGTTTGCGGAACCAACATCGGAGTTACAGAATTCAATCGAAAGTCCAAGGACGTAAAACCGTGCTCTGATACCATTATGTCATGCTCCGGTCCCATAGGACCGATAGTCCTCACTAAGACATAATTTCGTACGAGCCTAGATTGCGCTCGTACAAGACAATTTCAATAACGGCCGATTACAGGCTAAGCGACGGATCGTCACACAGAAGTCCCAAGCAAAAGCATTGAATAAACAAAGACAATACAAGTATTCAAACCATAATTGCTTTCTTTTATTGATAAAGAAGATAAGGTTACAAAGGCGTGAAGCCAAGATTACAAGTCGCTCAAGCTCACTTTTCTCTCAATTTACAAGTCACTCAGCTCTCTCTCATTCTCTCAATACAATTTGACGAGCCAACGGATGCTTCAGATAGACGATGTCCATACATTATGTCTCATATAAGTCTAGACTCTATGCGGCCGTACGACTCGAAATGCTAAGGAACTTCGTGCCCCGACACATCCAAGCAAGCTTCGCACCAACGAGCTTCTACCTATGCCTGCACATGGAAACTGTGTGGATGTCAGTACTCAACTATACTGGTAGAGTGAGCTTCTCGTCCAGCGATACAAAACCAACATGTTCATTTACTTTGTGCAACATAACCCTTTATGATTGTCTTTCTATTCTTGCCTTAGGATCAATTTTTGGACGTTGATGCCTCGCCTACATGTGTCTCTAGAACATCACAATGTCATCACATCGATAACTTACTTATCCTTGCCTTTAGACCCTTCTCGTGCCAACAACGTCAACTTATCGACTCGTACTTGCCTTTCGGCCCATACTTTAAGACTCAATCATACGGTCGTGCCATCAACTCTATTCGTGCATCCACAATAAGGTCGTGCCTCGCAACTCAGTACCACTTCACCAAATTTGCCTTACGGCCCTTCATGATTTAAACTCGAAATGACTTAATCCAACTTACTTATACTTTTGTGTCAATGACTCACCAACCGATGCCACACTTTATGCCGTAGCACGGTGTCTTCGTTGCAGCCAAATCTTAGGCCCAAATATTATGTTACAAATTATGCACACATTCAACTGGACTCATTGGTACCGTGCACACAAATTTAGACTCAATTTATAGATATGCATGCGGATCGTCGCTAATATGCCGACTCAAATATATGAAATGGTCACTAGTTCCACAAACTATACTTGGACTTATAGCTTTGCTATTCGGCGACCCTTTCAGCGCAAGTAATGAGCCCCGCTGAAAGTTCTCGAATAACCTGAGTGGTACTCCCAGCTCAGCTATACCATGTTTTCTCCTAGGCCGGAATGATCATGTGGCCCAGGTTGGTCATTCTGAGGAAACTTTCATTTGCGACAATTATCCAATGACCATGCAAGACTCGACTCGAACTACCGTCTTACATAGTCATTCTTCTTCTAGTGTTACCATCTTTTCAGGACCATGTTAAAGACTTTTAGTATTTGAGACCGCCTCGATGATGTCACGCCCCGAGTCGACAAACCGTTCGTCCCCGGTGTTATTTTGCCGATTCGATCGTCCTCGCTAAGGCGTGATGCCGTACGAGTCTGGAATTGCACTCGTACAAGGCAAGAATGTTACGTTGATTTTTATATTAATACGCCAAGTTGAAACTTCACAAAGCACATTAGAATATAAGACGCAGTATAGGAAGATAGAAATTTTCTTTTCATTCATAGCTTGCAACGAAGTGCAAGTCATAATTACATTGGATGTCATTGTGGCTACATTGATTGAAAACAGAAAGAAATACACTCGGCAAGCTGTCTGAACTAACACTTGCCGTTCTATACATTTGCCCCTTTATACATAAGCCGTCGATTGAATTGGCTTCAAAATACTTCAGCATAGGAATAGCTTCAAAATGCATCTCCGTACTTCAGGTTCAGTTTAGAGCGCCCACCGCACCTAGGGAAATTGAGGGAGGGGATTAGCACACTTGCTAAGTGGACGAGACGAAACTACTCGTCTAAACCGACTCTGATTGTTAAGGTCAGCATGCTTTAGAGTTGCCTTTCTATTTAGAACTAAATAAATTCAGTTCATATCGATAGCCATCTTTGAAGTAATAAAGCATACAGTAAAATATAGCAATTTATTCTGTTTCTTACCACGGCCGTACTCGTCCCTGCATAAAACAGAGATAGTAATTATACCTGTATAAGACAATAGATGAGCATGCTACTATCTTACATGTGGTCATTGGTGTTACTCACCACTAGGGACTTAATCGAAATTGGCATGCGACGCTACCCTTTCAGCCTAGGTTGCAAGCCTTACTGAAGGTCCCGCATGCCTCGCGCCAAAGCACGATAAATTATTCTCCCTAGGACGAATCGGTTCCGATGCCCCGGATACCATTTCGAGAAAAACGAACTTGTGCACAAGTTGTCCATGACCATGCCTTTGCGTGAACAGTTTAATATATATGCAACAGATTTGTATAGCACGGACAATATCGAACGGCATTATCATTTCTCCCAACTCATGCAATGATTCATTTTCTCCGAAATCGTACTCCCGATTTAGCATCCCGTAGGCACCAAATTGCCCGAGACATCATAACCTATGATCGACGTTTCATATTATTTTGCAGCACGTGAAATAGTCTATATTTTTACTAGAACCTTAAACTTTTTCGTTTATGTGAGAAACTTCTATTTTTAGAGTAGATTACTCTAAATCGATACATTTTTCCCGAGTTCTTGACCTTAGTGGATTGGCATACATTTAACTTGGCATCGTCGATTTGAATAAATTTGAAGCAAAGGAAATTTGTTTGCGGGACAGAGTAGAAAAGAAGGACCGAATCACCCACCAAATCTTATGATCGTGCCGACCGTCGAAGCGCTTCGCAACGTTCAAGCTTTAGTTACGCGAGCTCCTGCAATGGCACCAAAACTTTATTAGGATTCCTTCTTTTTCCCTTGCTTCGAAATTTGAAGATTGCATCCAAAAAAATGACGCGAAAGCACTTCATCAAAATCCAGCGGCAAAAGCTCCAAAAAAACTATACAGCGGTCCGGTCCCATCGCAGGGACTCTTATATAGAGCTCACTCGTCGAGACGCAGCCCGCTGCATCTAGGACTTATTCCAATAGAAGTCATTCCAATAGTTGGATCGATTCTCGTAACATCCGTCCAAATTGATTTGATCGATGCCGCAAGGTATTATCGTTTACCAAGCTCAGCGATCGAGTCAGATGGCCATCTAAGTTTCCGATCGATCTGACTCGGCGCTAGCATATTATGAAGTCCGTCACCTATCGAAGCGGGGCACTACATAATATACTACTAAGAAAAAGTTTTGTCCCAAAACATAAGAACAAGGGTCTGACCTTAAATTAGGCAAACAACGAAGGGTACTTCTCCTTCATCTCTGCCTCCATTTTCCACGTCGATTCTTGAACTGAATGGTTCTACCAAAGCACGCGGACCAAAGACATTGACCGATTTCGTAACTCCTTCTCCTTATGGTCCAAAATTTGAATAGGCTCCTCCGAGTAAGACAAGTCAGTATATAGCTCCAACTGATCGAAGCTAACCACGTGACTTGGATCGTGCACGTATTTTCGAAGTTGTGAGACGTAGAAAATATCGTACACATCATCCAAGGCAGGAGGTAGTACGATCCGATAAGCAACCGTTGCAACTCGCTCGATGATCTCGAAGGGGCCTACAAATCTCGGGCTCAACTTGCCTTTAACGTTGAACCGCATCATACCACACATGGGCGTTACTTTCAGAAACATTTGGTCCCCGACCAGAAATTTTAGCGGTCGTCGACAAAGATCTGCGTAGCTCTTTTGTCGACTTTGCGCGATACGAAGTCTATCTCGAATCAAGCGGACCTTTTTGACGGCCTGCTCTACCAGTTCCGATCCAAGCACTTGTCGCTCTCCGACTTCGTCCCACCATATTGGTGAACGACACTTCCTTCCGTAGAGCGCTTCATATGGAGCCATCTGAATGGTCGACTGATAACTGTTGTTATACGCAAACTCCGCAAGCGACAAATGCATATTCCAACTAGTCTTTAAATCGATCGCACACAGACACAACATATCTTCTAAGATTTGATTTACCCTCTCCGTCTGACCGTCTGTTTGGGGATGGTATGCAGAACTAAAGTTTAGTTTGGTCCCCATCGCCGCTTGTAGGCTCGTCCAAAAATGCAATAGGAATCGTCCGTCTCTGTCCGAAATTATTGAGGTCGGTACTCCGTACAGTCGAACAATCTCTTCGATATAGATTTGCGCTAATCGATCGACGTTCCATCCTACTTTAATTGCGATAAAGTGAGCCGACTTGGTCAATCTATCAATAATGACCCAAATCATATTATTTCCCCGTGGCGTCTTCAGAAATCCCATAATGAAATCCATCGAGATGTTGTCCCACCTCTACTCGAGAATGGCGAGGTTCTGCAGCTCTCCGCGTGGCCTTTGGTGTTCCGCTTTCACTTGCTGACACGCCATGCACTGCGATACGAAAGTAGCCACGTCTTTCTTCATGCCGTGCCACCAAAAGTTTGTGCGCAAGTCCTTGTACATCTTGGTTCTTCTGGGATGTAACAAGTACTTCGCATAATGTGCCTCCGTCAAAAAAAATTTCTGAGTTCGGCAGTTTCAGGAATGCAGAGCATTTCCTTTAGTCGCATCATTCCGTCTTTGCCTTCCGCAAAGTTTGTCGCCCTTATTATTGAAATCAGCTCGCGCATCTTCTTCAGGAATGAGTCGTCCTTCTGTGCGGTCTTTATCTTGCTAAGCACACTCGATCCTAACTTCAACTAAGCTAGGTGCAGGTGTCGATACTCAATTTCGAGTTCGATACCCATCGCTTCAAGGCCTCGCCGTATCTCTTTATTTATGGCCAGTGTTCCCATAAACATTCTGCTAAGCGCGTCGGCTACAACGTTTCCCTTGTCCGGCGTTTACTCGATCGTTAGCTCGTAATATTTTATGAGTTCGAGCCAACGTCGCTGTCGTAGGTTGAGTTCTCGTTGCGTAAACAAGTATTTTAGGCTTTTATGATCTGTGTAGATTATGTAAGCCACACCATAGAGATAGTGCCGCCAGAGTTTCAATGCAAACATGATCGCCGCCAATTCTAGGTCATGCGTAGGATAGTTTTTCTTGTGCTGCTTTAACTGCCGTAAAGCATAAGAGATGACTTTATCTTTCTGCATGAGAACGCACCCAAGGCCAGTTTTTGATGCGTCACTGAATATCTGAAAGCCTTTTGGACCATCTGGAAGTGCTAGGATTGGAGCTGAGACGAGCCGTTGCTTCAACTCTTGAAAGCTAGATTCACAGTCGTCACTCCATTCAAATACTACTCCCTTCTGGGTGAGGCGAGTCAGAGGCGACGCTAGTTTTGAAAAGCCCTGCACGAATCTTCAGTAGTAGCCCGCTAAGCCGAGGAAACTCCGAATATCACTAGCCGAGGTAGGTCGTTTCTAATCTACCACCGCTTCAATCTTCTTTGGGTCCACCGCAACACCTTCGGCAGAGATTACATGTCCGAAAAATGTCACACTACTCATTCAGAACTTGTATTTACTCTGCTTGGCGTATAATTTGTTTTCACGCATAATTTGCAAGACCGTCTTCAAGTATCCTATATGCTCTTCTCGATTCTTTGAGTATATATGGATATCGTCGATGAATACGACTACAAATTTATCTATTTGGGGTCGGAAGACTCGGTTCATCAAATCCATGAAAGTGGCTGGGGCATTCGTCAAACCGAACGGCATGACTAGAAATTCGTAATGACCATATCGAGTGCAGAAGGCAGACTTCGATATGTCGTCGGACTTGATCTTCAACTGATGATAGCCTGAACGAAGATCAATTTTTGAAAATATTGTCGCGTCTTGCAGTTGATCAAACAGGTCGTCGATTCGAGGTAAAGTATACTTGTTCCGTACGGTCACCTTGTTGAGTTCTCGATAGTCGATGCATAGCCGTATCGATTCATCCTTCTTCTTCACAAACAGTACGGGAGCTCCCCACGGAGAGACGCTAGGGCGAATAAATCTACGGTCTAGCAACTCTTGTAATTGCACCTTCAGCTCCTTCAGTTCTGCTGGAGCCATTCGGTAAGGCACCTTTGATATCGGCCGTGTATCCGAAAAGGTATCGATACTGAATTCTATTTCTCGATCCGGCGACATCCCGGGCATCTCGTCAGGAAAAACATCGAGAAAATCTGCTACAACATCAGTCTGTATTTTGTTTGTATTATCCTTCCGCGTGTCTCGAACTGATGCCAACTATCCCGTAAAGCCGGAACGCAGTATACGCCTCGCCGAGATTGCCGATACCATAATTGTCGTCTTCGAAACCGTACTGCACGAATATGAGAATTCTGTCTCGCCAGGAAGACGAAAGACCACTCTCTTCTCCGCGCACTCGATCGTTACATGACAAGCGCCCAACCAATCCATGCCCATGATTATGTCGTACTCTTTGATGTCTAGTACGACGGCATCCAAGGATAGATTTCTTCCTCCGATGCAAATGTGGCCATCCCTACAAATAAAGTTTGTAGGCATATCGAATCCTGATGGAGTGCTAACGCAAATGTCTATATCTAGTGATTGCATGGTTATTTTATTTTCTTTCGCATAATCAGCAGATATGAAACTATGTGTCGCATCCGAATCGAATAGTACTCGAGCAGGTATATTTTTGTAGAGTAATATACATGTTACAACAGTATCGAACCCAAATGCCTCGTCTCTAGTCAATGCATAGACTCGGCCTTGCGCTCCCTGGCATTGATTCGGCGGGTTCACTGGTACCGCATTCGTACCTTGCAGTGTAGATGTTTTATACGAATTTAGAACATTTCTTGGGGGGTGTTGATTTGGCTTTTCCGTCTGACAGAATTGACTGAAGTGGCCTAGCTCGCCACACTTGAAGCATGTTCTCAATTTACAATCGGGTGCTCGGTGCCCACGCTTGCCGCATCTGTTACAATTTACTGCGGCAAAGTGACCTCGATTCTCAGACGTGTTTGGACGCTTTTGTACTCCCGATCCTCTAGCGTCATTAGGACGCTTGTTGAAATTGTTGCAAACGATAGGCACGGCCCTTTGTGACATGCGGCCAAAGATTCGCTCACTATCAAGTGCGGCTTCGTAGGATTCACGATGAGTTTGGCATCATTGGTTCATGACGTCCCTACACAATTCGTCGTTGAGGCCTTGTTGAAAATGCTTGCACCATTCTTCTTTGTTGGGTAGGAAGGCACAGGTAAATTTTACAAGTTTTGAGAAGCTTGCATCATAATCTTCAACAGTCATATTCCCTTGCCTCAGCATCATGAACGTATACCCCTTCTGTCGACGGATGGCACGAGGAACGTACTGCTCGAGGAAGGCTGCCTTGAAAATTTTCCAAGAAATCTTGGTGTTGGAATCGGTTTCACAGATTTCCTGTTTCTTCATCGCCCACCAGTCGTGTGCTCTCAGTTGTAGCTGTCACGACCCGCACCCGCTTTTTGGACGCGAGTTCGTGAGCAAGCCAGCTACGTATCGAGCGGACTCCAGCCCGACTCAAGTACGTATAAGCTGTCAGGGTCATGGGTATCATGTCTAATCTAAACTGTATCTCAATCCACATGAATCATATAAACAAGAATGAACAAGTATGGGTCATGGTCTGCAGCCCATTAGCATATTGTTCGATTAGACTCCAAGAATGATATGAGTCTATAAATAAGCAGAGTATATCATGATACTGAATATAAAGCACGAAAGGATAATAAAGAAATATCACAAGCAAATACCTGTATCATGCATCGCAATCCTGTACCATCCCGCTCTGCTAACTAACTCCATACAATCGCTAAACCTGAAGAGATCATCAGGTCCTCAGAGGACTAGCAAGATACATAAAACATGCCACTATGACAGTAAATAATATGTATAAAGGGAATGACAGAAATATGACACTCTACTTCTAAACAAATACATGATAACGCAACATCAAGGACAATGTTCAACACTTGGGCTAATAGACAGAGTACCATGACAATCGTAGCTCATCCGAAACTAACGACCAACAGAATAATCACAATCGCATCTCTTCAGAGAATAACGACCAACAGAATATCACAACCGAAGCACGAAACTAATGGCCGACAGAATAATCAATACAACCGAAGCTCATCTGAACTACCGGCCAACAGAAACTATCATATAGCCCGCATGCCTAGTAACTGTCCTCTATGTCACAAGGAACTATACAGGTGTCCAGTCAAGTCGAATGAAGTCAAGTACAACTAACAGGTCAAGACATATCAAGTGAATGTGACTCGCGATAAGGCAATACTACCAGGACCTATACATAGAGTAACAGTGATATAATGGATACAGAAAATAATATACGTGCACGTAAATAAGGAAAATATCACTGATATGAACATAAGAAACAGGTAATGAAATAAGACAGAAAAGAAACTGCAATATGTATGAAAGTACTGTAGAGGGGGCAAGGTATACTTGCCTGGTGGCAGCGCGAAGAACCAATACGATACCGTCAACTGGTACGCCATAAAGTCAAAATCCACAATTGTCTCCGAAAGCTGAAATGGACCAACATTCTCAGAATAGTCAAATTAGCTAGGATTGCCTGTCATTTAGTCCAATTTTGGACACAGGGGCAAAACGGTAATTTTGGGTAAAAACAGTGTCCGCCGTTGGACCCGCTTTGCACCGAAAAGCGTGCCAGAGTCAATGGTCTCTAAAGTCGTCAAACTATATGTCTACGGATTCGGTTTTCTGATACGAACCCAACCATATGTCCAAAGTTGGATTCCGGCGGACCGTGCACAAAATCACCCGTTGAGTCGGACCGGGGGGCCCACAATACGGCGATTTTATCAACTGTCTCAGAATTGGACCAAACTTGGCATACAAGACCAGAAAAACGATACGGTCCTGTTGGCATAAGTTTCGTCTCGATCTGACAAGCGTACACAAAGTAATTGAAGAATTTCCAAAGTGTACGATACGGAGAATTTTGACGGATACGCATCAAATTTGTCGCGCACACGCGACCAATTTGAATTCCGTCAAAGCCCACACGACCACGAAGCCGTTATGCAGCTTTCGATGCGTTCGGTTCACGACCACATCGCCCAGAATGGTGGGACGCACGTCGTGTGGATGGTTTTTCAAGTTTTTGAATAGTTTTAAAATAGGTTTTTCTCGAACTTTGGATTCGAAGATCTTTACATCCAGTGAATGAAAAATTAAAATAAAAGAAAGGGTTTGAAGGGCTACATGTGGTCTGAAATACCATTCAGAAAAGTTTCAAGAATTTCTAATAGGTTGATCGAAATCTTTCTCGAAACAATAGGGTCTTGACTGTTTTCAAGTTATCAGGGAACTAATTTTTTCGTGATTTTCTAGTCGGTCTTTCAAATCGATGGGTTAATGCCATGGAGTACTACTAGGTGGGTCATCTAGAGGGTCATATAGGCTCCATGCTTCTACTTGTGGAATCGAAAAACAGTAATCATGGACGAAGATAATGATCGGAGAAGAGGTGTACCTCGTGGTGACTCGAAACAGAGTACTCCTCTGTTTTGGTCGGGTCCGATGATGTTGGCGGCGCTGCGGCGATCATACGATGGATGCAGGCGGTTGGGACCGCGTGCAGGGATGCCAGTAAACTTGGGGGCCGATGGTTTTGGTTGGGGTGCAGTCGTGATGGAGAAGTTCTGCGATGGAACCCTATCGCTATCCTGTGTTTATGCCGCTGTTCCAAAACTTATTTGATCAATTTCTAATTAGGTATGGCTCAGGATTCCTAGGGTTTGTGCGTGTAGATAGGATTTGAACTTGGAAAGATTCGTATGAATGTTTGGTTCAAGATTCGATCAATCCAAACCTTTGCTCGCGGCTGTGTAGATTTACAGGGGGTCGGCCTATGCACAGAGTCGGGTTTCTATTGACTGTGGGCATTTTTTTTTGTTGTGGTTTCATGCTGGTTTGGAATGGGCTCAGGCTTGGTGAGCTTGTTGTGGGCCGGCCTGGCTGATATTGGGCTGGGTTTAATCCTTTTGTTTTGTTTTTCTTTTTTTCCTTTTATTCTATTCTCTTATATATATATATATATATATATATATATATATATATATATATACACACTTACATATATGCAATATATATTTTATATATATATACACACAAAAAATATATAATAATAATAATATAATAAGAATACTATAATAATAACAATAATGATAATAATAATAAGAATAGTATAATAATAACAATAATGATAATAATAATAATAATAATAATAATAATAATAATAATAATAATAATAATAATAATAATAATGAATTACAACATCACATAATCGGCACTGCATCTACTTAAAATATGTCTACATGGAATCCTTGTGTACACTGGATGCCTACATGGACTTGGGCTCAGTTCGGATCCAGTCCAGGCTATTTGGTTCAACAAGATTCCTGCAGAGTCAATAAATCTAATAATAATTAATTTAAACTTATTTATAAAGGTCATGCTATAACTTGGCCTGGTTTTCCTAGTTAAGACACTCCTATGGCTCGGCATTCCCCTACCATGGCTAAACATTAGTCAAAGCATGCTACTGCACTATCCGTACCACGATTCCTAGTCACCTTGTACTCCAATCTCAACCATGATTAAAATTATCTACCTTAATAATTAACTAAATAATTATTTATAAAATCATAAATCACCATTTAAATCAAATAAATAAATAAATAAAAAATATTTTAAAATTTTTCCGGGAAGGGAGGCTACAAATCTACCTACCTTAAAAATAATTTCGTCCTCGAAATTCTAATTTCTAATTATTCCTAAAAATTCAAAAGGGAGTCTACTATTATCTAAATCTCTTTAAATTTAATTCCTCAAAATAGTTTACAACCTCGAATACTTGAGGACTTCTACCCACCTTAGGTCACACTACTCCCTTGAAACATGGGTCACTAAAATCTTATAATCTTCTAACTAGTGGCTAATAATTCTACCAAAATATCTATGACATATGGTATCTACAATCTCTCATATCTACAAACAACCTGTTATTCAATAATCAAGCAATATTATACTATAACTTAGGAATCTCTGATGAATCCTAGATAGCACGATCGTTCGTCACCTCGAAATAAAAAGGACGAGAATCAATGGTACGAAAAGCAAGGACGTTTAATCGAGAGCAAATACGGAGTTTTCAAGGACGTAGAGAATTTCTAGGAGAATTTTTAAGGCAGAGTGGATTGAGATATCTAAGGTTTAGTCATAGTCTCAGGCTCGTACCAGTACAGTTACGTAACCGGTACGAAATGCTCTGACCTGCATGGGCCACCACAAAAACTTGTCACGACCCGCACCCGCTTTTCGGATGCGAGCTCGTGAGTAAGCCAGCTACGTATCGAGCGGACTCCAGCCCGACTCGAGTACGTATAAGCTGTCAGGGTCATGGGTATCATGTCTAATCTAAACTGTATCTCAATCCACATGAATCATATAAACAAGAATGAACAAGTATGGGTCATGGTCTGCAGCCCATTAGCATCTTGTTCGATTAGACTCCAAGAATGATATGAGTCTATAAATAAGCAGAGTATATCATGGTACTGAATATAAAGTACGAAAGGATAATAAAGAAATATCACAAGCAAATACCTGTATCATGCATCGCAATCCTGTACCATCCCGCTCTGCTAACTAACTCCATATAATCGCTAAACCTGAAGAGATCATCAGGTCCTCAGAGGACTAGCAAGATACATAAAACATGCCACTATGACAGTAAATAATATGCATAAAGGGAATGACAGAAATATGACACTCTACTTCTAAACAAATACATGATAACGCAACATCAAGGACAATGTTCAACACTTGGGCTAATAGACAGAGTACCATGACAATTGTAGCTCATCCGAAACTAACGACCAACAGAATAATCACAATCGCATCTCCTTCGAGAATAACGACCAACAGAATATCACAACCGTAGCACGAAACTAACGGCCAACAGAATAATCAATACAACCGAAGCTCATCTGAACTACCGGCCAACAGAAACTATCATATTGCCCGCATGCCTAGTAACTGTCCTCTATATCACAAGGAACTATACAGGTGTCCAGTCAAGTCAAATAAAGTCAAGTACAACTAACAGGTCAAGACATATCAAGTGAATGTGACTCGCGACAAGGCAATACTACCAGGACCTATACATGGAGTAACAGTGATATAATGGATACATAAAATAATGTACGTGTACGTAAATGAGGAAAATATCACTGATATGAACATAAGAAGCAGGTAATGAAATGTGACAGAAAAGAAACTATAATATGCATAAAAGTACTGTAGAGTGGGCAAGGTATACTTGCCTGGTGGCAGCGCGAAGAACCAATAAGATACCGTCAACTGGTACGCCATAAAGTCAAAATCTACAATTGTCTCCGAAAGCTGAAACGGACCAACATTCACAGAATATTCAAATTAGCTAGGATTGCCTGTCCTTAAGTCCAATTTTGGACACAGGGGCAAAACGGTAATTTTGGGCAAAAACGGTGTCGCCGTTGGACCCGCTTTGCACCGAAAAGCGTGCCAGAGTCAGTGGCCTCTAAAGTCGTCAAACTATATGTCTACGGATTCGGTTTTCTGATACGAACCCAACCGTATGTCCAAAGTTGGATTCCGGCGGGCCGTGCACAAAATCATCCGTTGAGTCGGACCGGGGGGCCCGCGATACGGTGATTTTAACAACTGTCTCAGAATCGGACCAAACTTGGAATACAGGACCAAAAAAACAATACGGTCCTGTTGGCACAAGTTTCGTCTCGATCTGACGAGCGTGCACAAAGTAATGAAGAATTTACAAAGTGTACGATACGGAGAATTTCGACGGATACGCATCAAATTCGTCGCGCACACACGACCAATTTAAATTTTGTCAAATCCCACACGACCACGAAGCCGTTACGCAGCTTTCGATGCGTTCGGTTCGCGACCACGTCGCCCGAAATGGCGGGACGCAAGTCGTGTGGATGGTTTTTCAAGTTTTTGAACAGTTTTAAAATAGATTTTTCTCGAACTTTGGATTCGAAGATCTTTACATCCAGTGAATGAAAAAATAAAATAAAAGAAAGGGTTTGAAGGGCTACATGTGGTCTGAAATACCATTCAGAAAAGTTTCAAGAATTTCTAATAGGTTGATCGGAATCTTTCTCGAAACAAGAGGGCCTTGACTGTTTTCAAATTATCAGGGAACTAATTTTTCCGTGATTTTCTAGTCGGTCTTTCACACCGATGGGTTAATACCATGGAGTACTACTAGATGGGTCGTCTAGAGGGTCATATAGGCTCTATGCTACAACTTGTGGAATCGAAAAACAGTAATCATGGACGAAGATAATGATCGGAGAAGAGGTGTACCTCGTGGTGACTCGAAACAGAGTACTCCTCTATTTTGGTCGGGTCCGATGATGTTGGTGACGCTGCGGCGATTATACGATGGATGCAGGCGGTTGGGACCGTGCGCGGGGATGCCAGTGAGCTTGGGGGCCGATGGTTTTGGTTGGGGTGCAGTCGTGATGGAGAAGTTCTGCGATGGAACCCTATCGTTATCCTGTGTTCATGCCGCTGTTCCAAAACTTATTTGATCAATTTCTAATTAGGTATGGCTCAGGATTCCTAGGGTTTATGCGTGTAGATAGGATTTGAACTTGGAAAGATTCGTGTGAATGTTTGGTTCAAGATTGGATCAATCTAAACCTTTGCTCGCGGCTGTGTAGATTTACAGGGGGTCGGCCTATGCACAGAGTCGGGTTTCTATTGACTGTGGGCATTTTTTTGTTGTTGTGGTTTCATGCTGGTTTAGAATGGGCTCAGGTTTGGTGAGCTTGCTGTGGGTCGGCCTGGCTGATATTGGGCTGGGTTTAATCCTTTTGTTTTGTTTTTCTTTTATTCCTTTTATTCTATTCTCTTTTATATATAACATATATATATATGTATATTTCTATATATATATATACACACTTACATATATGCAATATATTATATATATATATATATATATATATATATATATATATATATATATATATATACACACACAAAAATATATAATAATAACAATATAATAAGAATACTATAATAATAACAATAATGATAATAATAATAAGAATAGTATAATAATAACAATAATGATAATAATAATAAGAATAATATAATAATAATAATAATGAATTACAACATCACATAATCGGCACTGCATCTACTTAAAATATGTCTACATGGAATCCTTGTGTACACTGGATGCCTACATGGGCTTGGGCTCAGTTCGGATCCAGTCTAGGCTATTTGGTTCAACCAGGTTCCTGCAGAGTCAATAAATCTAATAATAATTAATTTAAACTTATTTATAAAGGTTATGCTATAACTTGGCCTGGTTTTCCTAGTTAAGACACTCCTATGGCTCGACATTCCCCTACCATTGCTAAACATTAGTCAAAGCATGCTACTGCACTATCCGTGCCACGATTCCTAGTCATCTTGTACTCCAATCTCAACCATGATTAAAATCATCTACCGTAATAATTAACTAAATAATTATTTATAAAATCATAAATCACCATTTAAATCAAATAAATAAAAAAATAAATAAATAAATAATATTTTAAAATTTTTTTGGGAAGGGAGGCTACAGTAGCTGCAGTGCCGCACAGGCCACCCTTAGGGACCCTTCGATGCAGAGAAGATCAAACAAGTCCTCCATTTCTGCGAGCTATCCCACTATCACATCGGGCTCTGCTCGGCCATTGAACTTCGACGGGTTCATCTTGCGAAACTCCTTTACCTTGAGCATGGAAGGAGAGTTTATCATTTGCGGTAGAATTTTTTTTTCGACTTTGTCTTGAACATCTTGCCTCTCTTCGGATACCACGACTGTTGTCTTGGTATTGCCGTTCATCTTGCTTACGATCTGCGTTAGGTCGTTCATTTGTTTCTGTTGTGCATTAAATTGGGCTTTGAATTGCATCTGAAGCTGTTGATGTTGTAGTTCCATCAAATGTAGCATTTTTTCTATAGTCGTCTCGCTAGGGCCAGTAATCTTTTTGCTCGACGTACTATCCACGGTTTGGATTTTTGTGCCGGGATCGTTCCTATTTTTCTTAGTCATTCACAGAGTAAACCCGTTAGTATTTTTCAAAAATATCTACGGGCTTATCTGTATGGAACTTTTATTTCACGCAGTATGTCGACAAGCATTCAATCGAGCCATCGCAATAAACATTCCAACAATGAAATATCTTTCAAAAATCTGAGAAAACATAACTGTGCTCAGATACCAATTTGTCACGCATCGAGTCGGCAAACCGTTCGTCCCCAGCGTTATTTTGTCGATTCGATCGTCCTCGCTAAGGCGTGATGCCGTACGAGTCTGGAATTGCACTCGTACAAGGCAAGAACATTACGTTGATTTTTATATTAATATGCCAAGTTGAAACTTCACAAATCATATCAGAATATAAGACGCAGTATAGGAAGATAGAAATTTGCTTTTCATTCATAGCTTGCAACAAAGTGCAAGTCGTAATTATATTGGATGCCGTTACGGCTACATTGATTGAAAATAAAAAGAAATACACTCGACAAGCTGCCTGAACTAACACTTGTCGTTCCATACATTCGTCCCTTTATACATAAGCCGTCGATTGAATTGGCTTCAAAATACTTCAGTATAGAAAGAGCTTCAAAATGCCTCTTCGCACTTCAGGTTCAGTTTAGAGCGCCCGCCGCACCTGGGGAAATTGAGGGAGGGGATTAGCATACTTGCTAAGTGGACGAGACGAAACTACTCGTCTAAACTGACTCTGATTGTTAAGGTCGGCATGCTTTAGAGTTATCTTTCTATTTAGCACTAAATGAATTCAGTTCATATCAATAGCCATCTTTGAAGTAATAAAGCATACAGTAAAATATAGCGATTTATCCCGTTTCTTACCAAGGCCGTGCTCGTCCCTGCATAAAACAGAGATAATAATTATACCTGTATAAGACAATAGATGAGCATGCTACTATCTTACATGTGGTTATTGGTGTTACTCACTACTAGGAACTTAATCGAAATTGGCATGCGATGCTACCCTTTCAGCCTAGGTTGTAAGCCTTACTGAAGGTCCCGCATGCCTCGTGCCAAAGCACGATAAATTATTCCCCCTAGGACAAATCGGTTCCGATGCCCCGGATACCATTTCGAGGAAAACAAACTTATGCACAAGCTGTCCATGACCATGCCTATGCGTGAACAGTTTAATATATATGTAACAGATTTGTATAGTACGGACAGTATCGAACGGTATTATCATTTCTCCCAACTCATGCAACAATTCATTTTTTCTAAAGCCTTACTCCCGATTTTGCGTCCCGTAGGCACCAAATTGCCCGAGGCATCGTAATCTACGATCGATATTTTATATTATTTTACAGCACGTGAAATAGTCTATATTTTTACAAGAACCTTAAACTTTCTCGTTTATGTGAGAAACTTATATTTTCAGAGTAGATTACTCTAAATCGATACGTTTTTTCCGAGTTCTTAACCTTAGTGGATTGGCATTCATTTAACTTGGCATCGTCGATTTGAATGAATTTGAAGCAAAAGAAATTTGTTTGTGGGACATAGTAGAAAAGAAGGACCGAATCACCCACCAAGTCATATGATCGTGCCGACCGTCGAAGCGCTTCGCAACGTTCAAGCTTTAGTTACGCGAGCTCCTACAATGGCACCAATATTTTGTTAGGATTCCTTCTTTTTTCCTTGCTTCAAAATTTGAAGATTGCATCCAGAAAAACGATGCGAAAGCACTTCATCAAAATCTAGCGGCAAAAGCTCCAAGAAAACCATACAGCGGTCCGGTCCCGTCGAAGGGACTCTTATATAGAGCTCACTCGCCGAGACGCAGCCCGCTGTATCTAGAACTTATTCCAACAGAAGTTGTTCCATTAGTTGGATCGATTCTCGTAACATCTGTCCAAATCTATTTGATCGATGCCGTAAGGTGTTATCGTTTACCAAGCTCAGCGATCGAGTCAGATGGCCATCTAAGTTCCCGACCGATCTGACTCGGTACTAGCATATTATGAAGTCCGTCGCCTATCGAAGCGGGGCACTACAGATGACCCATTGCCGTGAGTATTCTTCCATGTTGCCCTATCATTTTATTCAACTCAGGAATGACTATTTGATAGCCTTTTTTTTCAAACTCAATTTGAATCAACCGTGGCTCGTTTCTTAAACCAATTGTGCTCTGTGTGACACTACCGCCCAAGTCATACTCTATATAACGAGCTTTAAGACCGTAGAACTGTGGCGCTACAACCCTCCGTAGAAATTATGGGACAGTGCTTGTTATTACATCGATAACCCTTGACATAACTTTTGCCTAACTCCATCGTACGATACAACTTAACCCGTGGGACGAGCAAGGCTATGCCAAGCCTTTGCACCAAGGAAATGTTTATTCAGACTTGTGGAACACCTTTACTAAGCCAAACATTGGACAATGCATATTTTATGAAGCATTTATACGTGCGACGCCTATGACTTATGCTAAATTCATAGATTTATGGCACATAGATCAACTTTTCCTTCTCCCAAGGTACGGAACAAAGGACCGAGTGTCATTTTAAAAGTATGTCGTGCAACTCTTCTAAGCCGACCGTGGAACCTTTCCATATTCTAACTCCTTTTGACCCAACTTAGGATTATTCTCTTAGCTATGTGGATTCGCCTCTTTTATTGTCAAGCCTACTTGTGCATTTGAAAATTTTTCTTTTATTAGTGTGAAGGCCAAGCTAAGGCAAGTTCACCGAAACCACCCACCTGAGCAAGGAGGTGCCTCGACCGAGCGAAACTTTGAGCAAGTCGTTGCATGGCTAAGTCCGAACGTTGTTGGCAGTTTGATTCCTCTGGTTGAACTGAACAGGACGGCGCACTATAATAGCTTTTCCCTTTGGTGGCTCGTCTCATGCAACTTTTATCATGCATGACGAGCCTTCCTCCATGAAGTTAATAACTCCCAATTGTGGCATCAAAATCGTCTTCGTCGTGATTATGAAATCAATGCCAAATATTATCTTGAAGTCATCCAACAACGTAGAGGTAAATTTGGCAACACTCGACCAATGTCCCATCGTTATGTGAACTCTCTTGGCTACCTCTCGTATGGGGCGTGCCCTCTGTATTGGCTGCCTTCATCTTGCTTGAATTTTTCTCTAAGGTTAGACCCAAGCGATGGACATCCACATCCGAGATGAAGTTATGAGTGGAGCCCGTATAAATGAATGCTCATGTCATTATGCCAGTAATCCTTATGTCAATATACATGAGCTCCCTGCTCGAAGTCTTCGATACAGCAGACTTGGTCTTGGCGGTGTTGAGTAAGCGCAACATACCCATTTGTGCTTCCACTTCGTACTCTGCCTTCTCACTTCGTACGATATTGACACACAAGATCCTCTTTTGGCAATCTCGAACGTAGTGGTTTTTCACATATGACGCACGAAATTGCTCGCTCGGTTGTGCCTTTTCATGCTTCTTTTCCTCGAACGGTCCTTTCTTTGGAGAGGTCTCCTTCTCACCCCCAACATTCTCCTTGGTGGTCTTTAGCTTGGCCTTGGCATCGTTGTTGTCCCATATGTAGTTGATGAGCCTCTCGGATGCTACCGCGATAGTATTTAGGTCTTGTACCCTCTGTCGTTTCAATTCTTGAACCGTTCATTGTCACCCTTGGATTTTGTTATACGTATTTTGGTATACGTATACGTATCTCGGACCCGTATTTTGACTTGTCCTGGCTGGCCAATCTTGGATTTTTGTATTGGCATGGGTTAGTTGGCATTCATGGTTCGTGTGGTCTATTTTGGCTTGGACATACATCGGGTTCGGTTGGGTTCGGTTTGGTCTAGCTCGGTTTGGGTTAGTATGCAAACCCCTACCTACCACCATTCCCTCATTTATTAACTCAACAATCCTTCTCTCTCCTCATTCATTTCTCATTACTACTCTTCTTCTTCTTCTTCTTCTTCTTCATTTCTCCACCGAACCTACAGTAGGCAAGTGCATCTTGCTTCTACTTGAGAAAATATTTTGATGGTTCCAATGGCTTCTTAGCATGATTCTTAACCACTTTAGAACTTGAATATTTTCGTTTTGGTGTATGGATTTTTGTAGATCTAGGTTTCTAGCATTTTTGATCTTCACGGTTTTGATCTACTTAACTAGGTGGTTTTCGAAAATGGAGAGTTCCATGTGGTAGGAATTTCGATTTTATGCAAGTTTAGCTTTTGAATGACTGGATTTCATTAAGTCTTGGCCGAGATGGGGCTTCTTGAGTTTTTGAGTCCCATGGCTGCTTGTCTCGGCCTTGAGGGAGAAGACGAGCCCTTTACGCACATGTTCATACGTGCTCACGTAGTGACTTCCTTTACGCCCATGTTTTTACGTGCCAGCATAGCATTTCCTCTTTATGCACACGTTTTCACATGCCTGCGTAGTGTTCCCCTTTTACGCACACGCATTGCGTGCCCGCGTAACCCGTTCTACGCTGAGCTCATTCGAGCTCTACGCAGGGGCTACTCCCGCTCGCATAGAGTCTCGCGTGCGTAGAGTCCCACTCGGGCACTCGCGTGCGTAGAGTCTCACTCGAGTGCTCGCGTGCGTAGAGTTCCGCTCGTGCGAAGTGCCTGCCCGCATAGAGTGCTTGCTCGCGTAGAGAGGTCCTTTCTTGGTCTTGCTCGCGTAAAGCCATTTTACGCTCGGGGCCCCTTAGCCTAGCGTAGTTTTGTTCGCATAGATGCTTGAGCCCCTAGGCGTACCCGTGTCCCTTTTGTGCTTGAACCCTTTTGTCATGAGCTTGATAACCACGAATTGATTGATACGACTAGACTGATAATTGTACATGGCATGATATGACAAGTAACTGACATGACATAACATGGCAAGACATGACTAGTAAGCATGATAGAAACTATTGAATGCTGTTGCGACGACTAGCATAACATGACAAGAATGAATGGCCTGGACATCGTGGACGATTGTGTTTGTATTAAAAAACCAGTATTGTTTCGCATCATGTCTAGGGCAGGGACCCCTGAGTACCACGGTCTGGGGTACCTACTGAAACTGACTAAGGCTAATAACTAGAATAATTCAGTAGTCATGAAAAGATTTCCCAGCTACAGAAAATCCTATTATCTGGGCGCCCCATCCTGGGATCTGTAGCCTGCCGTCGAGTAGGGCGCATTTCCAGCATACTGTCATGTGTTACACCTTTCAAGCTACTTAAGGGTACATACATTTCCTGGACGATGTACCCACATGAACTCAACCCCTAATTTGCGTCTGGATAATCTGGATGGTCTGCAGGGCGTGTGGCTGTTGGAACAATCTCATTGCATCTTGCTAGTAACTAGGCCTGTGATAACCCTAGTTAGTTAAGTATCAAACCGTACTTATTGCTTGGCCGTGATTGATTGGATGGAGTCTAACCCAGTCTAGTCTTGTCCTGATCCTGTACAAGATTGTTACATGACCTGAATGCTTGTGCTTTACTTTATCGATAAATGGTGGAAAACCAAGTTCCGTTCAGACGAAGGATTACAACTCCGATCCTTGTTTGTTTTAAGGGTTGTAACATGGTTATCTGAATAGTCCCATGATTATCTTATCGTATATCATCATAATTTTCCATTGTTCCAATCTTTTATGATATAATTATGTTTTGTGCTAATTACTGGTTTTAGTTCTTAAGTGAAGCCTCTTTTATGGCACTTGCTCTTTCTGGGATCTGACCCAGCTGGTTTTGTATGGCCAGATACCGGAGCAGCTCCAGAGGATCTTCCTATCTTTCAGCCAGATGGTGACCACCAGGCGTAACCCTGGCAACGAGTGGGTTCTATTTTGGCTCTCCCACTCTATTGTAAAGTTATTTTTTGAGACGTTTAGCCACCGAGCAAGTGTTAGCTCGTTTGTAACTTACTGTCTACCTACGGGCTGTAGCATGATTAACAAATCCTAGGGTTGAGCATGTATGACTGAAACTCTTGCTAGTCCAAATATTTTGCACGACTAGCTTTATGATCATCCAAATATGTAATGTATGAGACGCCTTACTATTGTATATTTGATGCTCTGACATCTTGTAACTGCTATTACTTGCTTGAGATTGAGACAATAGGCTTGTTCATGACCATAAGAAACTGATGGCCTGTAGATAAACCCTCATGTATCTAGACAGCCGCGACCGTATATCGAGGTAAATTATACCTCAATGTACGTAGCTGGCTGTGTCTGTCCTCCGCTCTCCAGTATTCTGGTTCGGGGGCGTGACACGATTTAAGTGGTGGCCCATGCAGGTCTTGTGAATCAAGATATGTGAGGGTTTACCGAATAGATGTCTCAATCAGCACTCGCCCTTGATCTCTGCTTGTATCCTCTGAATCCCTGAATTCTTGACCTGATCACATGCATATATCTTTGATCTGTCCTGGTCCTTCCTTATTGTCCCCTGTGTCGTCTTCTTCAGCGACACTGTTTCTGGTCCTGCCAATCAGCCGAAAGGAGCTCAACTAGTACTCCCGCAACAAGAGGATCAAGCTCAGTACTCAGAAGCAGCTTCCCAAGTCATGCTTCCCGAAGATCCAGAACCCCAGTACAGCTAACCCAGCTCGCGAGGCAGGATGATGGAGTCTTGGTTGGACTCATCAGGGAGTTGCTTGTATCACAGGATCGTCGAGGTGATGCATTATACCAGACAGTACAAGATGCTTTGAACAGAGGTGGTCATCAAGGTAACAGTACGGCCAACAGCTTCAAGCGCTTGAACCCTTCCTTCTTCGATGGTAGTGAAGATGCTATTATCGCAGATGCTTGGCTGCAGGATACTGAGGTTATTCTAGAAGCAGCCAGGACCCTAGAAGACGAGAAGGTGGCCGTGGTGCGCCTGCAGTTATTGGATCTAGCCAGCAGATTGTGGGTGGCACAGGCCGTTGGATTAAGGGCACCTATTGCATGGACAGTATTTCGTGAGAGATTCCAGACCAAGTATTTTGACGCTGTAGCTAGATATGATCTACATACGAGGTTCACTAACTTGAAGCAGATGGACAGGACGGTCGATGGATATGCGACCGAGTTCTCCAGGCTTAGTCGGTTTGCTCTCACCTTGGTAGCGACCGAGTTCGACAGAGCTCAGCGGTTCCAGCAAGGACTGCACCTGAAGATTTTACTGGCAGTGGAGCAGTTTGAGCATCAAACTTTTGATGCAGTATTGAGAGCAGCTAAGAGGCATGAGTATACCTCCTAGAGGATTGTGGACCGGATTGGAAGTCGAAAGCGGTCTCACAGCCAGATGAACCAGTCTTCAGCACCAGCTCCGACAGCTAGGGCTTTGACCATTGGAGCTCCGAGGCGGACGACTTCTGTTACGTCGATTCAGCATTCGACCCCGGCATATGTCCAGCAGCAGCAGCAGAAGCAGTCTTCCGCAATGGGTTGCACTCATTGTGGGAAGCCAGGGCACTTGGTGTCAGAGTGTTACAGAGCACAGGGTTTGTGCTTGGCGTGTGGGACGCCGGACCACAAGGTTAGAAACTGCCCGAATAGGGGGATTTCTTCTTTATCAACCTTTTCTAGTCTCTCGGTTAGGGGGACAGCCCTAGTACCAGTTCAGCAGCAGCAGCAGTACCAGTTTCTGAGGCCCTTGTCGCCTCAAACCCAAGCATTTCAGCAGCAGAATCTCCAGCAGTATGCAAAAGTCCAAGCTCAGACCCAGAACTGCCAGAGGGTTTTCCAACAGAGGGGACCAGCACCCCGAGGAAAAGGTCAAGTGATGGCTTTGACCATGGAGGAGGAGTTAGTATCAGGTGAGGTAGTGGCAGGTATTATTCTCGTCAACTCCTTCCCAGCATCAGTATTATTTGATTCTGGTACATCGCATTCATTTATGTCTGTACGATTCGTGACACGGATAGGACTGGAGTCCGAGTCATTATCAGTAAGGCTCAATATACTTATTGGTAATGGGCTTGTGGGAGTAGATAGAGTATTTTCCTCGTGTCGGATCGTAGTTAGCGGTAGAGAGTTTTCCGCTAGGTTGATAGAATTCCCGATGGCCGATTATGACGTGGTCTTAGGGATGGATTGGTTGAGGGACCAGTATGCTAGAATAGATTGCCATATCGGCAAGATTATTTTTATTATTCCTAGTGAGCCAGAGTTTTCATTTTTCCGAGGCGGAGTAGAACCTTCTCCTCCAGTATTTCGGATGGCAGTTGCAGCGGCAGTTCGATTCCCCAGAGTTATAGAAGAGTTTCCCGATGTTTTCCCCGAGGAGCTTCCAGGTATACGACCAGAGAGAGATCGAGTTCACCATAGACTTGATCCCCGGGACAGCACCAGTGTCGGAGAGAGTCTACCGGATGACACCGTCATAATTGGAGATATTGTACAAGATGATTGAAGAACTCAGGACCAAGGGATTCATCCATGCTAGTAGATCGCCTTGGGGAGCCCCGATGCTTCTTATGAAAAAAAAGGATGGTACGTCCAGATTATGTGTTGACTATCGTACCTTGAACTCAGTGGCAATCAAGAACAGATATCCTCTTCCGAGGATAGATGACTTGTTTGATCAACTCAAAGGGGCATTCGTATTTTCGAAGATTGACTTGCGGTCAGGATACCACCAGATCAGAGTCAGAGAGCAGGACATCCCGAAGACGGCATATAGATGCAGGTATGGGCATTGGGAGTTCCTTGTGATGCCCTTTGGAGCAACCAATGTACCGGTTCATGAATCGTATCTTCATGCCTTATTTGGATCAGTTCGTAATTGTGTTCATAAACGACATCCTGGTTTACAGCAAGAGTGAAGCGGAGCATGAGCAGCATCTTCGTGTAGTTCTTCAGATTCTCAGAGAGTACTAGTTGTATGCGAAGTTTAGTAAATGCGATTTTTGGCTCGATCACATTTCATACTTGGGTCATATCATCATCAGAGGTGGAGTGGAAGTGGATTCCTAGAAGATCGTGGCTATTGAGGCGTGGCCGGTACCCAGCACAGTTGCAAAAGTTTACAGTTTTCTTGGCTTGGCCGACTACTACCGATGATTTGTTTCGGACTTTGTACGGATTTTAGCACCCATGACCCAGTTGACCCGCAAGGATGTGCAGTTTGCTTGGACAGCAAAATATTAGGATTCTTTTGAGAAGTTGAAGTGAGGCTTGATGACGGCACCCATTCTCACGCTTCCAGATGGGACCGGGGGATTTTTAGTATATTGTGATGCTTCAGGCAGAGGTTTAGGATGTGTTTTGATGCAACATAGGAAGGTAATAGCTTATACGTCACGTCAACTTCGTGATCATGAGAGAAATTACCTGACCCATGACTTGGAGCTGGCAGCAGTAGTGTTTGCACTTAAGTTATGGAGGCACTACTTGTATGGAGATAGGGTAGAGATTTTCACCGACCACAAGAGCCTGAAGTATGTGTTCACCCAGAAGGATCTTAACATGCGTCAGAGGAGATGGCTAGAGCTACTTGTGGATTATGACATCAACCTGTAGTATCATCCTAGGAAGGCCAATATTGTTGCAGATGTATTGAGCAGGAGAGCCGGAGTTTATTTTCTAACAGCACAACCAGAGTTGTTAGAAGATCTTCAGAAGATGGGTATAGAGGTTGTCCTTCCTACAAGTGTGGCATTGATGGCCAGTATGCAAGTTCTGTCCAGTATAGTTGAGAGGATCAAGTTAGCTCAGTCAGCGGATTCTAAGCTTCATCAGCTTAGGACAGAATGTGTAACAGGGCCAAGACCAGAGTTATGTGTCCATAAGGATGGTATACTTCGGCATGGGAGACATCTTTGTGTACCTAGTGGTGATATCAGACAGGAGATCATGGCAGAAGCACACAGTTCTCAGTATTTGATTCATCCGGGCGGTACGAAGATGTATCGTGATATCCGGCAGCATTTTTGGTGGAATAGTATGAAGAGGGAGATAGCCCGGTTTGTCTCTCGATGTATAGTTTGCCAACAAGTTAAAGCTGAACACCAGAGACCGGCTGGACTTCTTCAACCTTTACCGATCCCAGAATGGAAATGGAAGCACATTACCATGGATTTTGTAACGAGATTACCTAGATCCCCAGCTGGAAGAGATGCTATCTGGGTTATAGTCGACAGACTCACCAAGGTAGTTCATTTTCTTCCTTTTAGGGTTGGTCAGTCGACAGATCAGTTTGCAGAGATGTACCTTAAGCAGATAGTCAAGTTGCATGGTGTACCAGTCAGCATTGTGTCCGACAGAGATTCAAGATTCACATCGCACTTTTGGCAGAGTCTTCAAAAAAGTTTGGAGACTCGTCTCAAGTTCAGTTCAGCTTATCATCCGCAGACAGATGGTCAGTCGGAGCGAACGATCCATACTCTTGAAGATATGTTGCGATCATGTACACTCGACTTCAGTGGTTCGTGGGAAGATCACTTGCACCTAGTGGAGTTCTCATAAAATAACAGTTTCCATGCCAGTATCCAGATGGCACCTTTTGAGGCATTGTACGGCAGGAAGTGCAGACCTCCTTTAGCTTGGGATGATATCGACGAGAGGCAAATGCTTGGACCAGAGATGGTAATACGGACTATTGAGACGGTCAGGAAAGTCAGAGCTCATCTTCGAGTTGCACAAGATCGCCAGCGTCATTGGACCGATTCTCATCGACGTCCCCTTGAATTTTTTTATCGACGACCATGTATTCCTTAGGATCTCGCCTACCCGTGACGTCATTCGTTTCGGCATACGGGGAAAGCTTAGTCCTAGGTATATAGGGCCATTCGACATTCTAGAACGAGTAGGTGATGTGTCCTATCGTCTCGCTCTCCCGTCGTCGTTACGTGAGGTGCATGATGTCTTCCATGTGTCCCAATTACGACAGTATATTTCGGATCCGAGTCATGTCCTTGATCATTCAGAATTGGTTGGTGGTACCAACCTTTCGTATGAGGAGAGACCCATATCCATATTGGACCGAAGAGAGAAGATACTCAAGAACAAGACTATCAAGCTAGTCCGTGTTGCTTGGGGTCATCACTCTTTGGGTGAGTCAACGTGAGAGCGTGAGGATGACATCCGATCGCGATATCCCAACCTGTTTGACTCGTGAGGTATAATGTCTTCCTTATGCCTCATGCCTTCGATTCCTTGATTGTATGATTGATTGATTGATTGATTGCTTAGTTATATCTTGCCTGTGATTAGTGTAGCTTGCTCGACATCTCTAGCCTCTTGATTTAAATTCCGAGGACGGAATTCTTTTAAGATGGGTAGAGTTGTCACCCTCGAATTTCGTTATACGTATTTTGGTATACGTATACATATCTCGGACCCGTATTTCGACTTGTCCTGGCTGGCCAATCTTGGGTTTTTGCATTGGCATGGGTTAGTTGGCATTTATGGTTCGTGTGGTCTATTTTGGTTTGGGCATGCATCGGGTTCGGTTGGGTTCGGTTTGGTCTGGCTCGGTTTGGGTTAGTATGCAAACCCCTACCTACAACCATTCCTCCATTTATTAACCCAACAACCCTTCTCTATCCTCATTCATTTCTCATTACTACTCTTCTTCTTCTTCATTTCTCTACCGAACCTGCAGTAGGCAAGTGCATCTTGCTTCTACTTGAGAACCTATTTTGATGGTTCCAATGGCTTCTTAGCATGATTCTTAACCACTTTAGAACATAAAGATTTTTATTTTGGTGTATAGATTTTCGTAGATCTAGGTTTCTAGCATTTTTGATCTTCACGGTTTTGATCTACTTAACTGGGTTGTTTTCGAAAATAGAGAGTTCCATGTGGTAGAAATTTCAATTTTACGCAAGTTTGACTTTTGAATAGCTGCATTTCATCAAGTCTTGGCCGAAATGGGGCTTCTTGAGTTTTTGTGTCCCATGGCTGCTTGTCTCGGCCTTGGGGGAGAAGACGAGCCCTTTACGCACACGTTCATACGTGCTCGCGTAGTGACTTCCTTTACACCCATGTATTCACGTGCTAGCGTAGCATTTTTTTCTTTACGTACACATTTTCACGTGCCTGCGTAGTGTTCCCCTTTTACGCACACGCATTGCGTGCCCGCGTAACCCGTTCTACGCCGAGCTCATTCGAGCTCTACGCAGGGGCTACTCCCGCTCGCGTAGAGTCTCGCGTGCGTAGTCCCACTCAGGTCGCATGCGTAAAGTCTCGCTCGAGTGCTCGCATGCGTAGAGTTCTGCTCGCGCGGAGTGCCTCCCCGCGTAGAGTGCTTGCTCGCGTAGAGGGGTCCTTCCTTGGTCTTGCTCGCGTAAAGCCATTTTACGCTCGGGGCCCCTTAGCCTAGCGTAGTTTCGTTCGCGTAGAGGCTTGAGCCCCTATGCGTACCCATGTGCCTTTTGTGCTTGAACCCTCTTGTCATGAGCTTGATAACCACAAATTGATTGACACGACTGGACTGATAATTGTATATGGCATGGTATGACAAGTAACTGACATGACATGACATGGCAAGACATGACTAGTAAGCATGATGGGAACTATTGAATGTTGTTGCGACGGCTAGCATGACATGACAAGAATGAATAGCCTGGATACCGTGGACGATTGTGTTTGTATTAACAAACCAGTATTATTTCGTATCATGTCTAGGGCAGGGACCCCTGAGTACCATGGTCAGGGGTACCTACTGAAACTAACTAAGGCTAATAACTAGAATCATACAGTAGTCATGAAAAGATTTCCCAGCTACAGGCAATCCCGTTATCTGGGCGCCCCATCCTGGGATCTGTAGCCTGCCGTCAAGTAGGGCGCATTTCCAGCACACTGTCATGTGTTGCACCCTTCAAGCTACTTAAGGGTACATGTGTTTTTTGGACGATGTACTCACATGAACTCAACCCCTAATTTGTATCCGGATAACTTGGATGGTCTGCAGGGCTTGTGGCTGTTGGAACAATCTCATTGCATCTTGCTAGTAACTAGGTCTGTGATAACCCTAGTTAGTTAAAGTATCAAGCCGTACTTATTGCTTCGCCGTGATTGATTAGATTGAGTCTAACCCAGTCTAGTCTTATCCTGATCCTGTACAAGATTGTTACATGACCTGAATGCTTGTGCTTTACTTTATCGATAAATGGTGGAAAACCAAGTTTCGTTCAGACGAAGGGTTACAACCCCGATCCTTGTTTGATTTAAGGGTTGTAACTTGGTTATCTGAATAGTCCCATGGTTATCTTATCGTATATCATCATAATTTTCGATTATTTCAGTCTTTTATGATATAATTATATTTTGTGCTAATTGCAGGTTTTAGTTCTTAAGTGAAGCCTCCTTTGTGGCACTTACTCTTTCTGGGATCTGACCCAGCTGGTTTTGTATGGCCAGATACCGGAGCAGCTCTAGAGGATCTCCCTATCTTTCAGCCAGATGGTGACCACCAGGCGTAACTCTGGCAACGAGTGGGTTCTATTTTGGCTCTTCCACTCTATTGTAAAGTTATTATTTTGAGGCGTTCAGCCGCCGAGCAAATGTTAGCTCGTTTGCAATTTACTTACTGTCTGTCTACGGGCTGTAGCATGATTAACAGATCCTAGGGTTGATCATGTATGACTGAAACTCTTGCTAGTCCAAACATTTTGTACAACTAGCTTCATGATCATCCAAATATGTAATATATGGGACGTCTTACTATTGTATATTTGGTGCTCTGACATCTTGTAACTGCTTTTACTTGCTTGAGATTGAGACAATAGACTTGTTCATGACCATAAGAAACTGATGGCTTGTAGATAAACCCTCATGTATCAAGACAGCCATGACCGTATATCGAGGTAGATTATACCTCAATGTACGTAGCTGGTTGTGTCTGTCTCCCGCTCTCCAGTATTCTGGTTCTGGGGCGTGACATCCATGGTTGAAGTCCATCGAAAAAGAATAAAAAGTGATCCTCCTTGCCATACAAGATATCGCATGCATCAAACATGTGAACTCAGCAATGTACTCTTTGATCGTCCTAGTGTTCTTGAGTTGCTGCAAGCTTCGTCTCACTTTGTACTTTATATTCTCCTGATAGAACTGAGACATGATCTCCTTCGTAGAGAGCACAAACTTCTCAATTTCTATGCACCTTTGACGCCACCAGAATATAGCATCATCGGTGAAATAAAGTAAACCAATGCCCGCCTTCTCAACCTCATCGTTGATATGCAACGCCTTGAAGTATCTCTCCATGTTTCATAAGAAACTCTCCACTTCTTTGGCAACTGGCTCCGCATTGAAGGATTTCGGCTAGGGTTCTGCTTTCTTGGTGTCTCCCTACTCGAAGGTCCACCATTTGTAACGACCTTCTCTAAAATGGTAAATTTGGTCTTGAGTTCTCCGCAACTCTCGACCACGATCTTTATCTTCTCGTAGCCTTGGTCTTTCCACTCAAGTCCTCAATCTCTGCGCGATGTGCCTTAAACTTCTTCTCAAATGTGGATTGGGTCTCTTGGAATTGCTCTTGAAAGATTGTCATTGACGAAATAACGTAACTCTCCATCTAATTGTAAAACTTCTCTAGCCTCGTGTTGCTTTGCTCTACGGAACCCATGCGCATATATATGTCCCTCAAAGCCGTCTCCAAGATCTCGAGACATTTCACAAGATAGACAAGAATACGCTCCATCTTAGGCTTCTTGCTATTGTCCCTCTTATAGGTCTTCGTATTTCATTTCTTACGTGACATGGCCCACTCTTAGACATTTTCAAATGTCGACAATGCACCAATCGACCTTCACTCTTACAACACTTGTCACGGACTTAATATTTTTTTCTTACACTTTAATTCGTGTGGCGCACAAGCTTCCTATTTGATGATCCGTGCCAGCCTTTCCTAAACGCTTCTAAGGCGAGAATCAGAACAACGTGGAGCAAAAGAGAGAGATTAGAAGATTAAAAGGTTCACTATACTAAAGTGAGTTTACAACTTCTTTCGTGATAAGGAACAAATGGGCCTCCCACTTATTGACATGGAGACTTCATGAATCTTCAAGAACACTCCATCACATTCTGGAGGATTCGGAAAGCTTCTAACAAAATTTGGGTCCATGGAGGATTATGCAGATCCGTCTCAGTGGGACAAAAAAAATTTGTGTGTGACATTATAATATCAAAGGTTCGTGGGTGGGCATTAATCTTTTTTCATGAGTTTTTTCTAAAAATTGTGGTAAACAATAGAAATGAATGAATTCTTCTTGTGGTGTTCATGGTAGAGAAAGAAAAATTGAAAGAAAGAAGAAAGGAAAAGAGTACTTATGTATTGTTTGTATAACAATTTGGTTTATTTTTGGGTGATGGAAATGAAGGAATTTTAACTCACGTTGTTTGTGATTTAGGGGTCCTTTTCGCAATTATCAACATTTTGGGTCGAGTTGTTGCGTCGGCTGGGAGGTCTGGTCTGCAAATTGACCCGAGCCTAATACAGTCAAAATCGAGTAGGGCCAGCAAAAGCTCGGTCATAGCACAGAATCGGCTCAACACATGTCCATTACGAGGGTCGGGCAAGGTTTCCTTTCCAAGATCAGGGGACGGCTTGGCCCAGGCCGCTCATCCAACCAGGTTGGGCCGAGTTTTCCTCAACATGTCTAAAGGCCAGTACAGTCGAAGTACTAGTCAGAGCCCGAAACCCCCCCTTCCATGCGGGCTTGGACCAGAGCCGAATTACCATCATCCGGGCTCGGACCAGGCCTAGATTAACCCATCCCTAAATACGCTAGTATAACCATTTGGGAGACAATTTGGTTAATTTCTCAATAACAACCATATTACAGGGTAACATAGTTTTGTGCGAGTTTTTTACCCCAAAATGCCTCTGTATTTTAGGCATTTATTGGCGTCATTTAGGCACATTTTGGTCATTACTTTGAAAATAACCAAATAATCCCCGTATTACAAGTGCATTTGTGGTCATTGGGCACCGATTTTTTTTATAAATAGGAATTAATCCAACCAAATTTACAACAACAAAATTTATTTCCTCTCTTCTAATTGTTTCAATCAATCTTTTGTTTCTCTCCAAAAAATTAGTTGCTTTTTGCAGACTGAAATGCCAAAAAGACTGCAAGAGTTTAGCGAATAAGAATTTGGAGGCTTCAACTTAGTCGTCAACACCCAAGCTGCAACAATTTACATCTTACTTTGGATGAAATAAAGTTAAGGCTTAAATATTTTATTTTTATATTATATAATATAAGTAGCTAATTTTGTTACTTTAAACTGATTAATTTCTTAAGTGGAAAATTATTCTAAAAATATATATTACGGATCCTACTGGTTGTAACCAACATTATACTAGTATTTTCAATAAGTATTACAATTTTTATAATAATTTTGATAGTAATTATTATATTCCTATTTTAGAAATATGAACAACCACAATCACGAAGATTCCCTCCTGAAAATCAAAATATTAATAGTTATTTCCCATCCTCTAGAATAAAGTCTTTAATTTGGAACTACTTTATTAAAATAAGTGTTACAAATGAGAAATGAGAGGAATTTTTAGATACCATTAAACTGAAAGCAACCTAAAGCTACACGATGCAATAAATATAAAATAAAATTTTACATAAAAATGAAGGCACGGAAATTTTACAGTGATAATACAATAAATGTTATGAGAATGATACAATTGTTGCTATACGGACACAATTAGACATCAATTCTTCTACTGGTTCACTAAAAATATTTATATATTCGTATGTTCAATTAACATAACTAACTTAATAAAATGTATTATTTGTCAAGAACAAATTTTCACATTTGGTGAAAGTCAAGATTATTATGATTATGCAACAATACATTAAATCTTAGTTTTACAAAGGTTTCTAGATTAGAGTAGAAGCTTTTAAATTATTTGAAAAAGAATAAAAAGTTTTTAAATATTAGAAATAATTAATTTTCTTTAGCTTCGAATACATGGACTAGTAAACAAAACTATTCATCTATTTGTGTTACAACACATTATTTAGATACGAAATAACTGTTATTCCCGGGGCTTGACCAAAGATGAAAAAACTGATGCAATCGAGATCTGAGAGTCACACAAAAACTTTGCAGTGATCAAACTCAAGATCTACGATGATACAAAGAGCCAAATAGCTAGATTACAATATGATGGAGGGAAATAGAGAAGAGAAGATCTCTCGTTCTTCCTTGCAAACGTGTTGCAATTGGGACAGAACGAGTTACAATAATCTAGAGAATGATGAGATGAAGAAAAGTTGCTGGGGTGTCAAAATACCGTTGCTCAAAGCAAGATTCGCCCCACACGAATTGCTTCCAGGAACCAGCAAGTTGAAGAACTTGTGGAACGCTCGAAGTCACCTCTGTTCTGACTCCTCAGATGGACTTGCAATGGCGGCAGCAGCTCACTCTCTCTCTCTCTTTTCTGACTTATAAAAATCGTAGTAGTTCACAAAGGAGGCCAGAAGAGAGTATATATAGAGAGAGGGTGGAAACCCTAGCCGCCTCTTCAGTTATGGAAAGATTGAATCAAATCCCACAAAGATAGCAACGAAATTAATTCAAATTCCACAAAGACAGCAACGAAATTAATTCAAATCCCACAAAAAGTGGATCTGAATTAATCGCATTGAATCAGTCTTTCCATAACTGACTTGTAACCTGCACAGTCAGCGGAGCCCTCCATGCGGTAGCAGTAGCAGCAGCCTGGCCGCATGAGCCGCATGGCCTCATGGACCGCATGGACCGCATGAGCCGCATGACTGTTGACGTGCTAAGTGCAAAGTGCGCCAACAAAACGCCACATTACGTCTCATGAGCCCGAGTCCGAGTCTTTGGGGCTTAGCTCCAAATGGAATTAATCCAAGAGAATGACAAAAGCATTAATGCTTAATCCTTGGAGCCTTATTCTTACCTCCTAGTAAAATCACCCACATGGTTCCCTCCTTAGGGTCACCACCCCATGTGCATCTCTCAACAACACAACCAAGTATATATGTTGAGATAACTCATGGTGCATTTTCGATGTGGGACTAAACTTTTACAAGGCATGTTGAGAGCAAGCTCTCTCCATGTAAAGAAAGCACCAACAATAACTTCTACAAAAATGATTTTGCTTACGACCATTGGAATATTGACATACTAGATGTGTCATCAATGAAGCCATTATACAACTTTTACATGAATATAATATTCACAATAAAAATAATCTGAATTTCTTTTGGTAATGCTACTAATAATACTTCAAGTATTGATATTTTGAAAATCTAACTTCTGCATATACTAAAAAGGAAGACTTTTTCATATAAGATATGTTTATCATATTTTTAATTTAAATGTACAAGAATGCCTTCTATATTCCCACTTGAATTTAGAATATATTATATCTAATTAGTTCGAACACTTTACTAAGCAAGCAATAAGAGTGTAGAAAATTATTTTCACAATATGGTTTGACATTTAGGAGATTTGTGAAAGATATACCACATAGATGAAATTCTACATATTTGATATTGAAACCATGTATTGAATATAAAGATGTAATCACACAGTATAATTTTAAGTAGTGATTATCAATTAACTGAGAATGATAGGATACTTTCACTTCAATTTTTGACTTTCTAGAATTGTTTTACAATATTACATGTACTTTATATAGAGAACTTATATCCAACCTATCCTTTAGCTTTAACATATATCACTAATATTTCTTATTTATTTGTAAAAATACAAAGATGCTCATGGTTTTGATTACGTCATTACTAAAATGAAAGTAAAATTTCAAAAATATTGGTAAAATATTTCACTTTTATATTGTTTGCTTGCAATTTGGAGATATCCTAAAATCAAATTAAATGGTGTAAATATATTGTCAGCATTGTAGTTACTAGTTGATTTTGCTCAACTAACATATAGAGATATCTTTATCTCTTGATGATCCTTCGTGTTCGTATCTTCTTTGTATATTATTTTTTTGTAAATCAATTTTGATACAGCTGGACTTTCGAAAATTCCTACATTAGGTCCTGGTGCGATTTAGCTTAGGATAGTGCATTGTATCGTGTCGCTTGGTTGTCTATATTCCTAGATTACAAAGTGGAGTGTTTGCCTTGAGCCTCAAGTGATTTAGGATCATGTACAAATACTAAAAAAAAATCTTTTTTTAGCCACTCAAAAAAGGATCTTTTTTAATATTTTATGGACACTTTTATTGCATATGCTAGAAAATAGGAAAACATAAATCTAAAAATAAATAAATTATATTAGTTATATATATGGAAGTTAAAATATTTGGAACATTTTGATTTTTTGGACTATCATACAACTTGTACGTGCTCAGGAATGACGATGATTCACCTACATGGATCAGATTGGTGGTACATAAAGGCCCAACAAAATATCTTCAAATATAGTAATACTCAAAAGTGGTCAGCACGGCCTGCGGATCTAAAACACTGCAGGGAATGCTATGTATAGAATGGGTTATAAACTAAAGGCAGTGAAGAAAAACTTGAAGGAGAGGAAGCCAAGTAAAAGAGAGGAAAGACATCAAGCACTATCAAGGTTGAACTAGAATCTATGCAGGCATTAGCCATTAGTAGCTTTCACACAATGAACACAACACTCGCAAGCAAGGAGAATGGCTTGCAGGAATTTTATAAGCAGGCATTAGCCATTAGTAGCTGAGGAAATACTCTTGTTGCAAAGAGCCAAATGTGACTTTTGATTAAATTAGGTGACGAGTGTAGCAATAATGTCGTTAAAATAAATTGAAATTGAGACCACTTGTTTGAAGAAGAAAAAACAAAGTACACACACATTCCAATCGAAATTAGAATAACAATAAAACTATGTAGCATTTGGGACCATCACATAAACGAGCCGATGAGTAAGGACCCAAATGAATGTTAGTCAATGTGAGGCTAAACAATTCTCTAAATGACTCCAAAAATCCTTTAGTTAGTCCCTAGAGATTTTTTTTTTTTTTTTTTTTTTTTTTGATGCTCGACGATACGCGCGGGACTTTGTATACGCTGCATTGCATACATTTTGGACTCGCCGTCTCCCAACTTTCATCATTATTATAAATAGAATAAATAATATGTCCCCGTGGCTTGATCCATTGATCTTCTGCTCGGCAGTTAGTCCCTAGAGTTAAAAAGGAAGTATAAAATAGGGAGGTTACTGGGCCAATGTGGGCTTTGATGGGCTGATGGCCCGATAATGCAAACAACGGCTTTGGACCTAGTACTCAATGGACCAGCATGGGCTGGCCAGCTTCTGGGTTCCAGCAAGGCTGCAGACCAAGCCGTCATCAAATTAAATTGTGAAGATGCTGTCAAAGCTGTTTCTACTTTAGTTTTTGAGAAACCACCACCATTCCAAACCATGTCTTGGTTCGATTTTGAGAGAACTTTAGAAAGCGAGTGGGATGTTGGTGGTTTTTTCTTATTATTGTTTTTCCAATACATAAAACATCAAACCAACGCCAGCCCGCCCCTTGGTGGTTGTTTTTTTCTTTTCTTTTGAGAAGTAGTCCCAGAAACTGTTTGCTAAAAAATAGTTTATCAAAAGAACTAGAAAAGCGTTGGGAAGCCGTTAGGAGACCACTTCTAAAATTTGGCTATGTAAGAGCATCATTAGTAGAGGCACAACCCATTTTCTATATTCTAGATTTAGAATATAGGAGCTCATATTTTGGAATAGTAAAATCCATCCTACATTTCAATTTTTAGATTTTCAGGTCCATCCACTCACAGGAGCTATAGGTTGAGCCTGAGAATTTCTATATTTAGAATGTAGAAAATTATTTTATAAAATAGTATCTCCCAATTTGGAGCCCAATTCTAGATTTATATTATTTTTTTCTCACTTTAATTTTTGACCACATAATTTTTGGAACCAAAGTTTATTTTATTATTTTCTACTATTCTCATACAAATCCAACTCATTTTACATTTACCTTTTTTAAAACGTTGGCCTCAAAATAAAATTTTGAGTATCATCAGCTAATGATGCTCTAAGTAGCAAGAATCCTAAACCGGCCGGGTTTTTGATAATTAGTAACAATCCATAACCGGGCCTCATGCATGGTTCATAATAATGTGGTAAAAAGTTTAAGAAAAAACTATACTTTTGGTCACTGAATGTTTGTCTGACCAAAGTTTTAGTCACCCAAAGATATTTTTCAAAAGTTTAGTCACTGAATGTTTGGTCTTCCAAAAAAATGGTCACTATATTAAATTGTTGTTTATTTTATTAACGATTTTTGTTGACATGGCATGTTATGTGCCATGTCAGTCGTTAAGTATGATGTGGCACATCCACGTGGGCTATTTTTGGATTTTATTTTGCAAAATATTTCGTTTGGGTATTAAGTTATGTGCCATGTTTCAATGTTTATGACATGGTATTTCATTTTTTTTTATTTTTTTTTTTTTTTTAAAAAAAAACTTAATACACAACGAATTTTTTGAAAAATAAAACACAAAAATAGCCCACTTGAATGTGCCACGTTATACTTAATGACTAACATGACACATAATATGCCATGTCAACAAAAATTGTTAATAAAATAAACAACAATTTAACAGAGTGACTATTTTTTTGGACGACCAAACATTCAGTGACTAAATTTTTAGAAAATATTTTTGAGTGACTAAAACTTGGATCAGACAAACAATCAGTGTCCAAAAATATAGTTTTCCCAAAAGTTAGTTTCCCTATGAAAGAGATTTCAGGGCTGACACTTTATAAGACCTCTTGAAATTTGTTGTTAGCACAAGTACATGAACAAACTGAACCAAAATTGGTTATCGAAGAGCAAGTCAAACTTGCTAAATGGATTGACAATGGCCAAACTGCTAAACAGAATCTACTGTAGAAGAGAAAAGCAGTGAAAACTGTTGTAAGAATTTGCTATCAAGTTAGCAAAATAGCTTGTTGGGATGGGATGGTTAGTGTCAACAAGAGAGATTGGAGTAATTTGTGACGATTTATTCATTAGAGGTAAACCTTAAGTAATACATGTTACAAGAAAGAAAAATATGGAAAGCTACAACGTTAGAAATCTAAATAAGGAAATAAGTCCGAGAACGGAATGCCTGCAATGGCTAGAACAACTGTTTTATAGCTGTATGATTAACATCTTCCCTCAAACTCAAGATGATTTAGAAAACATATGGAATTTGGATACTAGAAAATTGAACCGAGACAAGGGATGTTACTTTGTTAAAAAAAAAAAAAATCTGCAATTTGAGCTTTGAAAGAAATGTAGAGTAGGTGGATTGTTCTTTTTGTAAAATGATCCCGGAAAAAATAAGCAGTCAACTTTAATGTGTTTGGTGAACTCATGGAATACATCATTATGAACTATTTGAATAGCACTCTTGTTGTCACAAAAAAGAGGAGGAGATGATGAAAGGTCAACGTCCATGTCTTGAAGAAGCCAGTGCAACCAAATAATTTCAGCCGCAGTGTGGGCGAGAGCTCTATATTCAGCTGCAGCACTTGAGCAAGTAACAACTGTTTACTTCTTGTTTTTCCAGGAAATAAGATGATCACTAAGAAATATGCAAAAGCCAGTGGTAGAGCGGCAATTTGTAACATCTTGGAATCAGAATCAAAATAAGCACGAAGAGCAAGCGTAGAGGCAGAGAAGAAGTGTAGTACTTCATACAAAGTTTTCTTCAAGTAGCGCAAGATTCAAAGAACAGCTGCATAATAAACAGAGCGAGGTGAAGACATAAATTGACTTACTATATGAACCGCATGACTGATATATGGTCTAGTAAAAGCGTGGTAGGTCTAGAGATTTGTAACACCCATATTCTGAATATGTATTTTGTCAAGCTTGCATGTATTTCAGACCTGTATTTATTTTCTCGGATTTTGGCATGTACTTGTAATTGGCTTGACTTGCAGATTTTGGTTCTCGTAATTGGGTTTTACTTGGCTTGGTTTATTTTGTGGAGGAGAATTGGTTTGATTTGGTTTGGTTTGGTTTGGTTTAATATGCATTGGACCACTTTAACCTATACTCCACCCTCAACACAACACAACCCACCCTTATAATATCTCCACCAACCTTCTCTCTCCTCATTATTCTCTCATTTATTTCTCCATCTTCTTCTTCCTTCCTCTACACAACACCAACACCCCTTAGGCAAGTGCAACTTGCTTCCACAAGAGAGCCCATTTTTATTGTTCCATTAGCTTCTTCTCATGTTTCTAAGACACATTAGAACTTGTCATTTTCCATTTTGAGGCTTTGATTTTTGTAGATCTAGAAATTGGTCATTTTCGGATTTTGGTGGTTTTGATCTATCAAACTTTTTTGTTTTCAAGTTTGGATGGTTCCATGTTGTAGAGAATTTTATTCTACCCAATTTTGACCTTTGAAAAGTTGGATTTGGACTTGTTTTGACCAAGTTATGGACTTTTGAAGCTTGGGTTAAACCATGGAGTTCTTGCTGTTTGGAGAAGACAGTGAGCAGTGCACGAGCTTTTTAGCTTGCGTCACTGAGCTGCGTGCGCTCTTTAGCGTAGCGCAGTCTGCCCCCATACGCTGCCTTTTGGAGGCGTATGACTCGCATACGCTCGCTTGCTTGACAAGGAGTCGTATGGAGTACATACGCTGCCTTTTGGAGACGTATGACTCGCATACGCTCGCTTGCTTGACAAGGAGTCGTATGGAGTACATACGCTGCCTTTTGGAGACATGTGACTCGCATACGCTCGCTTACTTGACAAGGAGTCGTATGGACTCCATACGCTACCTTTTGGGCGCGTATGACTCGCATACGCTCGCTTGCTTGACAAGGAGTCGTATGGACTCCATACGCTACCTTTTGGGAGCGTATGACTCGCATACGCTCGCTTGCTTGACAAGGAGTCGTATGGACCCCATACGCTGCCTTTTGGAAGCGTATGTCTTGCATACGCTGGCCTGAGCGTACGCAGACTTGAGCGTGCCCTGGCCTGAGCGTACGCAGACTTGAGCGTGCCCTGGCCTGAGCGTACGCAGACCTGAGCGTAGCCTGACCTGAGCGTAGCTCGACCAGAGCGTAGCTTGACCTGAGCATAGCTCGACCTGAGCGTAGCTTGGCTTGAGCGTAGCCTGGCTTGAGCGTAGCCTGATCCGAGCGTAGCCCTACTTACCCTGGATCTTCTATAGCCCTATATATTGATATTTTATTAGATATTTAACGTCCATTTTATATCCTTATGCCTTTTGTCATGAACTTGATAATCCTGAATTTATTTATTATGTTTGGAATGATAATTGAACAATGCTTGATAGTGGTCCGCCGTGGTGCACTCCTGACTTGATAACTTGACCTGCTACACATGACATGATGGTGACCCGTCGTGGTGCACCTTTGACAAGTAATCTTGACACGATAACCTTGATACGCTGTTGCGACGGCTAACTTGACATGCTAAGTGAATTCTTGACACCGTGGGTGATTGTATTGAATGTGCTTGTGTAAGCAACCAGTCTTGTCTCGCATCATGTCTAGGACATGAATCCCTGGTTTCCCACGGTCAGGGATTCATACTGAATCTGGCTAGGTTAATGACTAGATTGATCAAATAGTTCATGGAGAATTTTCCAGTTATCTGTTGCCCCTTTGGTCCCGGCCTTATATATATATACATGGGATTTGTTGCTATCCGTCGAGATGAGCGCACTTCCAGCCCGCCGTCGAGTGTGGTACCTTAGGACACATGTATCTTACTACAGTGTGTCTGCTATATCCTGCTACCTTTTTCTTTTCTTGCTGGGATCACTCAGGTAGTAACAAACAGGTAATCGGACTTGGGATTCTCATTACATCTTGCTAGTAACTAGGCCTGTGATAACCCTAGTTAGTTAAAGTAGCAAGCCGTAATTATTGTTTGGTCGTGATTGATTGGATGGAGTCTAGTCCAGCTTTGTCTCGTCCTGATCCTGTACAATTTTCTGGCTTGACATGATTACTCGTGCCTTATCTTAATTCTATATCATGAATAATTGCATGACCATATTTCTTATATTTACCTTGCCGATAAATGGTGGGAGAAACCAAGTTCTGTTCAGACGAAGGGTTACAACCTCGGTCCTCGTTTGGTTTACGGGTTATAACCTGGTTATCTGAATAGTCCCATGGTTATCTCATCGTATATCATCCTGTCATGCTTTTCCATATGTTCTGTCTTTTATCGATTTTGTACAAGATTGTCTTTTATATTCACCTATCATGCTTTTTCTTAAATTACTGTTTCTTATTATGTAATTATATTATTGTGCTAATTTGCTGGCTTTAGTTCTTAAGTGAAGCCTCCTTTGTGGCACTTGCTCTTTCTGGGGTCTGACCCAGCTGGTTTTGTATGGCCAGATACCGGAGCAGCAGCAAAGGATCTACCTGCCTTCCAGCCACATGGTGACCACTAGAGGAAATCCTGGCAACGAGTAGGTTATTTTGGCTCTCCCACTCTATTGTACATTATTCTTTTGAGGCATTTAGCCGACGAGCACCTGTTAGCTCGATGCACTTTACTTTCTGTCTGCCTACGGGCCGTAAACATGATTGGCAACTCGAGGTTGATCATGTATGACTTAACTCTTGCTAGTCCTTATATTTTGTACGACTAGCTTCATGATCATCTGGATATGTAGTGTTTGGGACGCCTTACAATTGTATATTTGGTGGTCTGATATCTTGTAACTATTACTAGTTGGTTGAGATTGAGACAATAGGATAATTTATGACCTTAAGAGACTGATGGCTTGTAGATAAACCCTCACATATCTAGACAGCCGTGACCGTATGGTGAGATGGATTCCATTTCATTATACGTAGCTGGCTATGTCCGCCCCTGCTCTCCAGTATTCTGGTTCTGGGGCGTGACAAGATTTCATGGATAGTGCTCCTAGAAAGAGAGCTAATGAGACATATTGTCCTGCTAAAATGGTAGTGGCTAAAGCTCCAAAAATAAACAATGAAGATGTGCACATTTTCAAATTCATTAAATGCTTACGAATGTGTTTAGAGTGGCACAAGTAGCTAAAAATGAAGAGATCTCGATATTCCATACATTTTCAGATAAATTATGGAATAGAAAAACATGTGTCATCAGTGACATGTTTTGCTATGTGGTAGCTATTGAAATATCAAAGGATAACGATGATTGTGAAAATGAACCACATGGTATAAATGAATGCCAACAAAATTAAGTTTGACCAACGTGAAAATATGTTATTCAAGCAGAACTAAAATCTTTAGAAAGACGTAGTATGTTTGGACCTATAATAAAAACACCAAAGGGCATAAACTTTTTTATTGGCTTTAATGGATTTTCGTCATAAAACAAAATAAGAAGAACGTAGTTGAAAGATAGAAAGTCTGACTTGTAACACAAGGTTTCTCTCAAAGACCTGGAATTGACTATGTGGAGACATATTCTCCAGTTATGGATGTCATTACCTTTAGATATCTAATGAGTCTCGCACCTTCTGAAAATCTTGATATGAGACTTATGGATATTGTAACTGCATAATTATATGGAGACTTAGATACTGACATCTATCCAGAAGGATTTACAATTCCAAAAACTAAGTTAAGGGGCATATGTTCAATTAAACTTAAACAAGCATTATATGGGTTCAAACAACCCAGACGAAAGTGGTATAATCGTCTTAGTATATATTTGACTAAAGAAGCATACAAAAATAGTCAAATTTGTTCATATGTCTTCATTACAAAATCAGAGAATGGATTCTCTGTAGTAACAGTATGTGGATAATATAAAGCTGATCGAATCTCCTATAGAATTGAAAAAAAACTACAAACTATTTGAAAAAAGAATTTAAAATAGAAAGTTGGTAGGGACAGTTTGGTCTCGGTTTGCAAATATAATAAAATTTCAGTGGAATATTAGTACATATATCATGATATATTGAAAAGATTTTGAAGCAATTCAAAATGGACAAAACACATCCACTTAGTACACTTATGGTTATACAGAGTTTGAATTTGGATAAAGATATTCCAACCAAAGGAAGAAGATGAAAAAAAATTCTTAGTCCTGAAGTGTCGTATTTAAGTGTTATTGTAGTATTACTATGTCTAGCACAAGACCTGACATTGCATTCTCTATTAATTTATCATCTCAATATAGTTATGCACCTACACTTAGACATTGATATGGAGTTAAACACATATTAAGATATCTTTTTGGAACAAGTGACATGAAATTATTTTATTACTGTGATTCCACGAACAATTCTTGTTTAATTGGTTATGCAGACTCATCTTACCTTTCTGATCCTCATAAGGGTTGTTTTCAAACATGTTATATTTATTAATAACCATGCAACTATATCTTGGCGATCAACAAAATAAGGTTCAGTATCAACTTTCTCTAACCATGCAAATTTAATTGCACTCCATGAAACAACAAGAGAGTGTGTGGTTGAGGCTGATCATTTATCATATACCAGTAAATTATCAACTACTCACAGTTAGAAATGAGCCGAGAACAATATTTGAAGACAATGTAGCTTACATTGTCCAAGTTCAAGAGGGACTCTCAAAGGAGATCCAACAAGCACCTTTCACCAAAGTGGTTTTATGCACATGTGCTCCAAAGAACGAAAGTGATCGAAGCCAAGCAAGTAAGATCAAATGAAAGCTTAGCCGGTTTGTTCACAAAGGCACTACCAAAATTCATATTTCAGAATTTGGTATACGGAATAGGCATGCGACGACTTAATCATATGACCAATTAGCTATTATAAATCTATTGAATCAAGAGAGAGTATGACTTATGAAGAATATTTTTTAGTTTTGTGTGTTGTACTTTTTTTTCTTGGCTATGATTTTTTTTTATTGAATTTTTCTTAGTAAAGTTTTAATATGACAACAAATGCACATACATCACCAACTAATTAATGGTGAACATTCAAGAGGGAGTGTTGTAAATATGAACGATCCACTATAATTACTTAGTCTCTATAACTTATGTCTTTTGGTTATCGATAACATATGTCTTTTGGTATTTGTTTTCTTAATTGTCATTATAATTTTAACCTCTAAGTCTATATAAAAAAAAGGGATAATTTAGCAAATGCCCCCATTCTAAATGTCGAAATTAGCATATACCCCCACTATTTTATTTATCTAACAAATACCCCCATTTTTTATAAAAAATAATAAAAGTTTAAGATATACCCCCACTCTTTTACATAGGAATGGGGGTATTTGCTAAATAAAATAAATAGTGGGGGTATATGCTAGTTTTAACATTTGGAATGGGGGTATTTGCTAAATTATCCCTAAAAAAAACTCTTTCTAGTCAATTGATAAGTCAATCAAAGAAAAAAAAAATTCTTCTAGCATCTGAATATACTCCGCCTCCAATATTTGTTTGTGTGCGTAGGATCCGAATTGTAGACGGAAAAAAAATAATCTTTCATAAAATAAAATAATTCCGTTGATCACTCCAGTATTCTTAGGATTTGGTAAAACATCTTCAATAATAAATATTATAATTGAACTATGTAACGTGCTTACACATGCTCCCCAACCTGTTATTCACTAAGGGCCTGTTTGGTTGGGTCCAACTGAGGTGAAAGTGGGGACTTTTGTGGGGTTTCACCGGATGTGAAGGAAGTTTCATTGTTTGGTTCGGCCGAGTAAATGGACTTAAAGTGGTTGATGGGACTGCGGAGCAGTCCCTGTCTCCTCCTAAAACTCTAGTTTGAGTTCCGCTCCATTTTTGCTTGAAGTCCATGAAAGTGGAGGAGGGAGACTCTTGAGAAACCGGAGAAGTGCTTGCTGGGTCCGCTCTTCCGCCGTCCGCTGCCAGTGGTTTTCCTCCCTCTCTAGTGATTTTCCTCCCTAATCTAGTAAAAAATTTTCTGGATCTAGTAATTTTCTGCTCATTTCATCCCAATTTTTTCCGATCTAGAATTTTTTGCAAAGATCTTCCATTTCTTCTATATTTGCTTATGGATCTGTCATTTTTCTCCCGAATCTAGTGATTTTCCTCCCCAATATGTGTCATTTTTAATTTTTTCGGATTAAATATCTCATTTTGTTATAGATCTGTCAAATTTTCCGTTGTTTGAGAATATTTTTCCAATTATTTTGGGGAATATTATTTGATCTGTCATTTTTCCATTTATTTTACATATGAAATTTGGTTCCGGATGTCTATGATGGGTCGATTTGGTTGGAATGGTTAAAAATATTGTGTAGATTTTGTTAAAATGGTAAATAATTACATATGAAACTTCAACCCATGCTGATCTGTCTGTTTATGATGGGTCGATTTTACATACGAAATTTTTTTAATAATGGTATTTTACACAACCAAGCTGATCTGTCTGTTTGATATATTATTTGTAATGGATGGTATGTTTCATAACATGATACATGATTACATTGTGGTTTTCATGTAGATGGATTTGTCGAATCCCAACGATCCGTTACTAAATGCCGCAGTCGCTAGTATACTGACTGTTGTAACTATAATTATGAATTTAATGGAAAATGAGGGAAATGACCGACAAGGCATTGCAAGGGAACCCTCCCTAATAAGAGAACAGTGGAGGCAAGCTCACATGTATCGAATATTGACGGCAGGACCCAATAACTGTGTCCATTACCTTAGGATGAGTAGTGCTGCTTTCTACAGTCTCGCAAATATTTTCCGTTCCAATGGGTCGCTCAATGATACGCGATCTGTTTGTGTGGAGGAACAACTAGCCATCTTCCTTTACATATTGGGACATAAGGCAAAAAATAGAGTTTGCGGCATTGAATTCATTCGATCCGGAGAGACGGTTTCTAGGTATTTCAATAAAGTCCTAGGCGCAATATGTTCAATTCAAGAACGATTTGTGAAGCAAGCAGGATCTGACACTCCGACGGAGATATTAAATTCAGCAGAGTGGTATCCGTATTTTGAGGTACAACTGTTATTTTCTATAAATTAAGATTGCATACAACTAACCTAATAATATTATACGTTACAAATGCGTTTCATTGAACTGTAGGATTGTATAGGGATGATAGATGGCACCCACATCCAAGCCACCCTCCCAGCCGCTATAGTAGCAAGGTTTAGGGGTAGAAAACAAGTAACACAAAATGTGTTAGCGGCTTGTACCCCCGACAAGAAATTTACTTATATCCTGGCCGGATGGGAAGGTTGTGCTAATGACATGACAATTTTAAAGGATGCCCTTTCTAGGCCATCTCCACATGGACTAAAGGTCATAACAGGTATATAATCTTACTTTGTAACGGTTAAGAATCTCCGACTCTTACAATTGATTGCATGTCCCTTCTTTACGTATAGGAAAGTATTATTTGGCTGATGCTGGCTACACCACAATGCCGGGGTTTATTGCCCCTTATCGTGGAGTTAGGTACTACTTCAATCCCAAGAAGGATCATCACCCTACAAATGCGAAGGAACTCTTCAACCATAGGCATTCTAAGTTGCGTAGCAAAATAGAATGTGCATTTGCTACCCTGAAGAACAGGTTTTGCATCCTAGGGGAGAAGAAGTTCCATGACTTTGACACGCAAGTTGATATTGTACTTGCTTGTTGTGTGCTGCACAACTACATACTTGGAGTTGACCCTAAGGACGAGTTAGTTGTTGATGAACCGTCCTTAGGTGAGGTGGAAGTTGTGGAAGACAATTTGTTCGAGTATGAACAATTCTCGCAGAATAGTACGCAAGCCCAACGTAACGTGAAGAAGGCGTGGGAGGACATGCGTGATCAGATTGCACAACATATGTGGCATGACTACTGTACTGGACATGGTAGGGAATAATATGTGTGGCAAAGGTTGTAGCAGTTTTTTGTTAGTTTGAAATGATGTTAGTAGCAGTTTTTTGATATTTTGGGCATATATTGTATGATATTTGTGCTAGGAAAAATCTGACCAGATTGTATTCTGTCCTTGTATTAACAGAAATATATATTATGTACGCTTCTGCAAAATATTTAATTCTACATGTCAACAGGTGAGATGGGAGACAACTTTCCCAACTACCGACACTTCCAATCCCATGCAGGCAGCCCTTTTGTACCTCCTCAAACAAAGAGGAGGTCGTTGGCTACTAGTACAGGAAGTGAAGGCCACGAAGCTGGAGGGGTACAAGAAAGGGTGACACAACCAAGTCCCATTCGTCCACTTGTAACCTCAAGGGTGTCACAATCATTGCCCGACATAAATTGGAGTGGGAATATTGATCCTTTTATGGATTCATATTCCTTTGTGGTTAGTCAGGGATCTATTCCACTAGGACTTAATGAGGACCAAGCCGAATCTCCTCAAAAGAACAAACCCAAGAAGCCGTCCAATAGTTCGGGTAAGAATGTCCAAAAGGAAGGGGGGACGCCCAACAAGCGTTGGGAGGATGAACATACTGATGAGCTTCTAAAGATTCTTGCTAGGGAGGCTGAAGAGGGAAAAAAATGTGACAAAGCTTTCAAAAACAGTTCCTACATACTTGTGGCCAATATGGTGAATGCTAAGTTTGGTACATCCTATAGCGTTAGCAATGTTACCAATCATTTGCGCGGTTGGAAGGCCAAGTGGCTTGATATTATGAAGGCCAAAGATTTTTCAGGGGCGGGATGGGATGAAGATCAAAGGATGGTGACTATGGACGAGGATACACATGATGACCTTAAGAAGGTAAATGTTACCCATTTGAGTTAACATAACTGAATATATCTGGAAATGCTTTTTTTTTAGATTTTAACATAATTGAATATATCTGGAAATGCTATTTTTTCAGATTTTAACATAACTGAATATATCTGTAGAACTGAATATATCTGGAAATGCTATTTTTTCAGATTTTAACATAACTGAATATTAATATTTGCGTAGGCTAAATCCAAACTTGCACAATGGGTGAACGTTCCTATTAGGAACTATGATTTGCTGCAAATTGTATGTGGAGATGACCATGCAAGAGGAGACCGTACGAAGGATAACAATGCGAAATGGGGCCCAAGAGAATACGTCGAAGTAGATACTCCTCCCGGTAGCGGCTCACACCACATTCCTGCAACTTCCCAATCTACGAAATCCACGGGGGAAAAACGTCGTAGAGAGGCTAGCATGGGAAATGAGGGAATGACTCAATTGGTGGGGAGTGTTACTTCCATGGCCGAGGCACTTCGTACCGGATTCAAGTCCCCAATTGAGAAAATGGGTAGTAAATTATTTGCCTTAGAAGGATATGAGCCGGACGTACTTATGAATGCATACAACTTTCTTTGCACTGACAACTTTGAGGCCAACAAGTTTATAGGGTTGCCCGAGAGTTTCCAACGGGCATGGCTAGATAATTTCATGCAGGACAAGTAGTCTAGTAGCAATTGACAGCATTTTGTCTCATTTTGTATGTGGAAGTGACAGTTTTTTGCATGGCCTGTAATATTGACTACTCTGGAACAGCACATGCTGCTGTTTCCACAAGGCCTATGATGCCCATAGGCTGCTGGGAATGTGTTACTTCAATTCCCTGATCTTTTGATGTCACAAAGCTTTTGTTAATCCCCTGCTTTTCTATCTTTGTAACATGCTGCTGTTTTCTGATGCTGTTTTCTTGGGCTGTGATGAGATTTGCTGCTGTTTTCTGATGCTGTTTTCTTGGGCTGTGATGAGATTTGCTGCTGTTTTCTTGGGCTATGATGAGTTTGCTTTCTAAAAATCTTATATGGGCTTAAAGTCCATTTACTCAGCCGAACCAAATAATGAAACTGCCTTCATATCTGGTGAAACCCCACAAAAGTCTCAACTTTCAGCTCACTTGGACCCAACCAAACAGGCCCTAAGTTATTGGGGCTGTTTCTGGTTACTGCAGCAACTGTTGGTCTTATTTTCTTATAATATATGGGCGATGATGAGAATGCATTATGGGCTATGATGAATTGTGTTTCAATGTGAATATGATACATGTTCCCAGCGAATATGATACATGTTCCCAGCAAATATGAGAATGCAACATTCTGAGCCCATAATGTTCTCTTGAACAAGTTTTGCTTATTTTCAGTTTTCATACTCTGAGCCCATATTGTCCTTGTGAACAAGATTTAGTTTCGTTGTATCATATTGCTGGGAACATGTCATATGCCTGGGAACATTTCCCATTGCTGGGAACATGTAATATTTGCTGGGAACATGTCATATTGCTGGGAACATGTCATATTGCTGGTTTTCTGTATCATATTTGCAGGGAACATGTATCATATTTGCAGAGAGCATGTATCCTATTTGTTTGGTTTGCCGGACCTATATTTTGTACAGAGGAATTTTCTTTTTTGATATGTTCTTCATATGATGATATTTTTCGAAGGACATTTTGCAACATTCTGAGCCCATAATGTTCTCCTGAACAAGTTTTATTTATTTTCAGTTTTCATTCTCTGAGCCCATATTGTCCTTGCGAACAAGATTTTGTTTCGTTGTATCATATTGCTGGGAACATGTCATATTGCTGGGAACGTTCCCCAGTGCTGGGAACATGTAATATTTGCTGGGAACATGTCAATTTGCTGGGAAGATGTATCTTATTTGCTGGGAACATGTATCATAGTTGCTGGGAACATGTATCATAGTTGCTGGGAACATGAATACTTGCTGGGAACATGTCATATATGTGTATCATATTTGCTGGGAACATGTCATCTTGCTGCGAACATGTATCATATTTGTCTTGCTGGGAACATGTCATATATGTTGTGAACATGTGTTCATTTCTGGAAACATGTATCATATTTGCTGGGAACATGTCATCTTGCTGCGAACATGTATCATATTTGTCTGGAACATATAATCGATATCAATTTGCTGGGAACATGTCAATTTGCTGGGAAGATGTATCATATTTGCTGGGAACATGTATCATAGTTGCTGGGAACATGAATACTTGCTGGGAACATATCATATATGTTGTGAACATGTGTTAATTTCTGGGAACATGTATCATATATGCTGGGAACATGTCATCTTGCTGCGAACATATATCATATTTGTTTGGAACATGTATCATATTGGCTGGAAAAATTTAATAGATATCAATTTGCTGGGAACATGTCATTTTGCTGGGAACATGTTTCATAATTTTTTTTGTGGGTAATCTTACCATTCTTCATGAGGGTGATTATATCACTTGCAATGTCCTAACCAAACACACGAAGTCCATCAACGCCACTTTCAAGTGGTCATCCAAACAAACTACATTGCAAGTGCCCACTTGCGGGGGGACAAAAAGTTTGGCAACCAAACACTTTTTGGAAGGTGGAATGTATTGTAACTCAAATGAGTTACAATCCAATGAAACTCCCACTTTCACACTTTCAAGCACCTACATCCAACCAAACAGGCCCTAATATACTCTTTTTCTCCATGTCTCTTGAAAGGAGCGAGGAAAAGTAGTTAGCAGCTATACAAGGCCTATGATTAGCCTATGATTTACTAGGTTGGCATATGAAACATAGGACTAATTAGGGTTTAGGTCTGAATTTTATACAAGTTTAGAATTTAAATGTTCAATTAGAAAATTTAGACTTAAAATTTTCTTTTTTCTTTTTCATTATATCCTTTCTAACCTATATATAAAAATTGTATTATCAAATATGAAGGAAGGATATAATAGAATAGAAAACACACACACACAAAATAATCTCTAATTAGACATGTTAGAACTTAGACTCTAAACTGATATAAAACTCAGAGTTTAAACACTAATTAACCCTAAAATATATCATACATTTTCGGCCAGAGCACTGAAATTATAAGAAATTGCATGAGAAAAATAAATTTCAAAAAATTTCAAAAAAATAAAATCAAACGGTTTGCATACTAAGAATATTTTAGTTGATTCTTCAATCCACGAATTCAGAGAATAAAAAAAATGATGGACAAACACTCTTGCTAATAGTTGTGAATGAAACCTTATTATTAAGGACGTTTCTTTAAACTTTTTTAATTTTGTTTAAGGTTTAAGCTCTGAATTTTATATCATGCAATTCAAAACTATGAATTTTGGTAGTTGGTTTTAACTTGATATTCTAAACTTTTTTTTCAACTTGATATCCTGAATTTTTTTGGACAATAATGTTCATGCTCAAAACTAAAAACTACTGTCAACCCTCTCCCACTCACCACACCTAGTATATTAAAAAATCAGCACACCTAGTATATTAAAAAAAAAAAACCAGAAGGCATGCCCTTGGCAAAGACATTTTTTTGGGCCAAAAATGATGTTTATTTTTATAATGAATTAAATAGTGGCAAAGAAAACGTAGACTTTTTTTTGGCCAAAAATGATGTTTATTTTTATAATGAATTAAATAGTGGCAAAGAAATTGTAGAGAAGTTAATTGTTCTGGATGAACCATTTTGATAGAAATATTTTAGCAAATGTCCATATTTTAAATATTAAAACTAGCATATGCCTTCACTTTTGTTATTAAACTAGCATATACCCACATTCTGTGTAAAATTGTAAAAATTTAAGTTAAAATAGTGTGACATATCTTCAATATATTTCTGTTCCATACAAAAAAATATGCTAGTTTTAAAAAAAAGTGAAAGTATATACTAATTTTCATATTAAATCGGAAATACTAGTTTTTATAGTATATACTAGTTTTCATATTAAATCGAAAATATTTGCCAAAATATTCCTTTCTGAAAATATATTCACCAACCAGAGAAGAAAGAAGAACATAAGCCTATTACACACTTTATGGGATATATATTTTGTTGATCGTGTGACCCATCAGCATGCATGTGTGGTCCTTTGTTCTCTTGTGTGACGTTTTCTTGGGGGAGTTTTGAAACCTTACGTTTGAACCATGACTCGAAAACCGAAGCCCATCCCGGCTGAACCGGACCCATCCCTGTCCGGTTCACACGGTTGAGGCTTTGAAGTGGATCAGACTAAACTCGTGAAGAGCAGCAAGCTGGCTGACACGTTCATTTTTGGTGGGCACACTGACACCACCACAATTGAACAACGTGACACCGAGAAATCCGAAGGCATTTTAACTGATCTCGAGGGAGCTAGGGAGGCAGAGGCTAGGGAGGCCATGCAACTCTCTCTCTCTCTCTCTCTCTCTCTCTCTCTCTCTCATATGTAAGCATTACCTAACCTGTAGGCACCAATGATCAGTGATCACTAGGTTGGTTGGTTAGTTAGTAGTGCGCGCTAGTACTTGTTTATCATTTAATCTGAGCCATGTAGTTAGGGCCTGTTCAACTAGTTGGCAGTGAATTGAATGTGACATTTAATATTGTTCTAACACAACCTACAATAATATTTTGAATATTTGAATGGAAGCTAAAAATTTAGACAAAATATGCATGTGATATGATAAGGATTATTTGGTTAGTAAGATGTGTCAAAAAAGTATGGTTGTAAATGTACATTTTTAATGATTTGATGGAAGGTGCAAGTTCTGATAGGTAATGGGATGCATTATATTATCTTTTTTACTTCAAATTTTACTTTTTGAGTTGCATCTCAATTGACTTAGGAAGTGAGCGGATGTGGATTCAATGAATGGTTTTTTATTTCTTCCTTATTTCTTTTTTTTTTAGTTGGTAACTTGACAAAAAAGAATTCCTCCCTTTTGGTTAGAGATGAAGACAAACCCAGTCCATGTGAATCAAAGATGGATTTATTAAGTTCGATTTTTAAATTTTCTTCCAAAACAGAAATTGATTAGAAAAGATTATTAAGATTTTTTTTTTTTGTCAAAAAGCTTTATGTTGGTTCAAAGAACTATTTTACATCATTTTACTAGTTAAATTTTAACCATTCTATTCGAACATAAAACTCTAAGTTTTGGCACTTTCATCTCATAAAATTGTTTCATATTCAAACACTTCTTGGTAACTCTTCATTTGTGCATGTGAATGCCAATTACAGAAAACAAGATATTACTTTCACTCACTGAACAAGTATTCCCACCAAATATATAATGAAACTGTAAGTTTTGGCACTTTCATTAGATAAAATACAGTGTATCCAAATACTTTTTGTTAACTCATCTTTTGTGCATGTGCATATCAGTTCCAGGAGACAAAATAATATATACTTTCGTACCTCATGGCAGGTACAAATATCCAAGCAGTCCCTTAGTATATGGGTAAGCATTCGGTTAATTCGGTTCAAACCGAACCGAATAACCGAAAATCGAATTAGACCAAAAAACGAATAAGCAAAACTAAAATCGAACCGAATTGGTCATAACCGAATCAACCGAATTAAATAGGTTCGATTTTCGGTTTATTCGGTTTATTTGATTTTTCAGTTTATTAGTGCTATTTTTGGTTAATATATATAGTATCTAAATATATCTAAACTTTTTTAGTATATATATATATATATATATATATATATATATATATATATATATATATATATATATATATATATAAACTAAATTTTCTAATTCGGTTTTGAACCGAACCGATTTTTTTAAACCGAATTGAATCTCTTATTCGATTCGATTTTCGGTCCAAAATCGAATAATGCTCACCCTTACCTTAGTATACATGAACTCCATCTTTTCAGAACATAGAATACGAAGTCACTTTCATGCAATTTTATTCCAAGTCCTTGGGTTGTTTTGGATCCCCTAGTATCAATATCAATATCATGTATCTCATAATATATGTAATATATTAAGACAAATGATAAAGTTTGCATGTATATTGATTATAAGAAATTGACAATATCCCATATAGTCTCTCATATTTGTATATTACATTATAAGTTATTCGGGCTGTAAATTGCTGAGAAATCCAATTTCGGGATTGCTTTTTATAAAAAAAATATACCCGCAGGATGGATTTTATGAAATGCCCAGAATTATATATTTCCACGTTAACTATTCCAAGATTCCCTTTAGATGCTCTGTATTTATAAAATTAATACCATAACTACCCCTCCGCACAAACTCAGATTTGGGATTGTGATTCTCGTCTTCTTCTTCTTCTTCTTCTTCTTCTTCTTCTTCTTCCACTACACCAAAAAGGTCCTTTTGGAACACTAAAATTTCGTTCCAAATAATTTTAGGCACACCTATATTCCGTGCCTATTTATGGGCTGCCAGATTTGTTGGAACGGAATAAAGGCGTTCCAGTAAATATTTATTGGAACGCTTTTATGGTATTCCAATATTGGAACACCAATAAAGCGTTCCAAAAAAGAGTTCCAACAAAACCTTACAAATTACTTTTTCCCTACTTATTGGAACGGCTAAAAAGAGTTCCAATGTTGGAACACTAGAAAGACGTTCCTAAGAAAAGCATACCAGGATATTTTTTGTGCCAAATTTTGGAACACCTAGAAAGTGTTCCAGATTTCATATATATATATATATATATATATATATATATATATATATATATATATATATGGAAGCGGATCATTTGAAATGGCACACGTGTAGCTTGAAATAATATATAGCAAGCATAAGTACCATGACTTACAGAACCTGTAGCACTCCAACAAATTTTATAAAAAAGAATAACAATTGATAAAAGCAAAGGTATATAGAATAATAAATACATGCAGAATAGAAAAAAACAAAGATATATAGAATAATAAAGTCAAAATGTCTTACATAAGTATTTCATGTTTAATACAACCTTACTAAATTAACTATCATGCTAAAAAAATTATACAAGAGTTGTGAAAATAATTTGAGCAACAATTTTCTCCTCGTTCTCTTATTCCTCATAGCTATTCAAATAGTTGGGAAAATAATTATACGGGATTTTATTCCTCATTCTCTTATTGCCTTCCTCTTAGTTGTCACGGTTGCTTCAAGCTTTGTGACATCTCTCATTGTTGGGATGGCCATTAAGTCTGCAAAGTCGAAAGATCACAAAAACAAACATTTAGTAGAGAAAAACAATTCAGAAGAGAGAGAGGAGTTGTTGCTTTTATAAATGAAGTCAAATTAAAAAATTGCTTCACATAACACCCCGTTTTGATGAGAGTTGTAGGGTAATGATGGCGATGAACAACACCAAGCAAGTCTTAGGTCAAATTAAACAAGAAAACAAAATGGCGTATGTAAGAGGTTGTTACGTACCTTGAGGTCATTGTACTTCTTAGTTTCCTTTCAGGAATTTCAGCTGCTAAAGAAAGATATTCAAATTTTATAAAAGGAGAGAACTTTGAGTAGAGCGAGAGAAGAATAAATAGCCAACATTTCTTAAGGTAATATGGGTTTTCCTCTTCTTGGCTGCTTCTCTTTCTTTCTTCATATTTTCAGAAAGAATCTTAGGTTCTGCAGACCTGTGAAACTGCAAGAAAAAACTGGATTTGGCAAATAATAAGTAACACAGGGACAATTTATAGCTTTAACAAGTCTACTTTCCACTAAAACTGTCTACCTCCAAAAGGATCAAAACGTAACGTTAAAGCAAGAAAAGGATGAAAGAAAAAAGAAAAAATGGGGGGTGAAACTGTACGCCACTCTTCAATTCTTATTGTTTGAGATGTTGTTCTATTGTTTGAGATGCTGTTCTAATATAACAGCATCTCAAACAATAAGAATTGAAAATCATGTCACTGTTATGTTTAAAACAATTGTATACTTAGTGAGGGAAAAAAACACAGTTTACTGCCTTAAAGAAATTAACTGGACGAACCTGATACAAGAAAAGGAGGATTCCATGAGCAAGGTGAACCCATCTTGGTGGAGCTGTATCTAGTTGAGGCGAATAGATCTGTTAAGATAACATATTTAATCATAATGCAAGGCATAAGATTTTAAAGAAGCTAAAATTTCATCCATCCTGCACTTGAGAGTTCAACCACATATATAAACTATGTTGAGAAAGTTTAATCCGCAGGTATGGCAAAAAGCCAACATATAATTTATAAACATATTCATACAGAAAACACTTTGTAAATGCAAGAGGCCTATAATTATGCCCAGAAGAAAAACACTACTTGCATGAGAAAACAATGTCCCTGCCAGGGCAAACCACTTTTTATGACAGCAATACAGAAACCTCCACTTATTAGCCTTAGCCGACTCTTTGAGCATTCAACTAATAAGTAACTATTCAAACTAATAAAATAGTATTTCTAGAAAATGTTGGGCAGCCCAACTGTTGAGGCCTTTGGTAGGGGAAGGGGAGGTCATGATTCGCTTCCCAGGGGTATTAAGTGACTGGTTTTAATCCCAAAAAGAAAATATTTCTGGAAGGTAATTAATAATATCTGATTTGCACATAAATAGACTGCAGCTCATATATCAGTCCCTCAGCGCATCACCTATTCAATCATCAGAAATATGCTACATACACAATCACTTTCCTTATATATATAAGCCTGAAGACAACATCACTAGAACTTTCCCATTTATATTCAGTTTCATATATACACAATCTTCTTACATCTATTCAATATTATCGGCTTGATGACATTAATAACAGATGATCAAACTATAGTTCGCAGTATCGGTCGATACCGATCCGGTACAGCCGATACCGATATGGTTTGACATGTCCCGATCCGATACCGACCGATACTCGATACTGTCTGATACAGACATTGGGGCTCTCTTTTCCGGTCAATTCGGGAAAGAAAATTGAACGAAAAAGACCAATCAACAAGGGAGTAAAAGCATAGAAGGTTATAAAAGCATGTAAAAGAAGAAAACTTATCTATCATATGTAAATCAGTCGGTAAGGGTGACTACTATTTCATTCAATTTCAAAACTACTAAGAAACAACACTGGAAATATTAAAATTATGCCTAAATGTATAAAATATATTTTCTAAAATGTTAATAAGTTATTAATAATTATTTGCTTTCAGATACCAAAAAATCCGATACTCCGTTCCGAAACCTCCGATATTGCCGATAGGCCCGATACTTTCGATCCCTATACTCATAGGAATGGTCCGATACCGATACTTTCAACCTTGAAGTAACCAACATAGCACTGATTTCTTTTAGCAGATATGGATATTATTGGAACACAGAAAATAATCCCCTTATTTGGTTAAGCAGATAAGAAATAGGACCACATACAGATAATAGATATAGATATTACTAAGTAAAAGAGCATTAAAGTGCAATAGGCTCCTGCTAATGCAGTGCCTAGGAAGAGTCAAGATCTAAAGCAGCCTTGAGCCATTTTATGGAGAGGTTTTTCCGTGGACCGTGACTTAAACTTGCCTCGCAGATAAAAATGCCAAAGCTTACCCTCGAGTCAAGTGACGCCCTCATCATCATCATCATCATCATCATCATCATCATATATATATATATATATATATATATATATATATATATATATATATATATATATATATATATATATAACAAGTCTGAAATTAGAATTTTAGAAGTTCAACCTACAGCTCGGAATACGATACAATTTAGGCTACCTTGAAATAGTATATCAGTTATTATTTGGATCATCCGGATTAGAAAAGAAAAAAGTTATAATCTTTTAACCATATTTTAAACAGGCATGAAGTGGATATTCAATACGCTGGAATATGGATATAAAGTTAGATCCAAATAGGACTATTCCCTTTATGTTAGACACCTGAGATGATGAAACTTCCCTAAACTCATTTCTTGGAGAAAGAAACTTGAAAGAACACACACTAAAACACTTATGAACACTGGTAGATCTTTGCCTAACTGGTTATGTTGTTAGGTTTCAAGAACCAATTTCAGAACATAGACTGAATCAATCAAAGATCCAATGTTTTGAAATACTGGAACTTGAATTAAATGCCATGCTAAATAACCAAATAATCCTAAATGGTAGGATCATAAGGCTGTCAAAAATGATATGACTATGCAGAGATACTACAGGTTAAAGGTTTATAGTGTTGAAAAGATGATAGGCCTAGATAGTTGAATAAAAAAACCTACATACAGAATTAATATATTGCTTACATAGCCAAGAAGTGCAGATAGCACTAGGAACATGAAACCCATCAGTGTGATCTGCAAGACAATCAACAATTTGTCTTATATATAAGCATGTTATGCAAATCTGTAATAAGGTAGAAAAAAGAAACGGAATAATTCTCACCAGATTCGGTCTGAAGCCCCCAGCAAGATTCATAAACAAAGAAACAAGATCATATCAGAGAGATCCAGGAAAAAGCCAAATGCTAGCAGTTCATTCAAACATTTCTGCTCAAAATAATTCAGGTATGCATATGTAAAACAGAAAACAGTTTCTTCATTTGTGCAAAGATGCTATTATAAAGATGCTATTATAAACAGAAAACAGTTTCTTTATTGTTGGTAAACTAATCAGTAATTGGTGACTAGAGTATTGCTTGATAGAACAAAGATGCTACCAAATAATCAGAGATAGTATCAAAACAATAGCACAAACTAGTTTTTTAACCACTTGAAAAGAAAATTGAGAGTAAATTAGCTTACCATTTTCTTCAATAAATGACTCAAACCCTTTTCAGATTGGTCCAACATCCTCATATACCATTTGTTTGAAATGTCTCCAGCACCACAAGAAATAAAGAACACAATTTAGATAAGTATGATGTTAATAGCCTCAAATGGGTAAAAGGAATAACTCAGAGATTTAAGTATGAACTAAAACAAACAAATAAAAACCTAAATTGTGGTGAACTCACGAGTTTCCAACACCAGTGCAGAAAATAAGCACACTAAAATAAAAGCATGTCCAAATGGATAAGAAACAAAGGATCTGAACGATGCTTTTTCAACTAATAACAACTTATGTCTATAAAACGACAAATATTCCATTATAAGTCATAATTTCAATATAAAACAATCCAACTCCGAAGCCCAGAGAGTCTATCGATGATGTCTCGAGAGACTAATCCTCTAAGGGGGTGAAGAAAGTCTATGGCAGTAGGGATTTGGAATGATATTCTCGTCATGGAAGACATCAGAGAATTTTCAATTTGAAGTCCATTGGTCCTACTTGTTTTAAATTATTCTTTGAAGAAAGCTTCAATATTTTTGGACAGAAACTTGAATCAATAATAAAAAAATCACTACTAACAAATGTGGGTCCTTCTCTTATTAGTTGTTGATGAAGGGCTACTGTCACTTAAGTCTGCCAGGAGCACATCACAAAGAAATTACAGTTTCTTTCCAGGAATGAATCAATTTCCATGTCCTAGTAATAATAGATCCACATCCACTGTTGGAGCGAAACAAACGAAAGTCTTTTGCTTATTGATGTTTCCTTCGACAAAGCTATATGTTGAATCATATTCTTCAGTTCTCGTCAAATGTAAAAAAAGCATCAAAAGGAAATATACCAATATATGCAGGACTCAAAAGAAATATCAAAACACAATAGAATCGCCACCTGTAAGCATCAGGACACAAATAGAGAAGCCAGCCGGGATCAAAACTTCCCTAATCCTATTTTCATGATCATCCATCCATGGATGAACTGGTCGACTTCCATGGAAATAAATAAGCACATGATCCAAACATGAAAGAATTAAAAAAAACCCAAAATTAGGAGCTACAGATGGGGGAAGGACCTCCTTCTTGTTGTGTTCGTCGACGGCGAAGCACCGAGCTCTTCGACCTCGAGGCTGTTCTCGGTTGTTTAGTTCTTCTCCACCTTCATTTAAAGTGGCAGGATAGGGTTCTAGGGTTAGTGTTTGGGCAAGTAAGGGTTTGCGATTTATAAGAAGGAGAAGAGATTTTGGGTTTCTCTTATTTCTAGGAGAGAAGAATGAGAATAAGATGATTGATTAGGGTTTCGGCGGAGGGATTTGGTCCCTGCGGTTTTTCATTCCCGCTAGAGAAAAGATTTGGCGATGGGAGTATGTGTGCCAAATTGGAGAAAAATGGACTATACGCTTTGTTAAGGTCACGTGAACTAAATGTTTATGATTTCAAATGGTTTTGGAACGGTTTATACGTGTCCCAGACTAAAAAAATTATTAAAAATAAAAAAAAGAAATACTTGGAACATTTTTTTATTTTTGGCACGCTTTTTTGTCCGTTCCGAAACCTAGGCACATTAATTAGGTGTTCCAAATTGAAATACACCTAGTGTTCCTAATTAGCTATTTTGGTGTAGTGTTCACGAGAGATCTGAATTACATTGCTCTCATCTTCAGCAAAGATCGCAAAGATCGTTCGTAGTTCACCGTGCTTTTTTCAGTCGAACTCCGATCATCGCTCATCTTCTTCTTCTTCTTCTTTTTCTTCTTCTTTTACGACGATCAGGTCAATTATGGAGAGAAGATCTTCTTCTTCTTTTCCATAAGAGTTAGCATCGTTTTGAAAGAAAAATGAAAACTCTTGAATCTTTATTCATGTCAAATTTCTTTCAACAAAACAAAAAAAAATAAAAATTTAGATTTTTGTCAACTATTCTCCGTCGATATAACACGAAGAACAGTCATTCTCCTGTATTTTAACAAGAAGAATGTCATTCTCCGTGTAAATTAGGCATTCTCCGAACGTGTTACTAAAACGGAGAATGGCATTCCCTGTATTTCTAACACGAAGAATGACCATTCTCCTGTGTTTTAACATTTGAGTGACCATTCTCCGTGTAATTTAGCACGGAGAATGACCATTCTCCGTATAATTTAGCACGGAGAATGCCATTCTACGTACTAAATTACACGAAGAATGGTCATTTTTCTACGTTTTAACACTGAGAATGGTCATTCTCCGTATAAATTAACACGGAGAATGGCATTCTCCGTGTTTTTAACACGGAGAATGGCCATTCTCCTGCGTTTTAACACTGGAATGACCATTCTCCGTGCTAAATTATACGGAGAATGACCATTCTTCGTGTAAATTAAGATGGAGAATGGCCATTCTTCGTGTAATTTAGCACAGAGAATGGCCATTCTCCGTGTAAATTAAGACGGAGAATGCCATTCTCTGTGTAATTTAGCACGGAGAATGGCATTCTCCGTGTAAATTAAGACGGAGAATGGCCATTCTCCGTGTAAATTAAGACGGATAATAATTTTTCGTGTAAATTAAGATGGAGAATGCTATTCTCCATGTAATTTAGCACGAAGAATGCCATTCTCCGTATAATTTAGCACGGAGAATGACATTTTTCGTATAAATTAAGACGAAGAATGTCATTCTCTGTGTAATTTAACATGGAGAATGGCATTCTCCGTGTAAATTAAGACGGAGAATGCCATTCTCCATGTTACTAACACATAGAATGGTCGTTCTCCGTGTAAATTAAGACGGATAATGCCATTCTCCATGTTACTAACACGGAGAATAGCCACCCTCATGCGAAATTAACATTCTTCGTGTTCTAACACGGAGAATAGTCATTCTCCTGCATTTTATGGTCTTTTAAAACTTTGAAGGGCCATAACTTTTGACTGGGAGATCGAAACGAGGTCCGGTTTGTCGCAAAATGAGCGTATCTTCGAGGAGCCTGAAATAAACATCTTCATTATTTGTCTACTTTTTAAAATTTTAGAATCGTAAAAAAAATGATGTTTGGACCTCCGTTTTAGCACTTTTGCTTTTTATCTTGGTCTTTCCGAAATTTTTCGACGAGTTTTTGAAGATTTTGGAGGAGAAAACCTAAATTCGAAAGTGAGCAGTGTATGGAAGAAGATGAAGTATCGAAACGTTTTTTTAAGAGTAGTTTCGTGGATATTTTCAATAAATTAGAAGGTAGGGCCAAAAGGTGTAGTGCCCCGTCCCTACATCGTGCCCCGTCTCCGTCCACGGGGTGCGCTAGAAAGGAACACTGTCGCTATCGATTCGGTCGGGACCGATAGGTCGGAATCGACCGAGTCGATCGAAAGGGAACGGTTTGTCACGCCCCAGAACCAGAATACTGGAGAGCGGGGGCTAACATAGCCAGCTACGTATATTGAAATGAAGTCCATCTCGTTATACGGTCACGACTGTCTAGATATGAGGGTTTACTACAAGCCAACAGTCTCTTAAGGCCAAGCCTATTGTCTCAATCTCAAGCAAATAATATAATCACAAGATGTTTGACCACCAAATATACAATAAAAGGCGTCCCAAATATTACATATCAGCTGATCATGAAGCTAGTCGTACAAAAAGCTAGGACTAGCAAGAGTTAAGTCATACATGATCAACCCTAGGATTTGTTAATCATGTTTACAGCCCATAGGCAGACAGTAAGTAAAAGTGCATCGAGCTAACAGGTGCTCGTCGGCTAAACGCCTCAAAAGAATAATTTTACAATAGAGTGAGCGAAACAAAATAGAAAACCCACTCGTAGCCCGGGTTCCTTCTAGTCGCCACCATCAGGCTGGAGGTTCGGTAGATCCTCGGGTGCTGCTCCGAAATCTGGCCACACAAAACCAGCTGGGTCAAACCCCAGAAAGAGCAAGTGCCACAAAGGAGGCCACGAAATAAGAACAAAAGCCAGCATATCAGAACATAAGAAAAAAAATAGAAGAAGGTACAAGTAAATAAAGAGTGCAACAGGACAATAAACGACTAGTGACGTGGGACCATTCCGGGAGCCAGGTTACAACCCTTAAACCGGACAAGGACCGAGGTTGTAACCATTCGCCTGAACAGCACACTGTCTCTACCCATTTATTGTTAGAGATAAGTAAAACAAGTATGTACAAGAGTAGCCAGGTACAGGGACTAGACAAGACTTAGACAAGGCTGGACTCCATCCATTCACAAGCGGCCAAGCAATTACTACGGCTTACTACTTAACTAACTAGGGTTATCACAAGCCTAATTACTAACAAGATGCAAGTGAGAATTTCCCAGTCCCAAGCCCTGCAGACCATCCAGTTATCCTTCCGCTGGTTGAGAGTATGGTTGGGTACATCGCCCCGGAGACGATATACCCTTAGGTGACTTAGAGGGTGCAACACATGACAGTGCGCTGGAAATGTGCTCTACTCGTCGGCAAGCTACAAGTCCAATTAAGAGCGCCCAGATAACGAGATTGCCTGTGACTGAAAATTCTCCATGAACTATAGTTTGATCTAGTCATTAGCCTAATCCATATTTAGTATGAATCCCTGACCGTGGGAACCAGGGAGTCACGTCCTAGACATGATGTAAGACAAGACAAGTAGATTGTACAAGCAAGCAAGTAGGAACACCCACAGTGTCAAGTTGATTATACGAGTCAAGTTAGCTGTCGCAACAGCATCAAGTCAAGTCAAGTTACAAGTTACAAGTCAAGTCAAGTCAGGAGTGCGCCGCTACGGGCCACTATCAAGTTATCACGATAAATCATGTCAGGGTACTTGTCAGGAGTGCGCCACGACGGGCCACTATCATGTCAGGTTGGCCATGTCAGGAGTGCACCACTACGGGTCACTGTCGTGTTATGCTAGTTCCTTGTCATACCATGACATGTACAATAGTCATTCCAAATATATTAAGTAAAATCAAGTTCATGACAAAAGGCGTAAGGATATAAAATAGGCGTAAAATATCTAATAAAATATCAATATATAGGACTATAGAAGAGCCAAGCTTAAAGAAATTAAACCAAATCTCCAAGAGCCAATAGATTGCGCAAGGGGTCAGGGGGGTTGGATTGCGCAGGGTGCCAACTGCGCAGGGTGGTTGGCGCAGGATTGAACTGCGCAGGGTTGTACTGCACAGGGTCCAAGCGCGCAGGGTTAGATTGTGCATGAGCAGACTACGCAAGGGTGGATTGCGCAGGAGTGAATTGCGCAGGAGTGGTTTGCGCAATAGTCAAGTGCGCAGGGGTTACTTTGCGCATGGCTGGCTTGCGCATGGCTAGCTTGCGCCAGCGCAATCTAGCGCAGCGCAAAGCACTGGCTGAGCCTATGCGCAATCGATCATGCGCTAAAGAGCACAGGCCGGGGTGCACAAACGGTCAAGTGCTAAAGAGCACTGGCCGAGAGCCTTCACCGAGGCTGAGATGAACTCCTCAAGAACACCAAAACTTTAAATCTTCATATCTTTGTCAAATCAAAGCCAACTCTAGATTTTCAAAGTTCTAACTTAAGTAAAATTGAATTATCTTCCACATGGAAGCATCAAAACATGCAAAAATCAAAGTTTAATAGATCAAAACCAAGGATTTCCGAAAATAATCAAAACTTAGATCTAGAACAATGGAGACTCCAAATCATAAAATTCCAAGTTCTAATGTTGATCTACATGTCCTAATCTATCAAATGGACAAATAAAATTGGGTACTTATTTGTTGGCAAGGTGCACTTGCCTATTGGTTGGTGGAGGAAGGAGGAAGAAGATGGAGAAATAATTGAAAGAGTTATGGAGGAGAGAGAATATTGGTGGAATTTAATGAGGGTGGTTGTGGTGTGTGAGAGGTTGAACATAGGCTAAGGTGTTCCATGCATATTAAACCAAACTAAACCAAACCAAACTAAACCAATTCTCCTCCATAAAATAAACCAAGCCAGGTAAAACCCAATTACGAGAACCAAAATCTGCAAGTCAAGCCAATTGCAAGTACATGCCAATAATCCGAAAAAATAAATACAGGTCTGAAATACATGCAAGCTTGACAAAATACGTATTCAGAATATGGGTGTTACAACTCTACCCACCTTAAAAGAATTCTGTTCTCGGAATTTAATTAAGAGACTAGAGAGACAAGGACAAGCTACATTAATCGCAGGAAAGCTATAACTAGGCAAGCAATCAGGCAATCATACATGCAAGCAAGGGATGGAAAACATAAGGCATAAGGAAGACATTATACCTTACGAGTCAAACAGGTAGGGATATCGCGATCGGATGTCATCCTCACGCTCCCACGTTGACTCACCGAGAGAGTGATGACCCCAAGCAACACGGACTAAGTTAATAGTCTTGTTCTTGAGTATCTTCTTTCTCCGGTCCAATATAGACACGGGCCTCTCCTCATACGAAAGGTTGGTACCAACAACCAATTCCGAATGGTCTAGGATATGGCTCGGGTCCGGGATATACCGTCGTAATTGGGATACATGGAATACATCATGCACCTCACTTAGCGACGACGGAAGAGCAAGACGATAGGATACATCTCCTACTCGCTCCAGGATATCAAACGGCCCTATATACCTAGGACTAAGCTTTCCCCGCACGCCAAAGCGAATGACGCCGCGGTTAGGCGAGATCCTAAGGAATACATGGTCTCCAATAGTAAACTCCAAGGGACGTCGATGAGCATCGGCCCAATGCCGCTAGCGATCTTGGGCAACTCGAAGACGTTCTCTGATCCTTCTAACCACTTCAACTGTCTGGGCAATCATTTCTGGACCGAGCATCAGCCTCTCTCCAACATCATCACACGCTAGCGGGGATCTGCACTTCCTACCATACAGAGCCTCGAACGGAGCCATCTGGATACTAGCCTGGAAATAATTGTTGTACGAGAATTTCACAAGATGCAGGTGATCTTCCCACGAACCACCGAAGTCGAGCGTACAAGATCTCAGCATGTCTTCAAGAGTCTGGATTGTGCGTTCTGACTGGCCATCTGTCTGCGGATGATATGCTGAACTGAACTGGAGATGAGTTCCCAAACTCTCTTACAAGCTACACCAAAAGTGTGACGTAAACCTTGAATCTCGGTCCGAGGTGATACTGACGGGCACACCGTGAAGCCTGACAATCTGCCTGAGGTACATCTCTGCCAACTGAGTCGTTGACTGCCCAACTCTAAATAGAAGAAAATGAGCCACCTTCGTGAGCCTGTCAACTATAACCCAAATAGCATCTCGACCAGCTGGGGATCTAGGCAATCCAGTCACAAAATCCATGGTCACATGCTCCCACTTCCATTCTGGAATCGGCAAGGGCTGAAGAAGTCCAGCGGGCCTCTGATGTTCAGCTTTAACCTGTTGGCAAACCAAACACCGAGAGACAAACCGGGCTATCTCCCTCTTCATGCCATTCCACCAGAAATGCTGACGGATATCACGGTACATCTTCGTGCCACCGGGATGAATAGAATACTGCGAACTGTGAGCTTCTGCCATGACTTCCTGTCTGATATCTCCACTGGGTACACAAAGACGAGAGCCGTGTCGAAGTGTACCATCTTCATGAATGCACAACTCTGGCCTTCTTTCTGCCTCACACTCTGCTCTGAGCCGCTGAAGCTTGGAATCTGTAGACTGCGCCACTCGGATCCTCTCAACTATGCTGGACTGAACCTGTAGACTGGCCATCAATGCCACGTTGGTAGGAAGAACCACTTCAATTCTCATCTTCTGAAAATCTGCCAATAACTCTGGTTGTGCCGTCAAGAAATAAACTCCGGCTCTCCTGCTCAACGCATCCGCTACAACGTTGGCCTTCCCTGGATGATACTACAAGTCCACATCGTAGTCCACCAGTAGCTCGAGCCATCTTCTCTGCCGCATATTAAGGTCCTTCTGGGTGAAAACATACTTCAGGCTCTTGTGATCAGTAAATATCTCCACTCTATCTCCGTACAAGTAGTGCCTCCACAACTTAAGTGCAAACACTACTGCTGCTAGCTCCAAGTCATGGATCGGGTAATTCTTCTCATGATCACGAAGTTGACGCGATGCATAAGATATTACCTTCCCATGCTGCATCAAGACACACCCCAATCCTCTACCTGAAGCGTCGCAATAAACTGTGAATCCTCCGGTCCCATCTGGAAGTGTGAGAATGGGAGCCGTTATCAAATCTCGCTTCAACTTCTCAAATGATTCATGACACTCTGTTGTCCAAACAAATGGCACATCCTTACGAGTCAACTGGGTCATCGGCGCTAAAATCCTTGCAAAATCTGAAACAAATCGCCGGTAGTAGCCGGCTAATCCAAGGAAGCTGCGAACCTCTGCCACTGAACTAGGTGCTGGCCAAGTCTCGATAGCCACAATCTTCTGGGGATCCACTTCCACTCCTCCTCGAGTAATGATGTGACCCAAGTACGAAATACGATCAAGCTAGAACTCGCATTTACTGAACTTGGCGTACAACTGATGCTCCCTAAGCGTCTGAAGGACGACTCTGAGATGCTGCTCGTGCTCTGCTTTGCTCTTGCTGTAGACCAATATATCATCTAGGAACACGATCACGAACTAATCTAGGTAAGGCATAAAAATGCGATTCATGAGGTCCATGAATACAGCTGGCGCATTGGTTGCTCCAAAGGACATAACAAGGAACTCCCAATGTCCATACCTCGATCTAAATGCTGTCTTCGGGATGTCTTGCTCTCTGACTCTGATCTGGTGGTATCCTGACCGCAAGTCTATCTTCAAGAACACTAAAGCCCCTTTAAGTTGATCAAACAAGTCATCTATCCTTGGGAGAGGGTATCTGTTCTTGATTGTCACTGAGTTCAAGGTACGATAATCTACACATAACCTGGACGTACCATCCTTCTTTTTCACAAGAAGCATCGGGGCTCCCCAAGGCGATCCACTTGCACGAATGAATCCCTTGGTCCTGAGTTCTTCAATCATCTTGTACAAAATCTCCAACTCTGAAGGCGCCATCCTGTAGACTCGCTCTGATACTGGTGCTGTCCCGGGGATCAAGTCTATAGTGAACTCGATCTCCCGCTCTGGCGGCATCCCTGGAAGCTCCTCTGGGAAGACATCTGGAAACTCTTCAACTATCCTGGGTAACTTCACTGCTGCTACTGCCATCCGTAATACTGGGGAAGATAGCTCCACTGCTCCTCTGGAAAATGAGAACTCTGGCTCGCCTGGAATGCTGAAAACAACTCTGCCAACATGGCAGTCTATCCTAGCATACTGGTTCCTCAACCAATCCATGCCTAAGACTACATCATAGTCTGCCATAGGGAATTCTATGAATCTAGCGGGGAACTCTCTACCGCTAACTACGATCCGACACGAGGAAAACACTCGATCTACTCCCACAAGACCATTACCAGTAAGTATATTAAGCCTCACTGCTAATGACTCGGGCTCCAATCCTATCCGTGTCGCGAATCGTGCAGACATGAATGAATGCGATGCACCAGAATCAAATAATACTGAAGCTGGAAAGGAGTTGACGAGAATAGTACCTGCCACTACCTCGCCTGGTGCAACTTCTTCTTCCATAGCCATCATCATGGCCTGACTTCTAGCTGCGGGTCCCCTCTGCTGGAAACCTCTCTGCCTGCTCTGCACTGGAGCCTGGGCACACTGCTGTTGGAATGCCTGGGCCTGAGGCAACAATGGCCTTGGGTACTGCTGCTGCTGCATAGGTGCTGGTCCCCTAACCGATGGACTGGTTAGGTTAGAAGAGGAAGAACTACCCCTATTCGGGCAGGCTCCTATCTTGTGATCTGCCGCTCCACAAGCTAGGCACAATCCTTGCGTCCTACGACAATCTGCCACTACATGGCCTGGCTTCCCGCAATGTGAACATCCCATTGCGGAAGTCTGCTTCTGCTTCTGCTGCTGCGGGTACGTCGGGGTCGAATGCTGAACCGAAGTTACTGAGGCCGTCCGCCTCGGAGTTCCAATGGTCAATCCCCTAGCTGCCGGGGCTGGAGCTGATGATTGGTGCATCTGACTGTGGGATCGCTTCCTGCCTCCGGTCCTATCCACGATCCTCTGGGAGGTGTACTCATGACTCCTAGCTGCCCTCAATACTGCATCGAACGTCTGGTGCTCGAACTGCTCGACTGCCAACAAGATCTCCAAATACAGTCCCTGCTGGAACCGCTGGGCCCTATCAAACTCGGTTGCCACCAAGGTGGGGACAAACCTACTGAGTCTAGAAAACTCAGATGCATAACTGTCGACTGTTCTGCCTCCTTGCTTCAAGTTGGTAAATCTGGTCTGCAGGTCGTACCGAGCCACAGCATCGAAATACTTTGTCTGGAATCTCTCTCTGAACACCGCCCAAGCAATGGATGCCACTAATCCCATCGCTTGTGCTGCCCACCAACTGCGAGCTAAGTCCAGTAACTGCAGGCGTACCACCGCCACCTTCTCATTCTCAGGTGTCCTAGCTGCTTCCAGAACCACCTCGGTATCCTGAAGCCAAGCGTCCGCGGCAATCGTATCTTCGCTGCCGTCGAAGAATGAAGGGTTCAAGCGCTTGAAGCTGTTGGCCACGCTGTTCCCAGGATGATCGCCTCTGGTCAAAGCATCTGCCACTGTCTGGTGCAAGGCGTCTCCTCTGCGATCCTGAGAAGTTATCAATGCCCTGATGAGTCCTACCAAGGTGCCATCATCCGGCTCGGAAGGTTGAACGGGCTGAACTGGGGGCTCTCCTCCAGGAGGTATAACTCGGGAGGCAACTCCAGAATGCTGGACTTGATCTCCAGGTTGCTGGTCCACGGGAGGTGCTCCACCTTGCTGATCGGCGGGGTCAGGTACAGTGCCACTGAAGAAGACGACACAGGGAAAACAGTAAGGAAGGACCAGGACAGATCAATGATACAAGCATGTGATCAAGTCAAGATTCCAGAGATTCAGAGGACATGAACGGAGATCAAGAACGAGTACTGATTGAGACATCTATCGGTAAACTCTCACATTTCTTGATTGACAAGACCTGCATGGGCCACCACTTAAACCATGTCACGCCCCAGAACCAGAATACTGGAGAGCGGGGGCTAACATAGCCAGCTACGTATATTGAAATGAAGCCCATCTCGCTATACGGTCACGGCTGTCTAGATATGAGGGTTTACTACAAGCCAACAGTCTCTTAAGGCCAAGCCTATTGTCTCAATCTCAAGCAAATAATATAATCACAAGATGTTTGACCACCAAATATATAATAAAAGGTGTCCCAAATATTACATATCAGCTGATCATGAAGCTAGTCGTACAAAAAGCTAGGACTAGCAAGAGTTAAGTCATACATGATCAACCCTAGGATTTGTTAATCATGTTTACAGCCCGTAGGCAGACAGTAAGTAAAAGTGCATCGAGCTAACAGGTGCTCGTCGGCTAAACGCCTCAAAAGAATAATTTTACAATAGAGTGAGCGAAACAAAATAGAAAACCCACTCGTAGCCCGGGTTCCTTCTAGTCGCCACCATCGGGCTGGAGGTTCGGTAGATCTTCGGGTGCTGCTCCGAAATCTGGCCACACAAAACCAGCTGGGTCAAACCCCAGAAAGAGCAAGTGCCACAAAGGAGGCCACGAAATAAGAACAAAAACCAGCATATCAGAACATAAGAAAAGAAATAGAAGAAGGTACAAGTAAATAAAGAGTACAACAGGACAATAAACGACTAGTGACGTGGGACCATTCCGGGAGCCAGGTTACAACCCTTAAACCAGACAAGGACCGAGGTTGTAACCATTTGCCTGAACAGCACACTGTCTCTACCCATTTATTGTTAGAGATAAGTAAAACAAGCATGTACAAGAGTAGCCAGGTACAGGGACTAGACAAGACTTAGACAAGGCTGGACTCCATCCATTCACAAGCGGCCAAGCAATTACTACGGCTTACTACTTAACTAACTAGGGTTATCACAAGCCTAATTACTAACAAGATGCAAGTGAGAATTTCCCAGTCCCAAGCCCTGCAGACCATCCAGTTATCCTTCCGCTGGTTGAGAGTATGGTTGGGTACATCGCCCCGGAGACGATATACCCTTAGGTGACTTAGAGGGTGCAACACATGACAGTGCGCTGGAAATGTGCTCTACTCGTCGGCAAGCTACAAGTCCAATTAAGAGCGCCCAGATAACGAGATTGCCTGTGACTGAAAATTCTCCATGAACTATAGTTTGATCTAGTCATTAGCCTAATCCATATTTAGTATGAATCCCTGACCGTGGGAACCAGGGAGTCACGTCCTAGACATGATGCAAGACAAGACAAGTAGATTGTACAAGCAAGCAAGTAGGAACACCCACAGTGTCAAGTTGATTATACGAGTCAAGTTAGCTGTCGCAACAGCATCAAGTCAAGTCAAGTTACAAGTTACAAGTCAAGTCAAGTCAGGAGTGCGCCGCTACGGGCCACTATCAAGTTATCACGATAAATCATATCAGGGTACTTGTCAGGAGTGCGCCACGACGGGCCACTATCATGTCAGGTTGGCCATGTCAGGAGTGCACCACTACGGGTCACTGTCGTGTTATGCTAGTTCCTTGTCATACCATGACATGTACAATAGTCATTCCAAATATATTAAGTAAAATCAAGTTCATGACAAAAGGCGTAAGGATATAAAATAGGCGTAAAATATCTAATAAAATATCAATATATAGGACTATAGAAGAGCCAAGCTTAAAGAAATTAAACCAAATCTCCAAGAGCCAATAGATTGCGCAAGGGGTCAGGGGGGTTGGATTGCGCAGGGTGCCAACTGCGCAGGGTGGTTGGCGCAGGATTGAACTGCGCAGGGTTGTACTGCACAGGGTCCAAGCGCGCAGGGTTAGATTGTGCATGAGCAGACTACGCAAGGGTGGATTGCGCAGGAGTGAATTGCGCAATAGTCAAGTGCGCAGGGGTTACTTTGCGCATGGCTGGCTTGCGCATGGCTAGCTTGCGCCAGCGCAATCCAGCGCAGCGCAAAGCACTGGCTGAGCCTATGCGCAATCGGCCATGCGCTAAAGAGCACAGGCCGGGGTACACAAACGGTCAAGTGCTAAAGAGCACTGGCCGAGAGCCTTCACCGAGGCTGAGATGAACTCCTCAAGAACACCAAAACTTTAAATCTTTATATCTTTGTCAAATCAAAGCCAAATCTTGATTTTCAAAGTTCTAACTTAAGTAAAATTGAATTCTCTTCCACATGGAAGCATCAAAACAAGCAAAAATCAAAGTTTAATAGATCAAAACCAAGGATTTTTGAAAATAATCAAAACTTAGATCTAGAACAATGGAGACTCCAAATCACAAAATTCCATGTTCTAATGTTGATCTACATGTCCTAATCTATCAAATGGACAAATAAAATTGGGTGCTTATTTATTGGCAAGGTGCACTTGCCTATTGGTTGGTGGAGGAAGGAGGAAGAAGATGGAGAAATAATTGAAAGAGTTATGGAGGAGTGAGAATATTGGTGGAATTTAATGAGGGTGGTTGTGGTGTGTGAGAGGTTGAACATAGGCTGAGGTGTTCCATGCATATTAAACCAAACTAAACCAAACCAAACTAAACCAATTCTCATCCATAAAATAAACCAAGCCAGGTAAAACCCAATTACGAGAACCAAAATCTGCAAGTCAAGCCAATTGCAAGTACATGCCAATAATCCGAGAAAATAAATACAGGTCTGAAATACATGCAAGCTTGACAAAATACGTATTCAGAATATGGGTGTTACAACTCTACCCACCTTAAAAGAATTCCGTCCTCGGAATTTAATTAAGAGACTAGAGAGACAAGAATAAGCTACATTAATCACAGGAAAGCTATAACTAGGCAAGCAATCAGGCAATCATACATGCAAGCAAGGGATGGAAAACATAAGGCATAAGGAAGACATTATACCTTACGAGTCAAACAGGTAGGGATATCGCGATCGGATGTCATCCTCACGCTCCCACGTTGACTCACCGAGAGAGTGATGACCCCAAGCAACACGGACTAAGTTAATAGTCTTGTTCTTGAGTATCTTCTTTCTCCGGTCCAATATAGACACGGGCCTCTCCTCATACGAAAGGTTGGTACCAACAACCAATTCCGAATGGTCTAGGATATGGCTCGGGTCCGGGATATACCGTCGTAATTGGGACACATGGAATACATCATGCACCTCACTTAGCGACGACGGAAGAGCAAGACGATAGGATACATCTTCTACTCGCTCCAGGATATCAAACGGTCCTATATACCTAGGACTAAGCTTTCCTCGCACGCCAAAGCGAATGACGCCGCGGTTAGGCGAGATCCTAAGGAATACATGGTCTCCGATAGCAAACTCCAAGGGACGTCGATGAGCATCGGCCCAATGCCGCTGGCGATCTTGGGCAACTCGAAGACGTTCTCTGATCCTTCTGACCACTTCAACTGTCTGGGCAATCATTTCTGGACCGAGCATCTGCCTCTCTCCAACATCATCCCACGCTAGCGGGGATCTGCACTTCCTACCATACAGAGCCTCGAACGGAGCCATCTGGATACTAGCCTGGAAACTATTGTTGTACGAGAATTCCACAAGATGCAGGTGATCTTCCTACGAACCACCGAAGTCGAGCGTACAAGATCTCAGCATGTCTTCAAGAGTCTGGATTGTGCGTTCTGACTGGCCATAGCAACACGGACTAAGTTAATAGTCTTGTTCTTGAGTATCTTCTTTCTCTGGTCCAATATAGATACGGGCCTCTCCTCATACGAAAGGTTGGTACCAACAACCAATTCCGAATGGTCTAGGATATGGCTCGGGTCCGGGATATACCGTCGTAATTGGGATACATGGAATACATCTTGCACCTCACTTAGCGACGGCGGAAGAGCAAGACGATAGGATACATCTCCTACTCGCTCCAGGATATCAAACGGCCCTATATACCTAGCCGGACCTTCCGGCGACCCGATGTAACATATGCTGTAGATGCTTGAAATACAGAAACGTCAAAACGAGCTCCATCGTCAGCAAGCGGAGGCTCGTCAGACTCAATTTGAAAATCGTTTCGAGGCTCAATTTCAGCTGCAGCTGCAGCAGCTGAATACCCTCCAGCAAATTGTGCAGTCGGTCGTGGGCAACAACAACAATTCAACGATGACACCTGTCGTGACCCAGCCTGCGGTTCGATCCAATGAAGCTGAACCAGAGGCACCCGTGCTCTCACCTGCAGCACCGAGAAGTTCTAACTTCGACGTGTCAAAATTTACGAAAAGCTATCGCACTTCCTTCAACGGCAAAGAAGATCCCTCCGTGGCGATCGACTGGTTGGAGGAGCTGGAAGACAAGTTCGAGCTGCTGGGTGTCGAGGACTCGAAGAAAGTCGCGTGTGCTCAACTTTTACTTCGAATGAACGTGCACGATTGGTGGGCTGTGCAGAAGCGGGCTATTCGACGTGAAGACGAGCCGGCGGCGATCTCATGGGCGACATTCAGAAATGCGTTCGAGAACGTGTGAAATCCATTATTTGGTAGTTAATTATTTAATAGTGTTTAGTGTTATAATTAGCATTTTCTAAAAAAATAATTATTATTAATGTTACTATTAAATATTTTTGGATGAAAAAGGATTTCGAAAATAATTTACAAACATGGATTTTTGGATTCCAGACCCAGGCCCGAGTCCGAACCCAGACCCAAACCCGAGCCCAATCCTTTTTCCTATTTCTTTATTAATCTGGTTTTGACTTGGTTTGCTATTAATAAAAAAAAATTAATTACTTGCTGGTCCCGTAGGACCAGCACCCACCCCCTTATGATTTGGTAAAACACCTACCTATTCTTCCTCCCTTAATCCACGCTCACCACACGTTCTCTCCGACAGCACCCACTTCCCCTTTAATAACTCTCCCCTACTTCCCACTTTTCCTTCACATAAGGAAATCTCCAACTCCCTCTCTTTAACCTTCACAGAGCCTTCATTCTCATTTCACTGACCAAAACCCTCTCTTCTTCTCCCCAACTCTCACCCTCCACCGGAGCCCCGCCCTAGCCGCCGGCAGCCCCGGCCAAGCCCAGCGCCAGCGCCGCTCGGCGTCTTCCCGAGCCCTAGCTCGGCCGTCCCCTTCGCGGCCTACTCCGGCGACCGCGCTGCCCTCGCGCGCCGCCCTAGCCCCGTCGGCGACCCCCTTGCGCGGTGGCTTCTTGGCCGCAGCTTCCTCGCGAGCCGTCTCCCCCGTCTTCCCGCGGGTTCGCACCAACCAGCGCCTACTCCGATCCGTGCGACCCTCTGTCCGCGCCGAGCTCGGCCGACCACGCCGAGTTCTCCGCCGACCCCGTCGACCGTTCCCCTCACGCCGCCGACAGCGCTGCCATTTGGCGAGTGTTCCCTGTTGGATCTGCCGTGCCCTATCTCTGGATTTTCGACGTTGCGTCGACGACGTCGTTGGGTCCAGCACTATTTTGGGAGTTTGTCGCTGATCTGGATCTCATTCTTTCTTTCTAATTATCATCTGAGAGCTCTAGCCGAGCAACCCGAGGTATAACCCCCTGTCCTGCTATTTTATTATTATTTGTCAATGATGAAATGGTCCCCGGTTCCCTTTGGGAATTCGATTTTAACGGCGACGTAATTTTCCGGGACTTTCGAAAAAGTCCTGTGGATTATTTTGCATTCCCGAAATATTTCGGGAATGGTTTTTGGTATGTTTTAGTTTCTGAAAATTTTCGGGAACGTTCTGTGATTTGTGGAATTGGAAATCGGACTTCCGAAACTATTTCGGGTCGTCCCGATTATTCTGTGAGATGGCTGTGGATGTTTTATATATATAAAATGTGGGTTTTTCCCTGGTTTGGGACTTGCAGGAATTATCGGCGCCAATTTTCCAGTTTTTTGGTTGACCAAAAACAGAGGAGATGCTGCCCGATTTTTTCGTAAATCCCGAATTATTTTCAAAATGAATTTAAAATGATTTTCAGATTTTATTCGATATTTTATTTTTGGGTGACGACCGTATCGGTCAATGGACCCGGCTAAGTGCAAACGATACCGGCCCCGCCCGGACGTTGAGGCAATTAGCCAAAAATGAGGATCGGACCATTATCTGAGACTTATGTTTTATCATTATTTTATTATTTGTTTTTGTGATGGCCCAAGCAGGTCAGTCTTCGCAAAATCATGCAAACTCGTGGTAGTACTTTAGTTAGTTGTACTATTACGAGCCTGCGACTAGAAAATGCTCATTCACGAATTAGAAATTAATTTAATTTACGAGAATGACTAGGACTAGGAGTCCCTTATACAAATTTACCGATGGGTAGTCTAGGCCATGCAATTTAGATGAGGAGTTATTAATTCTGATAGTTTGTCAGATCCTCGTAGATACACTATTACCTCTTGATTTAACGATATGATCCAATGTGGATAGATTATTCACTTAGTGAGATCGGGCTTCCTAGGATTGATGATCTAACTTTGAAAAATTGTTCAGTTCCTCCTTTGGCCTCTTGGATATCATCTCCATACCCTTGTCCAAATTGCCTTTTTAGTTCCTATTTTACCCTAAGAATTATTATTATTATTATTTTTATATATAAATTCTGATTATGTTACCCATGTATAAACCTCGAGTTAGGTTCGAATCAAGTTTTTCCTCAAAGGCTTGGGCACATATGAAATAGATACTAGGATATTTGTATTTCTGTCTTCGGTTATTCCTCCCTGTTAAACCTTTTTATGTTAAAGGGTTGTGAACAATAGACAAATACCTACGCCCTATTTCATAGTCAACATGTTCGAATCTCTAGAAGCTCATGAATTCTTACAGATTTAGTTAAAAGAATATTAGTTAACTCATAATGGCAGGACAGCAGCGCACTGTCGCCATTTAATTGAATTTTGGAGACTATGGATACACTGCAGCCAGCAGCGCACTGGCGAGACACAACCCCTAGAGGTGAAATTAGTTAAGAAAATATAGGTGATGGGATATTGCCAAAACTATGGCTAGTGGTCCTCTCTTTGATCGCCGTTACCCTTGAGTCAATATTGGATAGGATTAAGAAGTGTTTGACTTCGTATCATATTTGAGTTACGAAACCAAGGGTTTACCACAGCCCGAGTATACGGGCGAGGCGTAGTCCTCGGTGAAATAACTTCAGGCGTGATTACAAGTTTAGGATACAATGGAGGATAGGGAAATGCCCTGTACGTTCCTTGAGATCCAAAGCCAATATTAGTGGAAGTTCTGCAAGTTGAGTAGCATGCCTCCCAACCTAGCATTCCGCGGTCCTTGTGCCCTATTGACGAGAATTAACTGACACTAATAGGTTTACCTGGAATATAGAATTTAGAAGTCCATAATCCATTGGTTGACCAAGGTCTTATGAATAAGAAGGTAGTAGGATGACCGTATAAGCAAGAACATCGGGTAAGGTTTTGATTCTCACAAAACCCGAACTACTTGTGCTTTCTTCCAAAAATCTCGCCTATTCATATTTTGACTATTTTGACCAATGCCGCTATTACAGCCTAGTTTTGCAAGCTTACTCTTTTATCGAGCTTGATTCAAGACATATGTTTATTGGGGACGCCCACTAACATATTGTCTAATCAGAATCAGTGTATTATGGTCTGATCAACCATGATGCATTTGGTTCGCACTTTATTTAATTACCCTACGTGGATTGAGATATAGATGTCTCTAGGATCTCATCCGCGACTGCTTGACAATTCCTCTTGAATTATACGTTCGCCCTTGAATCACGTGATTGTATTCAGTAACATCTTTCTTGAACTCTTTATGGTTTTTGTCTTTCACTGGTTTGAAAAAGCAGAAGCTCGTAATTTATCGCGTATCCCCATAGCTATGGTAGTTGTATACACAAGGGAAGTTATCGCCAGCCATGCGATCGAATTACGCGTTCTCCTCTCGACCCCAAACTGTATCGGGACTTTCAAGCCATCTGAAATTAAGAATGATTAGGATTTTACCCTTAGTCGTAATGCCAACCCAGGAGACTATCTATTTTCAAAGAACGATTCATTGTGTCTCTAAATATTTTCTTGAATATTGTCTTTACTTTCAACCCTTGTGCCTTGACTCAACCGTCCCTCGACCAAAGCCCACAGTTTAGACATGAGATGAATAGACAAGGCTAAGGTCAATAATTTACCGTGACTATGGTAGACACTCATCCCGAGATGGGTTTCCAACAAATATTACTCTAGTTATGTAAATTTTATTATTAAGACCTAACTGGTGTTGGAACACCATAGTCACTAGCTTAGCCAATACCATAGCTTAAATACCTTGTCAAATTGTGATATACCAGTTGTCAACATCAATGCATGATCACTGCAGCCCATACTACTAGAACCCTTATGACCATAGCCTGACAGGTTTAACACAATTAGAGTTTCACGACTCAGTGATTAGAAATCTTTTTAGATGATGTGCCTTAGAGTTGGTCACCCTGTCGATAACCCTTGTATACAGTGGACGAGTAGATTATTCTATTTTTCGACCGTGTGTCATTGAACACTCTCGTTCTCCATTCATTGAGGAACGATCCTTGGCTTGGCTTAGATCTACCGTATCCTGTTACGCCGTGCCTTAATCTTTATTGACAAGAGTCGAGGTACAATAACGGACTTGAAATCCTTCTAACCTCCATATTCCTAGGGCCATGTCCTATTTTAAGGTGGGTAGACTGTAAGCCTTCTAAAATTTTGGGGTATACGAAGATTACCGACTGATTAGGATAATCTTTCAATTGGGTTGATAATTAGTACCCTTGGACTCCCACTTTTCATTCAGATCCTTTTGCGTCCCCGGCCGTGCCATTAGTAGTCGGAACACAAGACTAGCTGTTACCTCCCAACAAACCTCACATGCAAGATCTAGACGAGTCCATCTTCATCTAGGTATATCATGTCCCACTCAAACCGGTCCCCTTGTACTCTATTTTCATGGTACGACTTTCAGGACAAAGGACTAGGTATAACCCTTACCATAATACCGGTATACTTCCCGACTTACATTAGAACCTCAACCTCGACTCGATTCACTCAATCCAATATATGGTTGTGATCTACTTGAAGTCCACTAAACACATGTCACTAGTGTGCCACTAAATTGTGCCTTCTCGTGCTACTTAAACACAAAAGTCACTGAAGGCACATTTTTTGGGCTTTAAGGATCTAGAAAATCAATCTGACAAGCAACTAGCACAACCATTTGGGTAGAAACCTATTCTAGGTTACCCTAACCTAGCAGACATAGTTTACCTTAGAATATTGTTCAGTCCATATAGATTGAGATTCAAGGTTCATCCAACCAACGAGTGAGATAAAATAGGAAACCATTAAGGCTCAGCAAAACCCCTCCAGAACACCCCCGTAGTTGGTCTCTAAAACCGAACTACTTGAAAAAGGTCCCTATACATATTATGTAGTCTTCCCCTCTTAGAATGAGAAGACATTCGTAACCCCTGTTCCATCTACCTAGAAGTCGCGATACGATCTTGCATTGCATTATATTCCTTGTTTGTGTGTTTAAATAACCACGAAATAGATCAAATCATAATTTCTCAAATTCCATTATATTATGGAACCTGTTCAGAATTTCGAGAATAGAACTCCTGTAGTGCACGGATTGCAAGCCCCTCTAGAAAACGAAGGGTTCTTCGAGTTAGCAAGTGACTGGACTAGAGTAGCCTAATCTAGCAAATAAGTCATTGGTTCCTAGACTTCCTATCTGCATCCATGGATACTCTCTACCGCTCTTGAAACTTCATGATTGCTCTCGGTTATCCTTCCTGACCTTGTTATCCTTCCTATTTCGGAGTGACGAATGGCCATGCTTATTAGAAATTACCAATATTTCTTAGCTACTTGTGTAAATTTGTTGCTTGTTAGATTTAGGGTTGTTTGATAGATGGGAGAGGATTATAGAGGCCAATAATAGTAGGTACCTATTGAAAAAAAAAAATTTAGCAGTGAGTTGGAAGATTATATGGTATTAGCGACATAAGATTTGATGGAGTAGTGTAACCAAAGGTGGGAAGAAGTCCTCGAGATTTCGTAAATACCAAATGACTAAAGAAGGATACAAACATTTTTTTTAGAAATTAAAATTAAGGAGATGGAGGTTAAGGCAGACTTCTTTTAGAAGTTTACGGAATAACTACGAATTAGAATTTCGAGGACGAAATTATTTAAAGGTGGGTAGATTTGTAGCTTCCCTTTCCGACTAATTTGAAATATTTTTATAGTATTTATTTTATTTAAATAGTATTTTAATGGTGGCGATTATTGGTGGGCCAGTTACGTAGGGGTGCATTGTGTCACTCAAAACTCTACAATTATTGGTTATTATATTTTTATTATTATTATTATTTATTATTGTTATTAGTATCATTTTATTATTTTGCACTATTATTAATATGTTGTTCTTAAGTTATATCATTAATATTCATCTAATTTCGATAATTCAGTATCAAATGAATTATACATTTATATATATATATATATATATATATATATATATATATATATATATATATATATATATATATATATATGTAGATATAAACTTGCCTTTCGATTTATAGATAGTAGGAATATGGGTAATTGTAATACTTATTTAAATCATTTAAGTTTTTTGTGATTTTAGGGATATATATATATATATATAAATAAATATGGGATATATATATATATATATATATATATATATATATATATATATATATATATATATTATATATATATATATATATATATATATATATATATATATATATATATATATATATATATATATGGAATAGGCAAATATGTATGTGTAAAAAAAAATATATATATATATATATACATATATATGGCATGTATGTGTAAGTGTATAATAGAATATACATGGAATAGGCAAAAAGGAGCAGCATAACAGCTGCATCATTCCCGGCCTAGCTCAACCGAGCGGGCCCAACTAAGCAGCTCCAGCAAAGAACAAGCCCAGGCCCGGACCCGGCCCAACACCCCCTAAGTTTCCCAAAGCAGTAACCCCCAACCGAGCACAAGAGAGCCCCATAACCCGACCTCTGATTGGAAACCGATATAAAGGAAGAGAACGAGAGAGAGATCGAAGGAACGCAAACCCTAAGCACGGCGCCACCCCTCCACGAGGGCGCACCCCCAGGCGCCGCGCGCGCGCCAGCGCCACCGCGGGCGGCCAACGGCCGGCCAAGCGCAGGCATCTGCGCGACTGAACAGCGAGAGATGACAGCAGCGGCAACAGCGGGAGAGTCCTGTTCGTGGCCGATTTCCCGACACCACAACTCGTCGTTTTGCGAATCGATTGCACAGGTATGGAGACAACCTATAGGACTAAATATCCCTTCAATTAGTTTGTATTAGAAAGCCCTAGGTTGTCCGGTAAATCGAACCGAAGTTCGGAAAAAAACCTGTCCCGAAACAGGACATCTAACAGTCCAATCACCCAACTTGACGGACACTTTCTGAACAGAATAGTAGGAGATTTCGAAAACCGCTTGAACACACTTTTAGACAACCCGTAGGACTTCACGATCCTTTTGGCAGAAAACGAAATCATCGACTGAACGTCGAGAAATCGGACTCCGAAGTTTTGGAAAAACCTGTTTTCAAAACATGGAAAATCGCTCCACACGACGTGCGTCACGCCAAACGGGACGACGTGGTCGCGAACCGAAAGCATCGAAAGCTGCGTAACAGTTTCGTGGTCGTATGGGCTTTGACGGAATTCAAATTGGTCGCGTGTGCGCGACGAATTTGATGCGTATCCGTCGAAATTCCCCGTATCGTACACTTTGCAAATTCTCCAATTTCTTTGTGCACGCTCGTCAGATCGAGACGAAACTTGTGCCAACAGGACTGTATCATTTTTTTGGTCCTGTATGCCAAGTTTGGTCCAATTCTGAGACAGTTGAATTCGACGTCGTTTTGCGGGCCCCACGGTCCCGCTCAACGGGCGATTTTGTACACGGCCCGCCGGAATCCAACTTTGGACATACGGTTGGGTTCGTATCAGAAAACTGGATCTGTAGACATGTAGTTTGACAACTTTAGAGATCGTTGACTCTGGCACGCTTTTCGGTGCAAAGCGGATCCAACGGCGGACATCGCTTTTGTCCGAAATTACCGTTTTACCCCTGTGTTCAGAGTTGGACTTAAGGACAGGCAATCCTAGCTAATTGGACTATTCTGAGATCATTGGTATTGTTTATTTCAGCTTCCGTGGACTGTTGTACGGGTTTTGACTATTGTGGCACATTGAGTAGTTCAGATTGTCGGTTTCACCAGCAGAGGACCACAGGCGAGTACAGTTTATTGTCTGCATTTCGATATTGATCTTTACTATATTTCATTGATTAGTCATTGGTTATGTGATATTTTTATACTCTATTATAAATTATTGAGTCGGGAATGAGAAGTACCAAGGATGTGTGATCAGACCGTAGACCTTGTAGATCTCGTAGACATTGTAGATCTTGTAGACCTTGTTTACTTTCATGCAGTAGATCTTGTAGACCTTGTTTACTTTCATGCAGTAGATCTTGTAGACCTTGTTTACTTTCATGCAGTAGATCTTGTAGACCTTGTTTACTTTCATGCAGTAGATCTTGTAGACCTTGTTTACTTTATGCAGTAGATCTTGTAGACCTTGTTTACTTTGTACAGTAGATCTTGTAGACCTTGTATACTTTATGCAGTAGATCTCGTAGACCTTGTTTACTTTATGCAGTAGATCTCGTAGACCGTGCGGTGTAGTACCCCAGACCGATCACATGTCAAAGGTACTTCTAACGGTGGAAAGTATATTGGTCTATTTTTACTATTGATTTTCTCACGGCTTTACTGTTATTTTTAAAACTCATGATTGATGCCTAACCTTTGTCTTATAGTCATTTTCTTTATTTAAAATTGCATTCAGTGAATTGTGCTCGTTCCATTCCTGACTGGAAACCAACATTTTCAGGTTAGCCGTGGATTCATTTAGCTTGGGGAGTGACGGGAATACTTGCAGACAAAGGCCTAGAGACTAGCTAGATAGTTGAGTTGTAGTCATTCAAATAATTGTACAAGTTTATATTTTTCTGCAAATGTAAAACTTGTGATCTTTGTAAATTAAATTAATTATGTGATTGAGCATTATTTGTGATTTTGATCTTCATGGCCGTGACAGCGTTCTACCGTCGACACTGCGGCGTAGGCTGGCTTGGACACGTCTCGTATCCGTTTAAAAAAAAAAAAACAGGTGCGGGTCGTGACAATTTCTGTTTACATTATTTAATATTTTCAGTTAGGACTAACGGCAGTTTATTCTTATTTCAATTTATGTAAATAAATTGTAATGGACATAAGCCCAGCTGGCTGATCTGTGACTGTAATAGCTTAGATTTCTTGTTTTTCTGGTTTTGCGAGTTTTTAGTATTTAACGATTAAAATAATTAAAAAGTATTTTTCGTATAAAATTAACTATTATTTTCTCACTTAAAATTGACGAGTTTAATATTAAATAAAAATCACGTGTTTTCTCACTAAAATAAAAAAATTAGTGTTATATTATATTTTATAAAAATTACCAAGTTTTCATAAATAACCTGGCGGCGACGTTGTTTTCCCAAATTCAAAGTTAAATAATCGTTTTCCCTCGTATTAAATCAACGCACATAATAAACGTGTTTTTCTGTGTTTAGTTAATTAAATAACTAAAATTGGACTAGGACGCAAATAGAGATTACAACTAGCATAGCTAAGTTGGTAAACCTGACAGCTGAGTCAATTTCTCGAATGTAGAAATTCGAGGACAACTCTAAACTTCCCGTCTCGGAGTCGTCCACCTCTCCAGTCATTTTTCTGAGGCAAGTATAGTTTATGTTAGCTACAGTTATTTATTTAATCGTTTTACTGCATGTCTAAACCACGACTCAAACACGAAACTCTCACCGAGAGTATTGTACTGTAACTACTGGAGACTGGGGAATAGCGTAATGATTATGACCACTACTGTAACAAAACCCATTATCCCTCCTGTAACAAACCCAAGCCGGTCATATGTCATTACCTGTTCAAATCACTGATTTCTACTGTAACAAACCTGTTTTAAAAACTGTTTAGAACTGCATGATTCTATTTCTTACTTAACTGTTTAAAATTAGCATGAATTGTACTTTATTCCCTCCTGACTGGAGATAATATTTTTAGGGGATGATGCTGAGCTGTGTTACAACAGCTATTACGACTCTGAGTTTTACCCGGTTGTGCTACCAGAGTCCCCGCAGAAGGATGATGGAACTGAGGCTGATAGATAGATTTCCATTCTGTATTGTTTCTTTTATTTCAAATTCTGTATTTCCCTTCAGAACAATTTTTATTGTATTTAAATTTCAGTTTAAATAAAGTTTATTTCCGAAGTTGAAGTTGTGATAAATTATACTGTTGTTGTATGGTTACCTGCTACTGAACAGCTTACTGCCGCCGTCTCAACAACGGTACAGGCTGGGCATGATCCGACTAGACCCAGATTATTGGGATCGGGTCGTGACAGAACGAATATCTTTCTGCAGCCGTGCGACAGAAAAAAGAAAATGAGTTCATGCAGTTGACGCAAGGGAATATGACTGTACGATAATATGCCAAATTTAACAAACTGGCCAAGTTTGCTGGAGACTATTTGCCTACCACCGCAAGTCGAGTAAAATGATTTGTAGTGGGATTGCGTTCCTCTATCCGTGCTCATGTCTCAGTGCCGGAATACAAAACTGTGGGCGAGGCACTCAACCACGCCATCCGTTTGGAGTCCGAGTATCCTCCTACTACTGCCGGTGCTGTTAACTTTAATAACAAATGCCATAGTAATGCGGGGGGCAACAATGCACATAAGCGTCAATATTGCGGCAACCAGACGAAGGAGCGGATGGTCTGCAATTTCTGCCACAAGGACGGGCACCTGGACACCGACTGCCGACTTAAGCACAGAGTCTGTTTTGCATGCGGCAAACGGGATCACCTCGTAAGGGACTGCCCGGAAGCTATGTCGAGCCAACGTTCCCCGCAACATCAATAAAATCGAGGCTAAGCACCTCGGCCTCCACCGACCGCACATCACAATGGCCAAGACCGTTGCCCCAACGCTCAGGGCCGCATCTACGCCATGACTCAGGACGAAGCGCTTGCATCTGATACAGTCGTGACAGGTATACTGCAATTCAATAATAAACCTGCTCGTGTATTGTTTGATTCAGGTGCCACGCATAGTTTTATATCGGCAGAATTTGCCGCCGAGCATAAATTCTTCCTGACACCGCTAGGCCTCGACCTCACTGTTAACATACCGTCGGGCATGCCACTAACTGCAAATTTAGTCTGCGGAGACGGAATCATCTGTATAGGTGGTCAAAAGATCAGTCTCGATGCGATAGTTCTAAATATTAAGGACTACGATATCATTCTGGGGATGGATTGGCTCGGTCCGTGCAACGCAACCATAGACTGTGCTGAAAAGAAGGTCACATTCCGCATACCCGGAGTACCTGAATTCTGCTACTCGTGTGGTGAGGCGTCGCCGACCTGCATGGTGATCTCTGTAATATCTGCTCGACGGATGCTGCATTCCGGGTGCGAAGGCTATCTAGCTTCCGTTCGAGACATGCGACAAGATGGTACAAACGCGGGTCAGACCGACGTTGTGGCAGAATTCTCCGATGTGTTCCCGGACGAGCTGCCCGGCATGCCGCTCGATCGAGAGATTGAGTTCACCATCGATACATTCCCCGACACTCGACCGATCTCGAAAGCCCCGTACAGAATGGCCCCTGCAGAGCTAAAAGAACTCAAGGTACAGTTACAAGAATTGTTCGACAAGGGATTCATCCGACCCAGCGTCTCGCCCTGGGGAGCGTCCGTGCTGTTTTTCAAGAAGAATGATGGCTCTATACGTCTTTGTATCGACTATCGCGAGCAGAATAAAGTCGCCGTCCGGAACAAGTACCCCCTGCCCCGCATAGATGATATGTTTGACCAGCTTCAAGGAGCCACGGTGTTCTCTAAAATTGATCTGCGTTCGAGTTACCATCAACTCAAGATCAAGCCGGACGATGTGCCGAAGTCTGCCTTCCGTACTCGATACGGCCATTACGAGTTCCTGATAATGCCGTTCGGCCTAACGAACGCCCCTGCTGCTTTCATGGATTTAATGAATCGGGTGTTCCGACCCTTCCTCGACAAGTTCGTAGTAGTCTTTATCGACGATATACTCGTCTACTCGAAGAATAGGCAGCAACACACTGAGCATCTACGGACCGTGCTTCAGATCCTTCGAGAAAATCAACTATATGCGAAGCGAAGCAAATGTGAATTCTGGCTTAGCAGCGTTGCATTCCTCGGATACATCATTTCTGCTGAAGGCATTGCGGTCGACCCAAAAAAAGTTGAAGCCGTTGTCGATTGGAAACGGCCAGCGTCCGTCGGCGAGATTCGAAGTTTCCTTGGCCTAGCAGGATACTACCGACGCTTCGTGAAAGACTTCACGAAGATCGCATCGCCTCTGACTCGCCTCACCCAGAAAGGAGTCGTATTTGACTGGTCAGACGACTGCGAAGCTTCATTCCAAGAATTAAAGCAACGGCTCGTCTCGGCCCCGATACTCGCACTTCCAGAAGGGACTGAGGGTTTCCAGATATTCAGCGACGCGTTCGGTCAGGGCCTGGGATTTATGCTGATGCAGCAGATTAAGGTGATATCTTTTGCTTCCCGACAGCTAAAGCCGCACGAGAAAAATTATCCCACGCACGACCTGGAGTTAGCGGCGATTGTGTTTGCGTTGAAATTGTGGCGTCACTACCTCTATGGCGTGGCGTGCACGATCTATACCGATCACAAGAGCCTCAAGTATCTATTCACGTAGAGGAAACTGAACTTGTGGCAGAGGCGCTGGCTTGAACTGATCAAGGATTACGACTTGACTATCGACTATACGCCGAGAAAGGAAAATGTTGTGGCGGACGCCTTGAGTCGAAAGTACATTGCCTCGTTATCCATCGACCCCAGACTGCTACGTGACCTAGAAGAGATGGGCATCGAGCTCCGAGTCAGATTCCGGAATGTGCAGTTGGCAAAGTTGCGGTTAGAGCCGAGCTTGCTTGATAAGATCAAGACCGCTCAGACGGACGATCCATACCTGAAGAAAGTGCGAGAGCTGATCTCGACGGGCAGGACGACCGACTTTGCGAAAGACGAAACCGGCGTGCTTCGATTGAAGGGTAGGCTATGCGTTCCGGATGATTCAGAACTCAGAAAGGAGATACTGTCGGAGACGCACTATGCGAAATACACCTTGCATCCCGGTAGCACAAAGATGTACAAGGACCTCCGCACAAACTTCTGGTGGCACGGGATGAAAAGAGATGTGGCACTCTTCGTGTCGCAATGCATGGCCTGTCAGCAGGTGAAAGCTGAGCACCAGGGACCGGGCAGGAAGATACAGAATCTGGCGATTCCAGAATGGAAGTGACAGCACGTGTGCATGAATTTCATTGTTGGTCTGCCGAAGACGCCGCGGGGAAATGATGTTATCTGGGTCATCGTCGATCGATTAACCAAGTCAGCGCATTTTATTGCCATCAAAGTTACTTGGAGCGTTGATCGCTTGGCACAGATATATCTTGATGAGATAGTACGGCTGCACGGAGTTCCAGTATCCATCGTCTCTGATCGTGATTTACGGTTCATGTTGCGATTCTGGAGCGCGTCAATCAGATTCTCGAAGACATGCTACGACTCTGCGCAATTGACTTCAAATCAAGCTGGGACAATCATCTACCGCTGGCCGAATTTGCATACAACAATAGCTATCAATCCAGCATTCAAATGGTGCCGTATGAAGCCTTGTACGGACGCAAGTGTCGATCACCCATTTGCTGGGACGAAGTCGGAGAGCGGAAGATTCTCGGTCCGAAACTGGTTGAACAGACCGTGCAGAAGATTCGGCTCATTCGGAAAAGATTAAAGACCGCACGGAGTCGTCAAAAAAGCTATGCGGACGTTCATCGTCGACCTCTCGAGTTCCAAGAAGGCGATCATGTGTTTCTCAAAGTGTCGCCCATGCGGGGAGTTATTCGGTTCGGCGCGAAGGGAAAATTGAGTCCGAGATTCGTTGGGTCGTTCGAAATACTTGAACAGGTCGCCCCGGTTGCCTATAAAATTGCCCTACCGCCGGCGCTTGAAGGTGTACACAACGTCTTCCACGTCTCTCAGTTGCGGAAGTACGTGCACGACCCTAGCCACATGGTAGATTTTGGCCAGCTGGCGCTAAAGTCAGACTTATCCTACGTTGAAGAGCCAGTTCAAATCTTAGAACGCAAGGATAAGTTGCTACAAAATCGAGCGATCTCTCTCGCCCGCGTCCTCTGGAAGAACCACTCGGTCGAAGAGTCGACGTGGGAGCTTGAATCGGAGATGAAGGATAAATTCCCTTCATTGTTCTCGTAGAGGTAGGTTCTATCTTTAAGTTTCGAGGATGAAACTTTTTATTAGTTGGTTATGGTGTAGTGCCCCGTCCCTACATCGTGCCCCGTCTTCGTCCACGGGGTGCGCGAGAAAGGAACACTGTCGCTATCGATTCGGTCGGGACCGATAGGTCGGAATCGGTCGAGTCGATCGAACGGGAACGGTTGAATTAAGATCTATTCCACGTTATGGAATGGCTTCTTCGGAACCAAGTCCCATATTCAGCGGATTGCGCCTCGAGGATTGGCTCTGCGGCTGAGTCGGGAGAGACCTCCCGTTGCTCTGGTTTTCATGTCGTACTTGATTTGACTTTGGCTTTGGTTTTCGTGAATGCGTTTTTTTTGTGAATGTTTTCGATAGATTTTTGTGACGCATTTTCGAGCTTCACATTCATATCGAATATCCTTGGATTATACAGTGTTCTAATCAGTTGCTTATGTAATTGCAGGTGATCGCGTAGGCGACGTCAGCGCAGCCAACCGATCGCTCGCTTGAAGCAAGGCTAAGGCGAGTGGCTGACCTCCTTCATCTCGTCCCTCTACTTCAAAACTCAATATATGAAGTAAATGAATACTTGTCATAATAGTGTAGAATCAAGAAATCGTGGCACGATTCTTCACGAAACACTTGCTATCAAACTGCCGGTTTTGAAAAATGGAAAACGCGCTTTCTTATACAAATCTACTAAGCCTATGCAAATAATGAATGAATCGATTAACGTTTATCGCAACGATACGGCTAAGTAAGCAAATCAACTAAGTCCAAAGGAAAACGGTCATTGGACAACTTGTCGACAAGGTGAAGTTTCCTCGAACGGTTGCCTAGACCAAGGGACCGATTCGGCCCGGGAGGAACGAGTGTAGCAGCGCCAACCCTTCATCGGCGTGAGTTATGCGGGCACTTTCGCACAGGGCTCGCTACCCGACGCGAAAGGGGCGTCGTCTAACCAAATGCTATAGTCCGCGATGGCTTGACATTGCCAGTGGCCTTTATACCCCTTTCACTGCTTAACAGGTGCACGGGACACGGGATGAACATGATAATTGCTTAATGATATACAAGTTCATATGCTTGCCTCAAAAACATGTTAACATGCAAATCGAACAGGATGGTTAGAAAGATCATTGAAATAGCTAGCTAACATGTTTACGAAACTTCTTGAATCAAATGCAGAGCTTGGATTTAATTAGCCATTCGTCAGTACATGTGTTTCATGCTGATCCTCGCTCTTTGCAGGTCCCGCGAACCAGGAAGGACACGCCAGCTAGCTCGGCGGCGTTCGTGACTTTTGAAGCTTCGGCCGTGCGTCGAAGACTTACTCTGCGACTTCACTTTTGAAGGCTCTCGACAGTCCAAGGCAAATAACTCAGCGTCCCTCCCATCCAGGTCAATGGAGTACTTGTGTATATTGAGGGATGTGTGCAATGTATGGAACGGCTATCTCATCGGCACTCTTTTGTAATCGAGTCATGTTGTAGCCCGCGCGACAATGAGTCTTGTACCGGAGTCTGTAAATGATGTTCATTATCAATAAAGAATCAAGTTTTCTTTACTTATTGTGTGTATCAATTTGTCTGCGTACTCTCTTAGATCTCGTGTCTCGGATTACCTTATGACTAGGCCTTGTGCGATCGCAAATTAGGTTCGCACGGCATCACGCCCGGGGGACGACTATCGATTCGACGGAATCGGGACGTGACAAAAGGTCGTTCGGAACCCTCTTTATATATTTTTTGCTAATTCTGGACACGCGATGAAATGTTATTGCGTGATGTTTTTCATTTTTTTGGACATTTCATAAATTTTCCCGTATTCGGGAGAATCCAAATTTTAATTTGATAAAACTTATTTCTAACGGTTTGTGTTTGAAGCTTTCTGGTAAACATATCTTCATAAATTATCGTTTGTTTTCAAGTTTCTACTCTTAGTAATGTCCAACTACATCACTTTTAATATTTACCGAATCTCATTTGTGTCAAAATATGAATAGAAAATTTGATTCACACATCTAAAAAAGAAGCTGGATCACACTTAGGATTAATCAAAATTTTACAAAATGCTAAACAAACATCATTCCGCTAAGATGGACTAAAGGTGAGGAAGATCACGCATAAAAAAATCAATCTTGATGTTCTCTAAAACGGGATATAAATTGGTCTTTTCCCTCTTACGAACTCTACTATCTCACTTCAAAAATTATGAATCCTTGATTTAAGCACAAGTCTAGGAAAAAAAACAACTATTAATGGCTAAATTAACCAAAAGAAGTTTGTTTTATGTGGACTATGCTGTCTGGAAAAGATAAACAATTTTGTCATTTATATTGGCTCCTGTGTACGAGGGTTTCTCCAAGACCTCACTTAGAATTAAAAATTATTTTAAAAAAAATTTATATATATATATATATATATATATATATATATATATATATATATATATATATATATATTCTACTATATAATAGGAAAACTTAGATGGTGAAACTTTTGAATTCCGAAAATACCCTTACATACTTATACTAATTAAAAATAGTTCATTAATTTTAATAAGGACAACTTAGTAATTAGGAAGACTACGTTTTGGTCTTCCTAAAGAGTCTTCCTAAACTAATTAAGAAATGTTAAAATACGTGCAAGGCACGTGCACATATGCTAGTATATATTAAGGCAATTGTTTTATATGTAAATAAGTCACGAACTTTCAACGATATTTTCTTGAATAGAACCTAAATATTACTCATAAATACCCGCAAATCATTTAGCACTTTTACCCTCCCAACTCGCGATGGAATATAAAGTTTAGACTAAGTAATTCTTCTTGTATGATACCCTTTTGTAATACCAGAGCTAGACAATCGAGTTTTAAGCATCTTCTTCAGATTTTTGTCCATTCCTAGCTGCTCACTCTTGGATCTGCATTGAACTTCCCATAATGTGTTGATCATAGCTAACTTTCATCTGATATGTTGGATATACACTGAGGCGACAGTAACACAAAGACTTTTTGGCATTTTATTTCTCAGGAGCCCATGATCAAAGCTCCGAAGCACTGATATCCTTTAGCATGCTAAAATAGAGGAGGTAACTCCTAGTAGACTCAAAAGAGAAGCAACAAGCTACACAATTCAAGAATAAACGGACGACTTAGTAGACTCAGAAGAGGCCCGCACCCTTAGAATTTTGTCCGTGATTATTCACGACGGCATAAGTCTGGAAGTTATCGTGAACAACCCTAGACAATGAAACACACTCGGGTGGCCCGTCCCGCAAACATGTTGCCAAGTCTACCGCACTTAGTTAGTAATACATATAAGGAAGAGAGAGATTATTTTGTAGCGGAATAGCCAATAAAAAATCATATGGGAGCCTATCCATACAAGAATTTTATCTAAACAGTAATATGACAAATTAATTTTACCATATTGGCGGTATTTGATCATGGTACCAGTATAAACAAATTTTGTCAAAAGTTAAGAACTATTCATGGGGAGGTCTAGTCCTTGAAACTCTTTTTGATAATGGAAAGGTTTGTTTGGCATTTATATAGCTGTGGACATAGGAACGAAGCAATACGAAGTGTTTGCTCTCTCTCATATTACTGATACAATTTGACATGCAATAGTGTTGAACACCGGAATTATCAAAACTCGACGACAAAAAGAATATGGCACGATTCAATTGCACAAAATTTTGAGGATGTAACCTAACTAGATGATCTACACATGCTAGTATACTGCAAATTTGCAATAGAGAAGCTAGGGTTTTCCCCTAATGAAAAAAAATAAAACTTTAATAAGTGACAATTCAAATGCCAACAAAATGAGGCGTGTTCTTAATTAAAAGCATCATAAAAGCTAAAATTACAAGTCTTCTGTGCACTCATAATTAAAACAAATATCATCTTAATGCCAAACCTACTGTGCTTTCGCAAAAGAGCAATAACAAGAACAATCTAAACATGATTGAATTAGCAAAACAGAGACAAATTCTACTTTGGGGCAAATACAACGCAATATAGGGGTCCATCAATTTCTAATAGATTTGCATCTGAAATCCTAAATCAACCAATTTGGGGGTTTCGAGTAGCGGATGAAATTAAATATTTCGCACCGTAAGAACAAAAAGAAAATCACAAAATTGACATAAATAGAAGGAATAAAATTCACATATCCAAAAAAAATTTAACAATTTTTCAAAACCTGAAAATAATGGAGGATGGTCGGTATTACGATCATCTATATCCTTGTGAACTTTTATGATCTTGGACAATAATATGGACTTTTATCCTCCTGGTTTGATGGAAAAAATATTTGTACTGATAACGTGTTACAAAAATGTAAAGTCCATGTCGTGCACTGATGGATTTTCCACAATTTTTAATTAAATTAGCATTTGTTAACTAAACTTTATAAGTAAAATCAATTAGAAAACAAATCATTACCTTCTTAGTTAATAATTAGGTAGTTAATAAATAAGTAATTTAATAACTAAATAAACAAATAAATAAATATTGAGAAAAAAATTATATGAAAACAACTAATTAAGAAACCGCGGACAACTCCTTATAGACAAAATGTAATAAGCTTATAAAATGCATAATCCTAGTAAATAGTAATTAGTTATTGTTCACCTCCTTTTATTCCCATGTGAAAAAACTTTCAAGAGAATCAAAATTAAATCTTGGATTTGTCCAATTTCAAATCAATAAACCGCTAGCTAATCCAATTAAGAGTGCTAGGTTTGGGGATGGACAATCCGGACGAACCCATTGAAAGAGTGGACCGGATTGATTTAGGATTTTGATCGAACCTAGATGAACTCAACCTGAATTTGACTAGAAAGTTCTAAGCCAGATCTACTTCACATCTCTCGATGAGGGGATAATAGTTTAAAGTAAAATGTCATAGAAATAGTGTTTGGATGCTTCACACTCAAAAAAGTTATATTATTTTTTAAATTCACAAAACACGTGTTTAAACTTAGTTTTCGAGATGTTAAAAGAAAATCTAATTTCTCATCATATTTTTTTGAAAAAAGTTTCTTAAAGTTGGACTTTTTTTTTTCCTTCTTTTTCTAAAATTTAAAGACCACAAAAACTTTTAATCCAAAAAAAAATTATGTATATTTTTTTACCAGACGGAAGCTTTAAATTGTTGTTTCTTGGAAGCTGTTTTTAGATGTAGGTAACCAAATGTATAATCAAAATTTTTAGAATTATAAAATAATTTTAAAACTTTTTTTTGAAAAGTATTTTGAAATAAAAAAATTGAAAATTATTATTTTGAGTTTGAGGTCCATTCGTACTTGAGTGAGTGATCACACTCCCCCCAAAAAATCTCTCTCTCTCTCTCTCTCTCATCAATCAAATCAAAAACTAATCATTACTGAAAAGAGAATCAAAAGAGTGATCAGGTTAGCTATGACCTACTGCTACTACTCGGCTATAGCCCTCAGCTACGCACATATGCATCGGCCATAGCACTCACATATATAGTCACTTCTCTCACATGCAAGACCTCTGCCAAGTTTTTCAAACCCACAAAAAGCGTAATTGTTGTATATATGCTTTATATATAACTACTAGTCTTTGACATGACTCATGAGACATAACCTCTTTCATATCCATCTCCGCTCATGCTAATGGGGACCTTATTTCCGGAAACCCTAGATCGAGTAGAGACTAGCTACTAAAAAGTGTGGTATATGATTTCCCACTTTAAAAAAAAAATAGCGTGGCCGAGGACCGTTGTTTAAACCGCAATATCACGTTTTTTTTTTTTTTTCATTAGTCCGAACCGAATGGCCCACACAAGCAGAAAATTGAACGTGTGAATCCCTGGTCCTGACCAATAAAAAAAGAACACATGACACTGCAGTTTAAATCACAGTTCCTCTCGGTCTGAGAAGACTTTTTAAAAAAAATAGTGAAGATCTTTAATAATGTTATTTTACTTTGTATTAGTTTTCTAATATTCTTAAACAAAGCATCGTGTGAAGAAATTTTATTTATTAAAGAAGAATTAAAGAGAATTATAAACAAGCTTAGAAAAAATGTCTCCTCTATAAGTTTATAAATCTGTTAAATATACATTAACGGATTTGTTGTTATCTAATTTGGGCATCATTAAGTGTATAAAGAAAATTATTTTGCTAAAACTGACCAGTAGAATTATATTTATATAAGAAACTTTTTCTTGTGCCATTGTTTCATTCTATTTTTTTTTCCTTGTCTTGATTTTCTCATAGAAATGTCACAAATTTAAAATATGAATCCAAACATATAGCCACCAGAATCAAATTGAAATTCAAAATTTAAATAGTATTTCAATAGAAGAATAAGCCAAGTAAAACGATGTGAAGAGGTTAATTAAGATAAATGACTTGGAATGTGGAAGTCTCTACAACTTGGAGAAAAAAGAAACTATAGAGAACCGTAGTGAGGGTTTCGAAAACTATTTCTGACTCGATACTTAATTTTTTTAGTTCGCTAAATATATATATTCGAGTGCATCTTTCTCTATGAAGAGAAAAAAAAAAAGGCATTGTTCATTTTTGCAACTATTCAGCCTATGAGTTTGTTTCCTTTTTTTTTTTTCTTTGATATGGGTTTTATATGTTGATTGTGGCTATTTAGGAGAGATGAAGTTCCAAAGTGGACAATTGATGACATTGTGACCATAAAAGAAGAAACGTGCACCAACATAGAACAGAGAACATTGTCCGGGATGATTCTCCTATGAATCCGACCTCTATTGGGATCATGCTGATGCTGATCCTGGAAGTTGATCCTACACAGATAGAGGAATATCCAAGTCCGAAAGTCTTGTCTGACTTACCCTGCTTGTTACTCAAGTGTACATCTTACTTATTTAACCGTTTTGGCTAATTGGATGAAGTAATGTGCACATGTATGTACCCTAAGCAGGTATCATATCCTAACAGGTCCATGAGTTGGGACGTTTACTTGTTTCCTAGGTAATGGTGGAGGGGCACACATGTACATACTGATGTGTGGCATGTAAATTTTTTCTTCCAATGGCACAGGGGGGATCTTGGTGTTAGATTCCGAAGATATATTATGTTCTTACTTCAAGGTAATAGAACATGAATTATCAGTCTGGGGCGATCCTTTTGGGGGTTTTAAATACATGTTGGCCAAGTATGAAAACCCTACTTTTGCGGTAAATACATATATTTTTGCATTTTTGAGGTTCATTGTAGGAAAGGGTTACCCCCTTCTAAGCTTTATTTGATATCGATAAAGGGTCCCAAACCCCCCACCTTAAAAGATGGTTATGCGAATTAGATTAAGTAGCCAATCCAATTAGTTCAGCTCCGAAGCAAATATTCACCATAGAAGTATATACCTCATTCTCATGAGTAGATGCATCTCATTATGAACAAGCCCTTAGGTTTTATGTATAACTGGTTCTACCTATGAGAATTTCTCGTTGTAACGAACCTCGATATCATCCATGGTGTCAATTGGCCGTAAAGTTTTGGAGTTCGGTCAAGCCTGATTAAGGGTGAGACGTTTAATTGAAAAAGTCAAAATTGAATAAACCGAATTTATTAAAAAAAAATATACAAAACCTATTTTTTCACACCTATTTCAGATGAGGACCATAGTTTTTTATCCACATCCAAGCCAGTGAAGTTATGCGAACTGAGCTCTTTAGTGAAGTTATGCGAACTGAGCTCTTTAAAGAACGTGCATCCATCACGGAGAACGTCTGTCGGAAATCTTGATCGTTTTTGGAGCGTTCCTTCTCGAATATGTCGAAGCTGTTCAAGAAGGATGGTCATCTCATCAGTTCTTAAACATTATCAGACGTCGTGTCTCTTCCAAAAAAAAAAAAAATCACTGACGATCTTCTCTATGTTTGCTCCCTCCCCTCACTTCCCGAGAGAGAGAAGCCAAAAGCAAATGATTAGTTTGGTCAAAAAAAAAAAAAAAATGTACACACTTGTTGCCAAACTTAATGACCGTCTTGTCTCTATTTTCCCAATCCTAATGGCAGTATAGATTCAATCTCATCAAAAATATTGACAGTCTGAATGCCACTTATAATTTTTTTAAACTTAGGTATCTCTATTCTATCAACTTAATTTTCTGCCCATTATCCCTACTTCACACAGAGGAGGCAACCGTGAATTTAACATACAGTCCAATGCCAACCCCTTCCGATGATGACACATTTTTCGTAGCTATAGGCACACTAGCTGGATATAAAGATGCCCAGGAGATCTAGTACCAGCCAATCACACTAGCTCTTTCATTGCAACATTCCACAGGACCGTTGCAGCAGGAAAAATAAAAAATAAAGCTCACCAAAGAACAAAACCACCCCTGTAGCTTAGGCTACTACATTACGAGGAACAATTAAAAGAGATCCATACGAAAAAAAAATTCAAATCAAACCCTCTGATTCTCCACAAAGATGTGCAATATCAAATCAGGAACTGGGAATTTACACAAGAACTTCTCTTTTCTGACAACAACTTGAAGAAGTTCATTGCAGAGGATGCATCAAATTTAAGGGAACGACAACAACAATGTCCTCCTATGCTTCACCAATTCCTCTGCAAGTAGGATTCCCGCTCTGCTTCCCTGCCCAGCTCGAGGGACCTGTCGACGACGACTGCGCTCTTGAAGTTGAATTTTTCTTGCACTCGATTGCACGACCTCTGCATCCCAACTCCGCTCAAGCTGGCCCTCGATTCCAGTAGTACTTCGCTCAACGGGAGCCTCTTCCATGGCCCGGGCCCGACCACGGGCTCCGGCCTCTGCTTCGGCGTGCTCTGCGACCTCACCTTCGCCTCGAACGATTGGGTGTTCGACATGTAGTTTGGGCAGTTGGGCAGATTGAAGAACCTCCCGAATGCGCCGTCCGCAGCGGCGCTCACGCTCTTCGCGGGCGTGGCAGGGGCAATGCCCGTGGCCACGGGGTTCATGTACCGCGGCGTGCTCTGCGCGGTGGAGGAGTACCGCCACCTGTCCCCGGCGTGGCACCAGTAGTGATCCTGGAAGCTGTTGCAGTCGGGAATGGAGACCCGGGTGGGGATTTGGCATTGGAGCGGGGAGGGCATCGAGTTGATCAGGGTGGTGTCCTCTGCAGAGTCGACCAGCGAAGGGCTGGTCCGGCTTCTCGAGGACCTCGACCTGGGGCGGCAGGTGTCGATCTCGACGATCTTGGGGCTCCGGTCGAAGCCGTTGGTCGCGTTGTCGAGGTTCGCGGACAGCCTCCGGCTGTGACCCGAACCCAAGTGGTCGCTTCTCGTCTCATCAAACCTTTCCTGAAACCATGCATTAATTGCCGGAATCACAAGCTAATTAATTGATTTCACCAATGTACAAAGCCAAATCAAACCAAACCAAACCAAACTAAACCATACATACATGAGATTTCCGGGGATCGTTGGGAAGGAGGTGCCGGCATCTCTTCGCCCTTATAGTTGCTTGAGCTCTGATGAGGGCCTCCATGCTTTGCAGCGTCGCGGCGGCTTGCTTTCGGACGAGATAGCCACGGACCAGAGCCTGCAGCTTGACCAGCGCCTTCAGCGCACGAAGTGCCTTCTTGGCCTGCATCAACGCGTACGGATCGATCGAGTGAGCACATTGAATGGAATAGATACTACCAAGAAGTTACTAGGAGAGTTTTACCAAATATCCTCTGAAGACGGTCTGTATCTTCACCGCGGCCGCGAGTCGAGGTTCCGGTGCTGCTGCACCGAACGTGCCCCGGCCCCGGCCTCGGCTCGTAAGGCGCACCACCGCGACCGCGGCCTGCGCTGCCGCGACGGCGGCGTCCGCTGCCGCCGCGGTCGCAGCGGCGACCGCGATGGCGTGCTTGTTCTGCTCCTTCTCGCTCTCCGCGTAGGCGGCGGTGCGGAGCCAAGCCGCGCCGTCCTGCGCCACAGGAGCCGGGACCGTAGCCTCGGACGAATCTCGCTTGAAGCTCCACCTCTTCTTCTCTCTCCTCTCTTCGCCGAAGTCCTTCTCCCTGGCCGCTCCGCTCTCCTTCCTCCCGCCAAGCAGGCTTCTCAGCCACCGCGTGGTTCGACCCATTCTCTAAATTCCAACCACCTCGACCTCAACTTCAAACTTTCCTGTTGTATAGCAGCAGAAGAAAGAAGAAAGGAAGCAACTCAACTCAACTCAAGCAAGTGATGAAGAAAGGAGAGCAAGGGAAAGAGGGAGGGATCTTTTTGAAATTAATCAATAAACTAGTAAACAAATTTCTTTCTGGCAAGCCCTCGTGAAGGAGAGCAATACAAGACAAAAGGATGTCTCAGAAAGAAACAGATAACAAACCAATAAACGAAAACAAAAAATGATGTAGAGAGTGAAAGTTAAATAATAATTATGCATCACGTAAAAAAATAAAATAAAAATCCCTCTTAAAATTTAAACACAAGAGTATTACTACTTCTTCTTTCTTCCCACGACTCACATTTCTCCAAATATTCTCCTCCGTCTCCAACAAAATTTACAAGTCGTTCTTAACTTAGTTTTAACTTGGGACTATTTTTATTAGCACTTTTTTATATCGTAATAAAATGTAACATTAGTAGGTGTGAAGCCACGGTCAGTTTGAAAAGAAAGAAGAAAAGGAGGAGAGAAAATGGCGAGTGGAGAGAGTCAAATGGCACGGGCATTGTGGGATTGTAATATTTGCAAGTACGTGGAAGAAAAAGGAAAGAAAACCAACTCACAGACTTCCCAGTATCTCCACCACATACCTTTTCCGTGTTAAAGGGAGGAAGACGAACTGCTGTTGCTCCAAACAAAGGACTGCAGCAGAAGCTAGCTAGCTAGCTAGCTGCAGAAAAAAATCTCTTTCTTCTATTCTTTTGCTGTGGGTTTCGTGGAAAGAAGTAAGAAAGAGAAGCAAGAAGACTACAAACTCTCTCTCTCAGTCACTCGCTCTCTCTTCTATATATATCTCTCTATTGCCAGAGTGAAGTGAATGATGAATATGAAGCAAAGCAATTTGAATTTTTTTTACTCGTTTCTTAATAATATTAATTGTGTGAGTGCAGGAAGGAGAAAAAAATGTATGGAATAGTTATATATTTCCAATATGGGCAGCAACGTAGGTGAACGTTGCACTGGCCACAAATGGCAGAAAATTTAAACAAAAACAAATCTTACAAATTTTGGTTGGGCTGTGTCTTCGCTAGCACGTGTCCGCTGATGGGTCGGAGGGAGGAGCGTTCTGAGGATGATTTCATGGGCAGGAGAGGAGAGGAGAGGGGAGGAGATGTCTCTCTTGATTAAATGCCCCCACATCTTGAGGGACAGTACCCAACCTCTACTAGCTAGCTAGGGGCTATTTGTTTGGACATGAGGATCGGATCGTCAGAGACTCGGTAGATGTAGAGGTAGAAGTAGAGTAATACTTTTTTTTTTGAAATTCCACGCACGCACACAATTGGATGATTCGAACCTTGCCGGTCCCTCCGGATGTCCATTCTAATACTACTAGGCTAAAGAGCTCGAACAGTAGAGTAGATACTCAAAACAGTGTTTTAAAAACCGGATCGGAGATCAGTTCGGACAAAATTGGATCAGATCAAATCGATACAACCAATGGTTCAACCATTGTATTAGCCTAGGTGTCCCACGTTTAATTCCTTATGGATACTGATTGCTACAAAAATATTCATATACAATCGGTTTTTAAAAAAATAGTGGACCAACACTGAACCAATCCGAAAAAGGTGAACCAGGTGAACTGTCTCGTCCGATCCGATTTTTAAAACACTGCATCAAAACCATATGAAAGCCGAAATCAAATATTCAAATTGACTTATATGAAACAAAAAAGGGTTGACAAATTGTATATAGTCCCAATGAATTGTATATAGTCCCAATTTAGAAAGATATAAATAAAATATCAGGTATTCTTCCATAGTTATTCTTAAAATTGGATTTATATCATGTGTTAATGTCTATCGTCTTTTTTTCATAGGCAACAATAAACCAAAAAAAAAAAGGTAACGATTTTTAATTATAATATGGTAAATAAACATTTATATGAAATTTACTTTTGTATGTCACATAGGCCAAAAGTTTTGCATATAAAGACCCTTGTAGAGCCCCCTTATTTCTAAAACAGAAATTTTCATAGGGGGTAAAAAAGTTTACAAAAATTATAAAAAAAGTAACAAGTTTGGAGAAATTGTGGAGTGGGTAACGAAGCTCCATCATCGATGGCGCGCCATCGTCGGGTACCAAACGCTGAAAGAACGCGCCATCATTGATGGCGCGCTTTGTTTGCTGCTGCTATGCTCAAAGGAGGACGAGGCTACATCGAAGGACGAGGCTACATCGAAAGACGCGAAAGACGCGCCTGCGCTTTTGTCAGGTCACCGAAAGATGCGCCATCATTGATGGCGCGTTGTGTTTGCGTCGTATATGACGCGCCATCAGTGGTGGCGCGCTCTGGCGCGCGTTGACTGCTTTGCAGTGATTCAGTGGCTTTGCAGTGATTCAGTGGCTCTGCGTGATACTGCTTTACAGTGTGACGTGGGAAGCGTGCCCATGAATGATGGCGTGCCATCAGAGGGGGTGGCAGGGTGAAGTTTTGGAGGAAAATTGTTTGGCAGCATTTGGCAGCATCTCAGGACAATAACTTGTGTCTAAATTTTGAGCATGATTCCTGTTTTTGTCATGAAGTGTTATAATCTTTGCTCTAATACCATCAAGAAGTGTCGTTATTGGTTTATCACGCAAACTCTTAATCCAATTGTTAAAACATTCAGCAAGATTAGAAGTGTTAATATCTAATCTAGGACAAGGAGTATATGCTGTAATCCAATGTGCAAAATGACGATTTTCATTATTTGTACCAATAAGCCAATTGTACATCGTCATGTTCTCTGCTTTAATTATCTCGAACAAGTACTGTGCATCTGTTTCATTATACGATCTAGCAAGCGAGTCTAACAACCGATGAAATTTTTTCTCTCTCACAATAGACTTCATATTATGCTTAAAATGTTGAATGCAAAAAAAATGAGACGATTCTGGAAATATATTTCGCATAGCATGTATTAATCCTTTTTGCTTGTCAGAAATAAATGAGATACTACTCCAATCATTAAAATAACTTTCAAATGATAGTCTAAGACCATTTAAAAACCAAGACCAAGAATCAGTATTCTCACCTTCGGCAACAGCATAAGCAATAGGATACAATTGATAATTAGGATCATGAGCACAAGCAATAAATAAAATACCTTGATATTTAGATGAAAGAAAAGTAGCATCAGTGCTAATAACAGGTAAACAACCCCTTAAAAATCCATCAATACACGCCTTAAAGCAAATAAATATTCTCTCAAACTTGTTGCTTTCGGAAGTCTTAATAAAACATCTACTACCTGGATTCGACTCCATAATTCTAAAACCATACTCCTCAAGGCCAGCATATGCCTCAACATAACTACCATTTATTTCACGTAATGCCATTTCTCGGGCTCGCCATGCTTTAGAGTATGTAATATGTATACGATGTTCTCTAAATATATCCTTCACAATTTGTGATGCACTATATGACGGATTATCTCTAATTAAATCAACTATTTTTGTCTTAACCCATGCACCGGTAGCTAGTCGATGACGTCCTGTCGTAAGTCCACTTAAACAAGAATGACGACTTTCTAGTGTACTAACTTTAACTATTTGTCCTTTTCCTATAGATTTGGCATATACTCTCCAATGACAATTCTGTTTATCACAATTATATATAATTCCATGGAAATTATTCATAGCACTGGCTGAACAACTAAAATTATGCTGAATTGCTAAATTACTTATAAAACTTCTAAATTTTGCACGAGTGTCGAATGTTTGTCCTACAAATAATTCAGGAGTGCTAGAATTATCAGTACTATCATCATCTATCTCATAACCAGTATTTTCAATTAAATCATCACTATTTTCATTGTCATCATCATTATCATCATCATCATCATCATCATCAGCATAATCATCATCATCATTATGTTCATCTTGTAAGGGAGCAATTGTTTAAGAAGAACTAGCACCTGTGTTAACATGTGGGTAATTAGAAACAAATTCATCATTAGTTCTATTAGCAAATGATGAAACTTGAGTAACATATAAACTAATATAAGGTGATTGTGAATTAATCTCAAGAATAAAATTCCATGCTTCTTCACCATCTATCAATAAACATGTGGAACCAAAAACAGACTTTAAAATAAATTGATAATTAATAGAAAAATGCGTTGAAATTAAATTGCGTAAATTTTCTAAGGTAATATGGCGATAAGTTGTAAAAAATTGGGTGTCACCTCCTTCGTAAGTTAACCCATTTACTCTACCACCATGTGAGTAGACTATTTTAATATTATGACCCATGGAAAAAATAAGTTGGTTGACAATGTTTAGCTAATAGAGAAGGAGAACTTGTAAGAGGGAGAGAAGCTTCAGAGGGAGATACTGGCTTCCGTGAGGAGTTGGAAGCTTGTAAGAGGGACATACTAGCTTCTGAAGACTTGCGCTTCCAAGCTTCAGAGGAGTGCTTCTGTGAGAGATAAGAGAAAGAGTTGTGTGCTTCTGTAAGAAATAGGAGATGTGTTTGCGTAGAGAGAGAGTTAACATTGTAATATATAGACGATAAGAATAGAGACGTTAAAATGTAAACGTTGGGAAAAGCGCGCCAGAAATGTTGGCGCACTCTACTTTACATATAGCCGTTGGAAGTGCAGGGGAGAAGGACACGTAGCCGTTGGATGTAGCCGTTGGGAGAGCGGGACATGGATATGTGGGAGCGCGCCATCATTGATGGAGCTCTCTGACTTTTTCCCTCCCATTCCTAGCCTTGGCTCACCTGGCACGTGGACAACGCGCCATGGCCCATGGCTCCCCCTGGAGCGCGCCATGGTCCATGGCGCTCCACTGGCTCTCCCCACCCCACTTCACGTGGCCCCCCCCCACGTGCCCCCCCCCCCCCCCCCCCACGTGGTCCTGAACCAATGGCAGCGCGCCAAGGGCCATGGCTCCCCCTGGAACGCGCCATGGCCCATGGCTCTCCCAAGGAAAGATAGTGTGCGGTTCGCCAGCGCGCCATCGGAGATGTCGCTTCGTTACGCTATACGTAATTTACATAAACTTATTACTTTTTTCAAAATTTCGGTAAATTTCTTTACTTTATATGAAAATTTCTGTTTCTAAAATAATTTTCAACTAAGATGGAGCCTTAGATATAAATCCTACACGTTCAATGGCAATATAGGCCCTCCAGGTTCAATGTATATATAATTTTGAATCAAGGTTGGATCGAGTCCGTACTTTATGGAATGTATATTTACAACTGTACAAAATAACTACAATCATATTTAACTTATTACAATTTAATATGTTTATGGTACTACTTTAGTTTTGTGGATTGGCCCCTTCCTATATAAAACTGGATACAAAAAACGAGTAGTGTTCAAGGTCATATCTAGATTATCATGTCCAAATAATAGCCTTATGAGTTATACATAATGGTGATGGTCGTTTCTGAGCGTGTACAAGTTGTGTGATCTTACATTATCTCAAATTCCAAAAGGTTTCAAACTTTTATCATTCATATATATTATTAATGTGAAATCTCTATTTTTAGAATAGTATGATCCTTAAAATGTCAAAAAAAAAAAATTGGAGTTATTAGGAGAAAAAAAAATTTATATATATATATATATATATATATATATATATATATATATATATATATATATATATGACTCTTAGTGGTGGTAACAGTTATAAACTTTTAGTTACTTTGTTCAAAATGTAGTGCACTCATATCACATCTTGAACCAATCTTAAATTTCATAGCAAGGATTTGGGGCCAAATTTGGATGCAAACCCAGTGCTAAAAGTTTGAGGATGCATCTATTTTTGTATAACGTCGTAGTTCAATATTAAATATTAGAACCCTGCCCATACCCAAACCCAACCACAATTTTACGGTGAAAGATTTAGACGTGACCCAAAATTTGTATGGGTAAATAAAGCTCTATCAAAAACTTGGTCACACCTAGGAGTTGCGAGTTTCAATCCTTGACTAGCACTATACTTTCTCATCTAGGATACACCTTAAACCTAAGTCTTTAGGGGCTGTTTCGTTCAACTAATGACACCAACTGGGTTCCCATAGGAAAAGTAAAACCCAAGCTCCATTTGAAAATATTTTTGTTTTCTTTAAAATGTTTGTTGGATGTATTAATTATAATTTTTTTAGACGGTACGTAATACCCTCAATGACACTAATTGAATTTATGTAATAGTAACATAATAAAATAAATGAAAATGTATTTATGGAAACTAAACAAATTTATATTTATATTTATGTCTGAACCAAACATTGAATATAAAAAAATGGAAATTGCTGTTATACTCAATTTCGGGGTTGGTTTTTATGAAAAACTCGTCCGCATGATGGATTTTATGAAATGTCTAGAATTATATATTTTCACGTTAAATATTCCAAGATTCCCTTCAGATGCTCTGTGTTTACAAAATTGTCATTTTGATAATACCGTAACTACCCCTTCACACAAATTTGGTCATATATATGTATTTGAATTCACAAACTCATATTTGGATTGCAATTTTCGTCTTATTCTTCTTCACGAGAGATCTGAATTCCATTGTTTTCATCTTTAGCAGAGATCGCAAAGATCGTTCGTAGTTCACTGTGTTGTTCTTCGGTCGAACTCCGATTATCGCTCATCATCATCATCTTCGTGGAAAGATTTGAAATTTTCCGACGATTAGGTCAATTGTGGAGAGAAGATCTTCTTCTTCTTCTCCATAAGAGTTAGCATCGTTTTGAAAGAAGAACGAAAAATTCTTGAATCTTTATTACTGACAAATTTTTTTCTACAAAAAATTAGGTTTCTGTCAACTGTTCTCCGTCATTTTAACACGAAGAATAGCCAATCCCCGTGATTTTAACACGGAGAATGGTCATTCTCCGTGATTTTAACACGGAGAATGACCGTTCTCCTGCATTTTAACACGAGTAATGGTCATTCTCCGTAATATTAACAACAGAGAATGATCATTCTTCATGATTTTAATACGGAGAATGACCATTCTCCTTCATTTTAACACGGGAAGTGGCCATTCTCCGTCATTTTAACACAGAGAATGACAATTCTCCGTAATTTTAACACGGAGAATGATCATTCTCCGTGTTAAAATGACGGAGAATGATAATTCTCCGTGTTAACACTACTAAAATCTGCTCAATTGGCGACGTAAATTTAGCGACGTTCGATTAACGTCGCTAAATTGTGTTCATTAGCGACGTTTTATTGAAACATCGCTAATAGTCGCTACTAGCGACGAAATAAGCGACGTGACAACGACGTATATTAATTACATGAGATAGTCGTCACGAAACGTCGCTCTGACGTTGCTAATAGTGACTAATTTAGCGACGGTAGTATTAGCGTCGCTAAATTCTAATTATATTCTCCCTCAACGATTCATTTCTCCCCATTTTACTCTCTCTCCTCCCCCCCCTCCGGAGCTCTCACTCTCTCCGGCGACTCTCACTCTCTCCGGCGACTCTCCTCCCTCTCCGGTACGTGACTCTCCCCCTCCCTCTCTCTCTCTTTCTCTCTCTGACTGGTTTGGTTGTTGGTGGTTGGGGGGGTGCGGGTAGCTCGGGGGGAGGGGCAGGGGGGATGCGGGTGGTTGGGGGTGAGTGGAGGGTGGCTGGGGGGGTAGGACAGGGGGGACGAGGGTGGCTGGGGGAGGAGAGCTAAGGTTAAGGTTCGGGTTAGGGGTGGGTATGTGTGGGGGGGGAAGGGAGCGGGAGGGGGGGGTGGGGGCGGCTGGGGGAGGGGAGCAGGGGGTGGGGGCGGCTGAGCATGTCACGCCCCAGAACCAGAAAACTGGAGAGCGGGGGCAGACATAGCCAGCTACGTATAATGAAATGGAATCCACGTCACTATACGGTTACGGCTGTCTAGATATATGAGGTTTTAACTACAATCCATCAGTCTCCTGTGGTCAAGAACAAGCCTATTGTCTCAATCACAAGCAAGTAGTAACAGTCACAAGATATTAGAGCATCAATATACAATAGTAAGGCGTCCCATACATTACATATTAGATGATCATGAAGCTAGTCGTACAAAAAGTCAGGACTAGCAAGAGTTTTAGTCAATACATGATCAACCCTAGGATTTGTCAATCATGTTACAGCCCGTAGGCAGACAGTAAATAAAGGTACAATACGAGCTAACACGTGCTCGCCGGCTAAACGCCTCAAAGAATAATTTTTAGAAATAGAGTGAGAGGACAAAAGAAACCCACTCGTTGCCAGGGTTACGCCTGGTGGCCACCATCTGGCTGGAAGACAGGTAGATCCTCTGGAGCTGCTCCGATATCTGGCCATACAAAATCAGCTGGGTCAGACCCCAGAAAGAGCAAGTGCCACAAAGGAGGCTTCACTTAGGAACTAAAACCAGCATATCATAATAGAATATTAAATATAGTAAATAAAGAACTGATAATAATAGAGATAACAACATTAAACTGAGTACGAGAAAACTATTCAAGTAGCCAGGTCACAACCCTTAAACCAAACAAGGACCGGGATTGCAGCCCTTCACCTGAATAGAAATTCGTCTCAAATACTATTGGTACAGTGAAAACAATAAACGAAGAGAGGACACAGAACTGCTCCGGGAGCCAGGTTACAACCCTTAAACCAAACAAGGACCGGGGTTGTAACCCTTCGCCTGAACAGAACTGGACCCCTGATCTTTATTGCTAAGGCCAGCATAATTAATCATGGTATTAAGGTAAGGTAAAACATGACGAACATGGCATGTGATTGCAATAAGACAATAAACGAAGAGAGGACACAGAACTGCTCCGGGAGCCAGGTTACAACCCTTAAACCAAACAAGGACCGGGGTTGTAACCCTTCGCCTGAACAGAACTGGACCCCCAATCGTTATTGTTAAGGCAAGCATCAATAATCATGTCATGTCACAATCTTGCACAGGATCAGGATAAGACTAAGCTGGAATAAACTACATCCAATCAATCACGGTCAATCAAGAGTACGGCTTGATTCTTTTAACTAACTAGGGTTATCACAGGTCTAGTTACTAGCAAGATGCAATGAGATTATCCCAACAGCCACAAGCCCTGCAGACCATCCGGTTATCCAGGTCGAATGTCCGTTTGTGAAAAATGTAACACGTGACTGTGTACTGAAAATGTGCCCTACTCGTCGGTAGGCTACAAGTCCACCTAATGTGCCTAGATAACGAAATTTCCTGTAGCTGAGAACCTCTTCATGTCTACAGAATTATTCTAGTTTATTAGCCTTAGTCAATTATTGTAGGTATCCCTGACCGTGGTACTCAGGGATCCCTATCCTAGACATGATGCAAGACAGTACTGGTTTATTTGTACAAACACAATCGTCTACGGTGTCCAGGTCGTTCCTACTTGTCATGTCAGGCTAGATGTCGTAACAGCATGTCGAGATATATCATGTCAGTTTACTTGCCAAGAGTGCGCTACAGCGGGCCACTATCGTGTTCTATTCTTACATTATCATGAATGAGAAAAATTGCATAAAATAACTAATAACATATTCTTGAAGCCAAGGAAAAGATCTACAACTTTCATGTTGGGAGTTGGGAGAAATTCTGGCCACAATTCAGCCAAACAGGACTTAAAACAGCCAAAAACAGCCAAAATAGGCACTATACGGCACTATTCAGCACTATGCGGCACTTCCATATGCGGCTGGACACTATGTGGCACTATGCAGCACCCTTATGCGGCTCGACACTATACGGCACTATGCAGCACCCTTATGCGGTTCGGCACTATGCAGCACTATGCAGCACCCTTATGCGACTCGGTACTATGCAGCACCCTTATGCGGCTTGGCACTATGCGGCACTATGCAGCACTCTTATGCGGCTCGGTACTATGCGGCACTATGCAGCACTCTTTATGCGGCTCGGTACTATGCAGCATTCTTATGCGGCTCGGCACTATGCAGCATTCTTATGCGGCTCGGCACTATACAGCACCCTTATGCGGCTCGGTACTATACGGCACTATACAGCACTCTTTTTGCGGCTCGGTACTATACAGCATTCTTATACGGCTTGGCACTATGCATGCGACACTATTCATCGTCCCTGCCAAAATCAGCACAGATGAACATAGAAATGGCCAAAAATACTTTTGGCCATAACTTCCTCAAAATAAGTCAAAATCTAACTTTTCAAAGGTCTATTTTGGGTAAAATCGAATTCTCTACAACATGAAACAATCAAAACATAAAAATAATAAAGTTTAATAGATCAAAACCCAAGAAAATCGAAAATAATATAAACTTAGATCTATAAGAAAATATCCATCAAAATGGAAAATGCCAAGTTCTAAAGTATCTTAGAATCAAGTAAGGAAGAGAATGGAACAATAAAACTTGAGATCTATCATGAAGCAAGTTTGCACTTGCCTAAGCTCTCTCTCTCTTCCTGGCAGGTGTAGAAGTAAATGTGGAGAATAATAAGAGTAATGAAGAGAGAGAATGGGGGAATGGGTTAATAAAGGATGATAGTGGTGGTAGGTAGGGGTTCTCCCCTTGGTTCATGATGAACCAAGGCAACCCAAGCATAGCCGAACCAACCCAAAATAAATCGAGCCAAGCCAAGAGATATGCGATACAAGATAAAATACGTACACGTATTCCAAGATACATAATACGAACTACAGACATTACAACTCTACCCACCTTAAAAGAATTCCATCCTCCGAATTTAATCAAGAGGTTAGAATTGCAAGGACAAGCTATACTAATCATAGGCAAGCTATACTAATCAAGCAATCAAGAAATTATTCATTGTCACGACCCGCACCCGTTTTTTTTTTTAAACGGATACGAGACATGTCCAAGCCAGCCTACGCCGCAGAGTCGGCGGTAGAACGCTGTCACGGCCATGTAGATCAAAATCGCAAATAATGCTCATTCACAAACTAATTTAATTTACAATATTTACAAGATTTATATTTTGCATAAAAATATAAACTTGTACAATGACTACAACTCATCTATCTAACTAGTCTCTAGGCTTTTCGTCTGCAATTACACCCGTCACTCCCAAGCTAAGTGAATCATCGGCTAACCTGAAAAATATGGTTTCCAGTCAGGAATGGAACGAGCACAATTCACTGAATGCAATTTCAAATAAAGAAAATGACTATAAGACAAGGGTTAGGCATCAATCATGAGTTTTGAAAATATCAGTAAAGCCGTAAGAAAAATCAATAGTAATAAATAGACCAATATACTTTCCACCGTTTGAAGTACCTTTGATATGTGATCGGTCTGGGGTACTACACCGCACGGTCTACAATATCTACTCACTGTCTATAATGTCTACTTACAGAAAAATAAGCACTGTCTACGATGTCTACTTGCAGAAAAATAAGCACTGTCTACGATGTCTACTTGCAGAAAAATAAGCACTGTCTACGATGTCTACTGCAGAAAAGTAAGCACTGTCTACGATGTCTACTGCAGGAAATAAGCACTGTCTACAATGTCTACTTGCAGGAAAATAAGCACTGTCTACAATGTCTACTTGCAGGAAAATAAACACTGTCTACAATGTCTAAGCACTGTCTATGGTCGGATCACACATCCTTGGTACTTCTCATTCCCGACTCAACAATTTATAATAGAGTATAAAAATATCACATAACTAATGACCAATCAATGAAATATAGTAAAGATCAATATCGAAATGCAAACAATAAACTGTACTCGCCTGTGGTCCTGTGCTGGTGAAACCGATGATCCAAATCACTCAATATGCCACAATAGTCAAAACCCGTACAACAGTCCTCGGAAGCTAAAATAAACAATACCAATGATCTCAGAATATTCCAATTAGCTAGGATTGCCTGTCCTTAAGTCCAATTCTGGACACAGGAGCAAAACGGTAATTTCGGACAAAAACGATGTCCGCCGTTGGACCCGCTTTGCACCGAAAAGCGTGCCAGAGTCAACGGTCTCTAAAGTCGTCAAACTACATGTCTACGGATCCAGTTTTCCGATACGAACCCAACCGTATGTCCAAAGTTGGATTTCGGCGGGCCGTGCACAAAATCGTCCGTTGAGTGGGACCATGGGGCCCGCAAAACGTCGATTTTATCAACGGTCTCAGAATCGGACCAAACTTGGCATGCAGGACCAGAAAAATGATACGGACCTGTTGGCGCAAGTTTCGTCTTGATCTGACGAGCGTGCACAAAGTAATTGAGAAATTTGCAACGTGCACGATACGGAGAATTTCGACGGATACGCATCAAATTCGTCGCGCACACGCGACCAATTTGAATTCTGTCAAAGCCTACACGACCATGAAACTGTTATGCAGCTTTCGATCCTTTCGGTACGCGACCTCGTCGTCCGGATTGGCGTGACGCACGTCGTGTGGAGCGATTTCTAGTTTTCGAAAACAGGTTTTTCATGATTTTCAACTCGATTTATCTTAACATCTACTGATTAATAAAATAATCTAAAAATAGGGTTTGAAAGCTGGTTAGGTTGTCTAAAAACTTTGTTCAACTGGTTTCCCAAAATTCGCAATATCCTGATCGCAAATCGACCGCCAACTTGGCATTTCCGGACAAATTTCTGAATCCAGAAATCGAGATTTTTCTCGGTTTTGGAACTCGTTTATCGTCGTGCGCAGTGCGAGTTAAAAGAATCTATGTGAAGGGTTTACAGCCCTATGGGTTGTGAACGTACCGGTGAAAACGGCGTACAAAACGATCACACGGTGATCGAGAGAACCTGCCGCGAAGACGGCCCCGTGGTGCGGACTGTTGCTATTGCTTCCTGTTTCGCGGCGCGCTCGCCCGCGCGCGCGGCCGGCCTCCGCGCGCCCTCGGCCGTGCACGGCGGCGCCCAGGGTGGCGCGCGCATCCGAGGGGTCGTCAGGGTGGTGGCGGAGCTTTGTGTAGGTTAGGGTTTAGAGTTTCGTTCTCCCTCACGCTCTCCATATATATATATTGGTATATATATACCACGCCAAACCGCTGTGTTGTAATAGGGGTTGGGCCCTGGGTGTTTCGGGCTCGCGCAAGGGGAGAGTGCCCAGCTCGGGTTCCCTTAGCTACTGTAGCTACGCTACAGTAGCACTCTTTTTCTATTATTTTTTTTTACTATCCTTATTTTTATACTAACAAATAATACAATCTTTATATATATATTTATACTAACAATTAATACAATCTTTATACATATATATATATATATATATATATATATATATATATATACACATAAATATTTGTATTTATGTATATTCACACATAATATTCTATTTTTATATATAACAAGTCTTCTAAAATCTAATTAAACACTTTTAATAGAAAATACCAATCTCAATTTATTTATATACCTATATATATATACTTACACACATTACATAAGATAATATGTATTTACGCACATATGTATCTATATATATATATATATATATATATATATATATATATATATATATATATATATATATATATATATATATATATATATATATATATATATATATATAAAATATATATATATATATATATATATATATATATATACATTCACCAATTAATATTTATATACACACATATGCATATATATACTTATATATGTATATACACATACATACACACACATCTATCTATATATATTTATTTATTATATCCCCATATATATATTTACTTACCTATATATATATTCATATATATACTCATACAATACGCCATAATTTCTAAATAAATCCCAGAAGCAGCGTTCCTAGGTAGAGCCTATCTGTATAAATATGATCACGTACATATATATATAATATTTATTGCCAATAATATATAATTAGTAATAATAAATTAATATCGTATAAAAATATTCTTGATAATATTGATAACAAAATAAATGATAATAAGATATTTTAAAAATTCCGGGAAGGGGAGCTACAAATCTACCCACCTTAAAATAATTTCGTCCTCAAAATTCTACTTATAATTATTCCTAAATATTCAAAAGAAGGTCTATCCTAACTTTAATATCCTCAAATTAAATAATCAAAATATCTTATAACCCTCTCTAGCCATTTTATAACTACGATCATCGAGGACTTCTACCCACCTTTGGTCGCACCACTCCTCAAAACTAAAATCTTAAAATAATCTTCTAACTGGTTGTTAACATTCCTAGCAACAGATATCTACTGCACATGGTACCTATAATCCCCTCCTACCTATCAGGCAATTCAAAATTTAATAAGCAATCCATTTACACAAGTAGCTAAGAAATATTGGTAAATTCTAATAATATGACCAGTCGTTACTCTATAATAGGAAGGACAGGAAGATAAGAAGAAAAATAATCGAGTGCGGATATGAAATTTCAAGAGCCGTGGAGAGTATCCAATGATGCAGATAGAAAGAAAATTTATGAACCTATTATCTTATTTGCTAGATGGGCTACTCTAGTCCAGTCACTTGCTAAGTCGAAGAACATTTCGTCTCTTAGAGGGGCTTGCAATCTGTACAATACAGAAGTCTCGTTCATCGAAATTCTAATTCAAACAAGGTTCCATAATAGAACGGAATTTGAGAAATCAAGAATGTGATCTTCCCGTGGTTATTTAAACACACGAGCAAGGGATATCACTCGTTGGTTGGATGAACCTTAGATTTCAATCTATATTGACGGAACAAGATCCCCACTATTTCCACTAGGTCAGGGTAACTTATAGTAGGCTTCTACCCAAGGGATTGAGCTAGTTGCTAGTCAGGTTGGTTAGCTAGGTCCATAAAGCCCGAAATATGTCTCCCGTGACCTTTGTGTTTAAGCAGCACATGAGGCCTTAATTGGGTGGCACACTAGTGGCATATGCGTAGTGGGCTTCGAGTAGATCACAACCATGTATTGGGTCGAATATACTGAGTCAAGGTTGAGGCTCTAGTGAAAGTCAAAAAGTACATCGGTATTACGGTAAGGGTCATAAATAATCCTTTTATACCTGAAAGTCGTACCATAAAAATAGCGTACAAGGGGACGGATTTGAGTGGGACATGATATACCTAGATGAAGGTGGACTCGTCTAGATCTTACATATGAAATTTGTCGAAAGGTAATAGCTGGCCTTGTGCTCCAAATATTAATGACACGGCCGGGTACACAAAATGATCTAAAAGAAAAGTGGGAGTCCATGGGGCACTAATTATTATCCTAGTAGAATCGTTCTAATCAATCGGTAATTCTTGTATATCCTAAAATTTTAGAAGACTCACAGTCTACCCACCTTAGAAGTTAGGACATGATTTTAGGAATAAGAGGTTAGAAGAATTCCAAAGTCCGGATGCTGTGCCTCGGCTCTTATTAATAAAGAATAAGGCACGGCGGAACGAATTACAGTTAATATAAGCCAAGTCGAGGATCGCTCCTTAATAAATAGAAAACGAGGGTGTACTCTAACACATGGTTGGTAAAATAGGATGATCTACTCGTCTATAGTATACTAGAGTTATCGACAGGGTAACCAACTCTAAGGCACAAGATTTCTAACAATTGAGTCGTGAATTTATTTTTATTTTTTTTGTCAACCTGCCAGAATATCGTCACAAGAGTCGTAATGATCGTGTATTGCTGTTGACAACTGGTAGATCATAATATGTCAGGATATTTAAGCCATGGTATTGGCTAAGCTAGTGACTGTGGTGTTCCAACACTAGTTAGGCCTTAATAATAAAATCTACATAACTAGAGTAATATTTGTTGGAACACAATCTTGGGTGAGTGTCACGGTAAATGATTTCCCTATTGTCCACTCATCTCATGTCTAGCTGTGGGCTTCGGTCGAGGAAGGGTTGGTTCAAGGCTTAAGGGTTACTAGTTAAGACAAGCTTCCAGCAAATAATTTGAGACTCACAACATTTGGTTTCTTGAGAATAGATAGTCTCCTAGGTTGGTGTTCTGACTAAGGATAAAACCCTAATCATTTCTCAAATTCAAAGGGCTCGAAAGTCTCAATAGTAGTTTGAGGGTCGATGGGAGAACGAGTAACTCAATCATATGACTGGCCGACGGTAACTACACTTGTGCCTACCATTATCATAGTCATGGGAATACTCTGTATCTCTACTATCACGAGCTTTCGTCTTTCCAAATCGGTGAAAGACAACAATAAAGAATTCAAGGGAGATGTTTGCTAAATATAGTTTCATGATTCAAGGACGAACATATAATTCAAGAGGAATTGTCAAGCAGTCGCGGATGAGATCCAAGATACCTCGATATCTCAATCCACGTAGGATAATTAAATGAAGTGCGAACCAAATGCATCATGGTTGATCAGACCATAATACACTGATTCTGACTAGACAATATGTTAGTGGACGTCCCCAATAAACATATGTCTTGGATCAAGCTCGATAAAAGAGTGAGCTTGCAAAACTAGGCTGTTATAACAACATTAGTCAAAATAGACCATTACAAGTACGCGAGATTTTTGAAAAGAGGCACAAGTAGTTCGTGTTTAGAGAGAATCAAAACTTCACCTGGTGATCTTGCTTCTATAGACATCCCACTATCCTCTTATCCTTAAGGCCTTGGTCGACTAATGGTTTATGGACTTCTGAATTCTATATTTTAGGAAAACCTATTAGTATCAGTCAATAACCTCGTCATTAGGTCACAAGGACGACAGAATGCTAGATCGGGAGACGTGCTATCCAACTTACAAAACTTCCACCAATATTGGCTTCGGATCTTATGGAACACACAGGGCACTGTCCTATCCTCTATAGTATCCTTAATTTGTAATCACGTCTGAAGTCATTTCACCGAGGACTATGCCTCGCCCGTAAAATCGGGCTGTGGTAATCTTTGGTTTCGTAACTCAAATATGATACAAATCGAACATTACGTAACTCTATCCAATATTGGCTCAAGGATAACTACGATCAAGAGTGGACCACTAGTCATATCTCTAGCAAATTCTATGACCGATATTTTCCTAATCTCATCTCAACTCTAGGGGTCGTGTCTCGCCAGTGCGCTGCTGGCTGCAGTGGATCCCTAGTCTCCAAAATTTAAATAAATGGCGACAGTGCGCTGCTGTCCTGCCAGTATAAGTTAACTAACATTCTCGTAACTATATCTGTAAATAAATCCCTGAGCTTCTAGAGATTCGAACAATTTGACTTTGAAATAAGGCATAAATATTTGCCCTATCAACCCTTAAAATAAAAGATTGAGCGGGGAGGAAATAACTGAAGACAAAAAGATACACAAACATTCTAATGTCTATTCCATGTGTATTCAAACATTGAGGAAAACTTTGAACCAAAACTAACTCGAGGTCCGTATGGGGATAACAATAATCAGAATTTATACAAAATATTAATTCCTAGGGCAAATAGAAACTAAATAGACAGTTCGACTAAGATATGAGGATGATATCTAAGAGGCAAAGAGAAGGATCTGCCCAATTCATCAAGGTTAGATCATAAATTATATGAAGCCCTGTCTCAACAAGTGAATAATCTATCCGCCTTAGAGCATGTCGTCATATCGAGAGGTAATCGCGTACCTATGGGGATCTGACAAACAATCAATATTAATAACTCCTCATCTAATTTGCATGGCCTAGACTACCCATCGGTCAATTTGTATAAGGGACTCTTAGTCCTAGTCATTCTCGTAAATTAAATTAATTCCTAATTCGTGAATGATCATTTTTTAGTCGCAGGCTCGCAATAATACAACTAACTTAAGTACTATCATGAGTTCACAAAGATTTGTGAAGACGGACCTGCATGGGCCACCACAAAAACTTGTTACGACCCGCACCCATTTTTTTTTAAACGGATACGAGACGTGTCCAAGCCAGCCTACGCCGCAGAGTCGGCGGTAGAACGCTGTCACGGCCATGTAGATCAAATCGCAAATAATGCTCATTCACAAACTAATTTAATTTACAATATTTACAAGATTTATATTTTGCAGAAAAATATAAACTTGTACAATGACTACAACTCATCTATCTAACTAGTCTCTAGGCTTTTCGTCTGCAATTACACCCGTCACTCCCAAGCTAAGTGAATCATCGGCTAACCTGAAAAATATGATTTCCAGTCAGGAATGGAACGAGCACAATTCACTGAATGCAATTTCAAATAAAGAAAATGACTATAAGACAAGGGTTAGGCATCAATCATGAGTTTTGAAAATATCAGTAAAGCCGTAAGAAAAATCAAGGCTTAATTGCACTTTGATACCTTCAACTATTTCTATTTTTTAACTTGATACTCTAAACTTTTTTTTGTAACAAGTTGATACCCAAAAAATTTTTTGGACGAAAATAGCCATGGTCAAACTTAAAATTTACCTCTCCCACTCCCTTTCCCGTTTCCGATCCCCCTCCCCCTTCCGGCTAAGAGCTTGCTGGGCAACCTACTATCGGGGTACCCATGCCGTGATAGTAGTGACTGCCGTGATAATAGTGACTGACAGCACTGACCGAGCTCGGATCTCCATCATGAAGGATCTTCAGGTTGCTCCAACATGGAGACCTGGAGCACTCTGTGGTGCTTGTATTTGCCAACAAGCAGGACCTCAAGGATGCTATGTCACCTGCTGAGATCACTTACGCCCTCTCCTACATAGCATCAAGACCCATGACTGGCACATCCAAGCATGTTGTGCTATTACAGGCGAAGGACTCTACGATGGCTTGGGATGGATAGCTCAGAAAGTAGGTGGGAAGCCAAATGCCGCATGATTTAGAATCGGGAGGGCATCGGGTTGGCCGAAGGGGGGGCAGGAGGGAGGGGGGGCTGGAGCTGTGCGGGAGGAGAGGGTGGCCGGAATGGGGGAGGGGGGAGAGGGGAGAAGTGGAGACGGAAGGAATAAGGACATTTTCGGAATGTTTAAAATTTTAGGTATGAAGTTGAAAAAAATATAATAGTTGAGGTATTAAGTTGTTGAGTAAAAAAGTTTAGGGTATCAAGTTGAAAAATCGGAATAGTTGAGGGTATTAAAGTGCAATTAAGCCAAAAATCAATAGTAATAAATAGACCAATATACTTTCCACCGTTTGAAGTACCTTTGATATGTGATCGGTCTGGGGTACTACACCGTACGGTCTACAATGTCTACTCACTGTCTACAATGTCTACTTGCAGAAAAATAAGCACTGTCTACGATGTCTACTTGCAGAAAAATAAGTACTGTCTACGATGTCTACTGCAGAAAAGTAAGCACTGTCTACGATGTCTACTGCAGGAAATAAGCACTGTCTATAATGTCTACTTGCAGGAAAATAAGCACTGTCTACAATGTCTACTTGCAGGAAAATAAGCACTGTCTACAATGTCTAAGCACTGTCTATGGTCGGATCACACATCCTTGGTACTTCTCATTCCCGACTCAACAATTTATAATAGAGTATAAAAATATCACATAACTAATGACCAATCAATGAAATATAGTAAAGATCAATATCGAAATGCAAACAATAAACTGTACTCGCCTGTGGTCCTGTGCTGGTGAAACCGATGATCCAAATCACTCAATATGCCACAATAGTCAAAACCCGTACAACAGTCCTCGGAAGCTGAAATAAATAATACCAATGATCTCAGAATATTCCAATTAGCTAGGATTGCCTGTCCTTAAGTCCAATTCTGGACACAGGGGTAAAACGGTAATTTTGGACAAAAACGATGTCCGCCGTTGGACCCGCTTTGCACCGAAAAGCGTGCCAGAGTCAACGGTCTCTAAAGTCATCAAACTACATGTCTACGGATCCAGTTTTCTGATACGAACCCAACCGTATGTCCAAAGTTGGATTCCGGCGGGCCGTGCACAAAATCGCCCGTTGAGTGGGACCGTGGGGCCCGTAAAACGTCGATTTTATCAACGGTCTCAGAATCGGACCAAACTTGGCATACAGGACCAGAAAAATGATACGGACCTATTGGCGCAAGTTTTGTCTCGATCTGACGAGCGTGCACAAAGTAATTGAGAAATTTGCAACGTGCACGATACGGGAAATTTCGACGGATACGCATCAAATTCGTCGCGCACACGCGACCAATTTGAATTCCGTCAAAGCCCACACGACCACGAAACTGTTACGCAGCTTTTGATCCTTTCGGTACGCGACCTCGTCGTCCGGATTGGCGTGACGCACGTCGTGTGGAGCGATTTCTAGTTTTCGAAAACAGGTTTTTCATGATTTTCAACTCGATTTATCTTAACATCTACTGATTAATAAAATAATCTAAAAATAGGGTTTGAAAGCTGGTTCGGTTGTCTAAAAACTTTGTTCAAGTGGTTTCCCAAAATTTGCAATATCCTGATCGCAAATCGACCGCCAACTTGGCATTTCCGGACAAATTTCTGAATCCAGAAATCGAGATTTTTCTCGGTTTTGGAACTCGTTTATCGTCGTGCGCAGTGCGAGTTAAAAGAATCTATGTGAAGGGTTTACAGCCCTATGGGTTGTGAACGTACCGGTGAAAACGGCGTGCAAAACGATCACACGGTGATCGAGAGAACCTGCCGCGAAGACGGCCCCGTGGTGCGGACTGCTGCTATTGCTTCCTGTTTCGCGCGCGCTCGCCCGCGCGCGCGGCCGGCCTCTGCGTGCCCTCGGCCGTGCGCGGCGGCGCCCAGGGTGGCACGCGCATCCGAGGGGTCGTCAGGGTGGTGGCGGAGCTTTGTGTAGGTTAGGGTTTAGAGTTTCGTTCTCCCTCACGCTCTCCATATATATATATTGGTATATATATACCACGCCAAACCGCTGTGTTGTAATAGGGGTTGGGCCCTGGGTGTTCTCGGGCTCGCGCAAGGGGAGAGTGCCCAGCTCGGGTTCCCTTAGCTACTGTAGCTACGCTACAGTAGCACTCTTTTCCTATTATTTTTTTTTACTATCCTTATTTTTATACTAACAAATAATACAATCTTTATATATATATTTATATTAACAATTAATACAATCTTTATACACATATATATATATACACATAAATATTTGTATTTATGTATATTCACACATAATATTTTATTTTTATATATAACAAGTCTTCTAAAATCTAATTAAACACTTTTAATAGAAAATACCAATCTCAATTTATTTATATACCTATATATATATACTTACACACATTACATAAGATAATATGTATTTACGCACATATGTATATATATATATATATATATATATATATATATATATATATATATATATATATATATATATATATATATATATATATATTATATATATATATATATATATATATATATATATATATATATATATATACATTCACCAATTAATATTTATATACACACATATGCATATATATACTTATATATGTATATACACATACATACACACACATCTGTCTATATATATTTATTTATTTATATCCCTATATATATATTTACTTACCTATATATATATTCATATATATACTCATACAATACTCCATAATTTCTAAATAAATCCCAGAAGCAGCGTTCCTAGGTAGAGCCTATATGTATAAATATGATCACGTACATATATATATAACATTTATTGCCAATAATATATAATTAGTAATAATAAATTAATATCGTATAAAAATATTCTTGATAATATTGATAACAAAATAAATGATAATAAGATATTTTAAAAATTCCGGGAAGGGGAGCTACAAATCTACCCACCTTAAAATAATTTCGTCCTCAAAATTCTACTTATAATTATTCCTAAATATTCAAAAGAAGGTCTATCCTAAATTTAATATCCTCAAATTAAATAATCAAAATATCTTATAACCCTCTCTAGCCATTTTATAACTACGATCATCGAGTTCGTGATATACCGTCGCAGTTGGGATACATGGAATACGTCATGCACCTCACGTAGCGATGGTGGAAGAGCGAGACGATAGGATACATCTCCTACTCGCTCCAGAATGTCAAATGGCCCTATATACCTAGGACTAAGCTTTCCTCGTACGCCGAAACGAATGACGCCGCGGTTAGGCGAAATCCTCAGGAATACATGGTCGCCGACAGAAAACTCAAGGGGGCGCCGATGAGAATCGGCCCAATGACGCTGGCGATCTTCGGCAACTCGAAGATGATCTCTGACTCTCGTGACCACCTCAACGGTCTGAGCAATCATTTTCGGATCGAGCATCTGCCTCTCTCCAATATCATCCCAAGCTAGCGGGGATCTGCACTTTCTACCATACAGTGCCTCGAACGGTGCCATCTGGATGCTGGCCTAAAAACTGTTGTTGTACGAGAACTCCACCAGGTGCAGGTGATCTTCCCACGAACCACCGAAGTCGAGCGTACAAGATCTCAACATATCTTCGAGAGTCTGGATCGTACGTTCCGACTGGCCATCTGTCTGTGGGTGATAAGCTGAACTGAACTGGAGGTGAGTTCCCAAACTTTCTTGCAAACTACGCCAAAAGTGCAACGTAAATCTTGAATCTCTATCCGAAGTGATACTGACTGGTACACCGTGCAATCTGACAATCTGCCGGAGATACATCTTCGCTAGCTGAGCCGTTGACTAACCAACTCTGAACGGGAGAAAGTGAGCCACCTTCGTGAGCCTGTCTATGACAACCCAAATAGCGTCTCTGCCAGCCGGGGATCTAGGCAATCCAGTCACAAAGTCCATGGTTATATGCTCCCATTTTCACTCGGGAATCGGCAATGGTTGAAGTAGTCCAGCTGGTCTCTGATGTTCAGTCTTAACTTATTGGCAGACTAGACAACGAGAGACAAACCGGGCAATCTCCCTCTTCATGCCATTCTACCAAAAGTGCTGGCGGATATCATGGTACATCTTTGTGCTACCGGGATGAATAGAATAATGTGAACTATGGGCCTCTGCCATGATCTCCTGTCTGATATCTCCACTGGGTACACAAAGACGCGTACCATGTCGAAGTGTACCGTCTTCATGGATACATAACTCTGGTCTCCGTCCTGCCTCACACTCTGCTCTGAGTCGCTGAAGCTTGGAATCTGCTGACTGTGCCATCCGGATCCTCTCGACTATAGTGGACTGAACTTGCATGCTGGCCATCAATGTCACACTAGAAGGGAGGACAACTTCTATTCCCATCTTATGAAGATCGGCTAACAGCTCTGGTTGCGCTGTTAGGAAATAAACTCTGGCTCTCCTGCTCAATGCATCTGCAACAACGTTGGCCTTCACAGGATGATACTGCAGGTTGATGTCATAATCCACAAGCAGCTCTAGCCATCTCCTCTGACGCATATTGAGATCCTTCTGGGTGAACACATACTTCAGACTCTTATGGTCAGTGAAAATCTCTACCCTATCTCCATACAAGTAGTGCCTCCAAAGCTTAAGTGCAAACACTACCGCTGCCAGCTCCAAGTCATGGGTTGGGTAATTCCTCTCATGATCACGAAGTTGTCGTGACGCATAAGCTATTACCTTCCTATGCTGCATCAGAACACATCCTAAACCTCTGCCCGAAGCATCACAATATACCGAGAACCCTCCGGTTCTATCTGGAAGCGTGAGAATAGGAGCCGTCATCAAGCCTCACTTCAACCTCTCAAAAGAATCCTGGCACTCTGCTGTCCAAGCAAACTGCACATCCTTACGGGTCAACTGGGTCAATGGTGCTGAAATTTGAGCAAAGCCTGAAACAAATCGTCGGTAGTAACCGGCCAATCCAAGAAAACTATGGACTTCTGCCACTGTGCTAGGTACCGGCCACGTTTCAATGGCCACGATCTTCTGGGGATCCACTTCTACTCCTCCTCTGATGATGATATGACCCAAGTACGAAATGCGATCGAGCCAGAACTCGCATTTACTGAACTTGGCATACAGTTGGTGCTCTCTGAAAATCTGGAGGACAACTCGAAGATGCTGCTCATGCTCCGCCTCACTCTTACTGTAGACCAGGATGTCATCTAGGAATACAATCACGAACTGATCGAAATAAGGCATAAAGATACTATTCATGAGGTCCATGAATACTGTCGGCGCATTGGTTGCTCCAAATGGCATCATAAGGAACTCCCAATGCCCATATCTCGATCTGAACGCTATCTTCGGGATATCCTGCTCTCTGACTCTGATCTGATGGTATCTTGATCGCAAGTCGATCTTCGAAAATACTGACGCCCCTCTGAGTTGATCAAATAAGTCATCTATCCCCGGGAGAGGGTATCTGTTCTTGATTGTCACTGAGTTCAAGGTACGATAATCTACACATAATTTGGACGTACCATCCTTCTTTTTCACAAGAAGCATCGGGGCTCCCCAAGGCGATCCACTAGCACGAATGAATCCCTTGGTTCTGAGTTCTTCAATTATCTTGTATAATATCTCTAGCTCTGATGGCGCCATCCTGTAGACTCTCTCTGACACTGGGGTTGTTTCGGGAATCAAGTCGATGGTAAACTCGATCTCTCGCTCTGGCGGCATCCCTGGAAGCTCTTCTGGGAAAACATCTGGAAACTCCTCGACTATCCGAGGCAACTACACTGCTGCTACTGCCATCCGCAATACTGGAGGAGAAAGTTCAACTTCGCCTCGGGAGAAGGAAAACTCCGGCTCGCCTGGAATGCTAAAAATAACCCTGCCAATGTGGCAGTCTATCCTAGCATACTGGTCCCTTAACCAATCCATCCCTAAGACCACATCATAATCGGCCATCGGGAACTCTATCAATCTAGCGGAGAATTCTCTACCACTAACTACGATCCGACACGAGGAAAACACTCTATCTACTCCCACAAGTCCGTTACCAGTAAGTATATTGAGCCTTACTGATAATGACTCGGGCTCCAGTCCTACCCGTGTCACGAATCGTACAGACATAAATGAATGCGATGTACCAGAGTCAAATAATACTGAAGCTGGAAAGGTGTTGACGAGAATAGTACCTGCCACTACCTCACCTGGTGTTATTCCTTCTTCTCCCATGGTTAAAGCCAGTACTTGACCATGTCCTCTGGGTGTGGGTCCCCTCTGCTAAAAATTCCTCTACCTGCTCTGGATCAGGGCTTGGGCTTGGGCATACTGCTGCGGTCTCTGCTGCTGGAATGCCTGGGCCTGCGTCGGCAATGGCCTCGGGAATGGGTACTGTAGCTGCTGTTGCTGCTGGACTGGTGCAGGTCCTCTAACTGAAGGACTAGAGAAGGCCGATAAACTCCCCCTGTTCGGACAGTTCCCAACCCTGTGGTCCGGGGAACCACAAACCAAGCACAAACCATGTGCTCTGCGACACTCTGATACCACATGCCCTGGCTTTCCGCAGTGTGAACATCCTACTGCGGAAGACTGCTTCTGCTTCTGCTGCTGAGGGTGCATCGGGGTGGAATGCTGAATCGACGTCACTGAGGCCGCCCGCCTCGGAGCTAGGGGTGCAACTCGGGCGGGCAAAACCGAGCCCGATTGAGTAAACCCGTTAATAAGTTGGATTAGGGTTGAAGATACTCGGGTTCGGGCTTGGGTTCGGGTTAAATTTTTTGAACCCGATCAAAAATTGGGTTGGGCTCGGGTTCATGTGTCGGGTTACCCGAAGAACCTGAAACCCGACTTATATATATATTGTTTCATACTTAAATAAAAAGTTTAAATCCTAAATTTCTTCACCCAAACTATTCAATTCCTTTATCTTAAATCTTATTTCAACTTGTAGTTTGTAATGATCAAGACTTGATTGCTATTTGATTATGTGTTAATTATTACATTTGTTTTAAATTATTTTAAATATTATATTAGAGTCCGATAAACCCGATGGACCCGACCTAACCCGAGTCCAACCCGATCCTCCGGACTTGGTCTTGGGCTTCATATGTTGAACCCGAGGTCGGGTCGGGCTTGGGCTCGGGCTAGGCTTATGATTCATCGGGTTGGGCTCGGGTTGACCTCAAGCCCGACCCAACCCGCCCGAGTTGCACCCCTACTCGGAGCTCCAATGGTCAAAGCCTGGCTGTCGGGGCTGGTGCTGATGACTGATTCATCTGGCCGTGAGATCGCTTTCGACCTCCGGTCCTATCCACGATCCTTTGGGAGGTATACTCATGCCTCCGGGCTGCTCTCAATACTGCATCAAAAGTCTGATGCTCAAACTGCTCCACCACCAAGAGAATCTCAAAGTGAAGCCCCTGCTGGAACCGCTGGGCTCTGTCGAACTCGGTGGCCACCAAGGTAGGAGCAAACCGACTAAGTCTGGAGAACTCGGCCACATATCCATCGACCGTCCTACCCATCTGCTTCAAATTGGTGAACCTCGTCTGTAGATCGTACCGAGCTACAGCATCGAAGTACTTGGTCTGGAATCTCTCCATGAATACTGTCCATGAAATAGGGGTCACTAATCCATCGGCCTGCGTCGTCCACCAGCTACGGGCAAGATCTAGTAACTGCAGGCGCACTACGGCCACCTTCTCGTTCTCTGGAGTCCTGGCTGCTTCTAGAATCACCTCTGTGTTCTGAAGCCAAGCATCTGCAGCGATAGCATCTTCACTGTCGTCGAAGAAGGGAGGGTTCAAGCGCTTGAAGCTGTTGGCCGCGGTATTACCCTGATGGCCTCCTCTGGTCAAAGCGTCTGCCACCGCCTGGTGCAAGGCATCTCCTCGACGATCCTGGGAAGCTAATAGGGACCTGATGAGACCCACCAAAGTGCCATCATTAGGCTCCGCAGGTTGGACGGGTTGAACTGGTGGTTCCCCTTCGGTAGGCATGACTTTGGAGGCTACTCCTGAATGTTGGGCTTGATCACCAGGTTGCTGCTGGTCCGCAGGAGGTGCGCCGCCTTGCTGATCGACAGGTCCAGGAACAATACCGCTGAAGAAGACGACATAAGGAACAATAAGGAAGGACCATGACAGATCAACGATACAAGCATGTGATTAGGTCAAGATTCTCAGGGATTTGAAGATACGAGCAGAGATCAAGGGCGAATACTAATTGAGACATCTATTCGGTAAACCCTCACATATCTTGATTTACAAGACCTGCATGGGCCACCACTAAAACCATGTCACGCCCCAGAACCAGAACACTGGAGAGCGGGGGCAGACATAGCCAGCTACGTATAATAAAATGGAATCTACGTCACTATACGGTCACGACTGTCTAGATATATGAGGGTTTAACTACAATCCATCAGTCTCCTATGATTAAGAACAAGCCTATTGTCTCAATCACAAGCAAGTAGTAACAGTCATAAGATATTAGAGCATCAATATACAGTAGTAAGGCATCCCATACATTACATATTGGATGATCATGAAGCTAGTCGTACAAAAAGTCAGGACTAGCAAGAGTTTTAGTCAATACATGATCAACCCTAGGATTTGTCAATCATGTTACAGCCCGTAGGCAGACAGTAAATAAAGGTGCAATACGAGCTAACACGTGCTCGCCGGCTAAACGCCTCAAAAGAATAATTTTTACAAATAGAGTGGGAGGACAAAAAAACCCACTCGTTGCCAGGGTTACGCCTGGTGGCCACCATCTGGCTGGAAGACAGGTAGATCCTCTGGAGCTGCTCCGATATCTGGCCATACAAAACCAGCTGGGTCAGACCCCAGAAAGAGCAAGTGCCACAAAGGAGGCTTCACTTAGGAACTAAAACCAGCATATCACAATAGAATATTAAAGATAGTAAATAAAGAACTGATAATAATAGAGATAACAACAGTAAACTGAGTACGAGAAAACTATTCAAGTAGCCAGGTCACAACCCTTAAACCAAACAATGACCGGGGTTGCAGCCCTTCACCTGAATAGAAATTCGTCTCAAATACTATTGGTACAGTGAAAACAATAAACGAAGAGAGGACACAGAACTGCTCCGGGAGCCAGGTTACAACCCTTAAACCAAACAAGGACCGGAGTTGTAACCCTTCGCCTGAACAGAACTGGACCCCTGATCTTTATTGCTAAGGCCAGCATAATTAATCATGGTATTAAGGTAAGGTAAAATATGACGAACATGGCATGTGATTGCAATAAGATAATAAATGAAGAGAGGACACAGAACTGCTCCGGGAGCCAGGTTACAACCCTTAAACCAAACAAGGACCGGGGTTGTAACCCTTCGCCTGAACAGAACTGGACCCCCGATCGTTATTGTTAAGGCAAGCATCAATAATCATGTCATGTCATAATCTTGCACAGGATCAGGATAAGACTAAGCTGGAATAAACTACATCCAATCAATCACGGCCAATCAAGAGTACGGCTTGATACTTTTAACTAACTAGGGTTATCACAGGCCTAGTTGCTAGCAAGATGCAATACGATTATCCCAACAGCCACAAGCCCTGTAGACCATCCGGTTATCCAGGTCGAACGTCCGTTTGTGAAGAATGCAACACGTGACTGTGTGTTGGAAATGTGCCCTACTCGTCGGTAGGCTACAAGTCTACCTAATGTGCCTAGATAACGGAATTGCCTGTAGCTGGGAACCTCTTCATGTTTACTGAATTATTTTAGTTTATTAGCCTTAGTCAATTATTGTAGGTATCCCTGACCGTGGTACTCAAGGATCCCTATCCTAGACATGATGCAAGACAGTACTGGTTTATTTGTACAAACACAATCGCCCACGGTGTCCAGGTCGTTCCTACTTGTCATTTCAGGCTAGATGTCATAACAGCATGTCGAGATATATCATGTCAGTTTACTTGCCAAGAGTGCGCCACAGCGGGCCACTATCGTGTTCTATTCTTACATTATCATGAATGTAAAAAATTGTATAAAATAACTAATAACATATTCTTGAAGCCAAGGAAAAGATCTACAACTTTTATGTTGGGAGTTGGGAGAAATTCTGGCCACAATTCAGCCAAACAGGACTTAAAACAGCCAAAAACAGCCAAAATAGGCACTATGCGGCACTTCCATATGCCGCTGGACACTATACGGCACTATGCAGCACCCTTATATGGTTCGGTACTATGCGGCACTATGCAGCACCCTTATGCGGCTCGGCACTATGCAGCACTATGCAGCACCCTTATGCGGTTCGACACTATGCAGCACTCTTATGCGACTCGGTACTATGCGGTACTATGCAGCACTCTTTATGCGGTTCGGTACTATGCAGCATTCTTATGCGGCTCGGTACTATGCAACATTCTTATGCGGCTCGGCACTATGCAATATCCTTATGCGGCTCGGTACTATTCGGCACTATACAGCACTCTTCATGCGGTTCAGTACTATGCAGCATTCTTATGCGGCTCGGCACTATGCATGTGGCACTATTCATCGTCCCTGCCAAAATCAGCACAGATGAACATAGAAATGGCCAAAAATGCTTTTGGCCATAACTTCCTCAAAATAAGTCAAAATCTAACTTTTCAAAGGTCTATTTTGGGTAAAATCGAATTCTCTACAACATGGAACAATTAAAACATAAAAATAATAAAGTTTAATAGATCAAAACCCAAGAAAATCAAAAATAATATAAACTTAGATCTACAAGAAAATATCTATCAAAATGGAAAATGCCAAGTTCTAAAGTATCTTAGAATCAGGTAAGGAAGAGAATGGACCAATAAAATTTGAGATCCATCATGAAGCAAGTTTGCACTTGCCTAAGCTCTCTCTCTCTTCCTGGTAGGTGTAGAAGTAAATGTGGAGAAGAAGAAGAGTAATGAAGAGAGAGAATGAGGGAATGGGTTAATAAAGGATGATGGTGGTGGTAGGTAGGGGTTCTTTCCTTGGTTCATGATGAACCAAGGCAACCCAAGCCTAGCCGAACCAACCCAAAATAAACCGAGCCAAGCCAAGAGATATGCGATACAAGATAAAATACGTACACGTATTCCAAGATACATAATACGAACTACAGGCATTACAGGGCACTACTAAAATCTGCTCAATTGGCGACATAAATTTAGCGACGTTCGATTAACGTCGCTAAATTGTGTTCATTAGCGACGTTTTATTAAAACGTCGCTAATAGTCGCTACTAGCGACGAAATAAGCGACGTAACAACGACATATATTAATTACATGAGCTAGACGTCGCGAAACGTTGCTCTGACGTCGCTAATAGCGACTAATTTAGCGACGGTAGTATTAGCGTCGCTAAATTCTAATTATATTCCCCCCAATGATTTATTTCCCCGCATTTTACTCTTTCACTCTCTCTCCTCCCCCCTCCGGCGCTTCCACTCTCTCCGGCGCTCTCACTCTCTCCGGCGACTCTTCTCCCTCTCCGGTATGTGACTTTTTCCTCTCTCTCTCTTTTTCCGGCTATTTTGGTTGTTGGTGGTTGGGGGGTGCGGGTGGCTCGGGGGAGAGACAGGAGGGATGCGGGTGGTTGGGGGTGAGTGGGGGTTGACTGGGGGTGGGGCAGGGAGGACGAGAGCGGCTGGGGGAGGGGATCTAGGGTTAGGGTTCGGGTTAGGGGTGGGTATGTGTGAGTGGGGGGGAGGGGAGCGGGGGGTGGGGGCGGCTGGGGAGGAGAGCAGTGGGGGTCGGGATGGGGACGACTGTGGGAGGGAAGCAGGGGGGTGGGGGCGGCTGTGGTGGGGGCGGCTGGGGGAGGGGAGCAGTGGGGATGGGGGCGGCTGGGGGAGGGGAGCAGGGGAGGTGGGGGCGGCTGGGGGAGGGGAGCAGTGGGGGTGGGGGCGGCTGGAGGAGGGGAACATGGGGTGGGGGCGGCTGGGGAAGGGGAGCAGTAGGGGTGGGGGGTGGCTAGGGGAGGAGAGCAGGGGGGTGGGGACGGATGGGGGAGGGGAGCAGGAGGTAGGGGAGGGACTAGGGTTCGGGTTAGGGGTGGGTATGTGTGGGTGGGGGGAGGGTAGCGGAAGGGTGGGGGAGGGGAGCAGGGAGGAGGGGAGGGTTAGGGTTATGGGTGGTGTAGGGGGGAGGGGGGCTTGGTCAGGGGCACCGATAGTGCCGAAAAATCTGATAATTTAGTAATAATTATTTATTTTCCGACACCGAAAAATATGATACTCCGATTCGAACGCACCGATAGTACCGATATTTGTAACAAGTAATTTTGTTAGTTGGTTAATTGGTAACATGGTGATCGGAACATATTATAGTCCCTGCAGCCATTCGACTGGCGAGACAGAAACCATGGTACGACATGGTGATCAGGACATAGTCCCTGCAGCCATTCGACTGGCGAAGCAGAAACTATGTAGCCTTAGATAAAGTTGACTGTCCTCCGACCCTCATCCCTCGATAATGATGATATGACAACCTATCACTATATCTTATATAGTAGTAAATGATGTTTTAGTATTATATTATGTGAGTTCATCTTGATTCTGTTATATTCTTCAGATACTAGATATGATAATAACATATACTACACCATATGTACAGAACATAGATGATTCACACTAATGTATGCTAGAATGAATTTTGGGTTGTGTTCTGAGCCGTCCGTTCTCACACTTGGCAAAAAATTGAATTTTTTGTATTTTATCTGCTTTCAAAAATGTACTCAAATGAGATGATGGTCCTTTAGTTAGCTTGCTTATGATACAATTATATTATTTGTGAATATCGATCTTACCAGATGGCACCCATGACCCGAGGAGCGAAACATCGTTTGAGGGAAACTGTGAATGCTGAGGTGGCTCCTCCTACTGTTAAGAAGGAAGTGGCACTGGTAGCTAGTGAGATCGGGAGTTCTATTCATCCAGCACCGATAGCTAGTAAGACCGGGAGTTCTATTCATCCAGCACTTGCAATGGACTACATCTCTTCTGCCGCCGCCGATCCTTCTTATTCGAGGTGGTTGCGTGATCGTATCACTGAGCGTTTGTGTGAGCTGCGTGGTTCTCATTAGCTATTAGTACTAATTTGTATTGGACTATTTGTATTGGGTTGTTTTTGTATTAGACTATTTGTATTGGACTACATATATGAATTAGTACTGTGTCAATCTCTGGATTGTATTGGACTACGACATGGTGATCAGGACATAGTCCCTACAGCCATTCGACTGGCGAGACAGAAACTATGTAGCCGTAGATAAAGTTGACTGTCCTCCGACCCCCATCCCTCGGCAATGATGATATGACAACCTATCACTATATCTTATATAGTAGTAGATGATGTCTTAGTATTACATTATGTGAGTTCATCTTGATTATGTTACATTCTTCAGATACTAGATACGATAAGAACATATACTATACCATATGTACAAAACATAGATGATTCACACTAATGTATGCTAGAATAAATTTTGGGTTGTGTTTTGAGCCATTCGTCCCCCTACGTGGCAATTAAGCATGTGAAATATATCGTTGAAGAACATAAAACTTGTGGTCGTTACTGTAGAAAGTGCAGACTGACATGAACTGACGTACGAAAAGGAGGAGATCAAAGCTGTAACAAGTAAAATTGTGTTTTGGATGTTCTACTCTTGTAAGCTCTTTGTTCACAAAGCAAGATATAATGAATACAGAACAAGTATCGAGTTTATAACTCTTGTAAGCTCTATACTTGAGTTACGAACTCGATACTTGTTCTGTATTCTTTAATTATAGCTTGCTTTGTTAATAAATAGTTTATAAGAGTTCTTTTTCCAAAGCACAACTTTTCTTGTTCCAGCTTAGAGCTCCTCATTTTCATGCGTCAGTTCATGTCGGTCTTCACTTTCTGCACTAACTTCCTCCAATTAACCTTCCTCCCTTAGAAATGATGATACGACAACCTATCTTGATTCTGTTATTATAGTAGATGATGTCTTAGTATTATATTATGTGGGTTCATCTTGATTCTGTTGTATCCTTCAGATACTAGATTCGATAAGAACATATACTACACCATATGTACATAACATAATGATCCACACTAATGTATGCTAGAATGAATTTTGGGTTGTGTTCTGAGCCATTCGTTCTCACACTTAAAACAGATATGAATTAGTACTGTGAGAGCGCCGGAGAGAGTGAGAGCGCCAGAGGGGGGTGGAGAGAGAGAGTGAGAGAGTAAAATGGGGGAAAATGAACTGGTGGGGGAAATATAATTAGAATTTAGTGACATTCATACTAACGTCGCTAAATTAGTCGCTATTAGCAACGTCATAGCGACGTTTCTCGACGACTGGCTCATGTAACTATGTAGTCGTAGATGAAGTTGACTGTCCTCCGACCCTCATCCCTCGGCAATGATGATACGACAACCTATCACTATATCTTATATAGTAGTAGATGATGTTTTAGTATTACATTATGTGAGTTCATCTTGATTCTGTTACATTCTTCAGATACTAGATACTAGATTCGATAAGAACATATACTACACCATATGTACAGAACATAGATAATTCACACTAATGTATACTAGAATAAATTTTGGGTTGTGTTCTAAGCCATTCGTTCTCACACTAAAAACACATATGAATTAGTACTGTGTGTCAATCTTTGTTTTTGAATTTTCGGCGAACCCAGGGATTGGATTCTGTATTTTGTATTTTGGATTCTATATTTTGGCTCCAGCTCCATTTGCATTAATCTACGGTATGACATGGTGATCAGGACATAGTCCCTGCAACCATTCGACTGGCGAGACAGAAACTATGTAGCCGTAGATAAAGTTGACTGTCCTTCGACCCTCATCCCTCGGCAATGATGATATGACAACCTATCACTATATCTTATATAGTAGTAGATGATGTCTTAGTATTACATTATGTGAGTTCATCTTGATTCTGTTACATTCTTCAGATACTAGATACGATAAGAACATATACTACACCATATGTACTGAACATAGATGATTCACACTAATGTATGCTAGAATGAATTTTGGTTGTGTTCTGAGCCATCCGTTCTCACACTTGACAAAAATTGAATTTTCTGTATTTTATCTATTTTCGAAAATGTACTCAAACGAGATGGCACCCGTTCTCACAGATGGCACCTAAGACCCGAGGATCCCGCTTGAGGGAGGCACAGATGGCTGTAAAAGAGGAGGTGGCTCCAGCTCCAGAGGGCAGTTCCACCGAGAGAGCTGCTCCAGAAGTAATTCCTAAAGCCGAGGGAGCTGTGAAGGAGGAGGAGGCACCACAGAGCAGTTCCACCGAGAGTTCCAGTCATCCATCTCCTCTGGATATTGATCTGGCTGTCGCGGATCCTACTTATGCGCGCTGGCTGAGGGAGTTCTATCTGCCCCAGCATAGACGACAGTAGATACATATATTGACTGGATTTGTTTTGATGGATATATCTCATCTGGATATTGTAAAGGATATTTGTTTTGATGGATATATCTCCTTTTGGATATTGTGATGGATATTTGTTTTCTTGTGTGTGAAGTATATTGGTATAGCTTACTGTGTGATGCATATTATGATGTTCCGAGAGGCTTGAGGAGACGACAAATTATTTTTGGTCTATTCTGGTTGTATTGTGCGGGCCGGTGTTGAGTGTTCCACCGAAGGGGTCGACGAACCCAGGGATTAGATTCTGTATTTTAGATTGTACATTTGCATTCTGGATTCTTTTTTTAATTTTTTTTTCAATTTAGCGACGTTTATATTCGTCGTTAACAGTTAGCGACGAATATAAAGGTCGCTAAAATCGTCGCTAAATTATTGACGTGGCAAACACTCTGATGCCACCACATCATCGCAAGAACGTCGCTACTGTGTCGCTAATCGACGATCACTTGAAAACGTCGCAAATAACGTCGCAAATTAGCGACGTTATAAACGTCGCTAACTAACGTCGCCATAGCGACGTTTTGCGACGTTTTCTCGATTAGCGACACATTTTTTCCGTCGTTTATTAAACGGCGCTAATTTAGTTTAGCGACGTTTAGGCCAAGTTTAGCGACGTTTTGGAACGTCGCTAATCTGACAAATTTTTGTAGTGTAAAATCACGGAGAATGACTATTATCTTGTATTTAAACAAGAGAAGTGGATTTTTTTAGTCATTTTAACACGGAGAATGACCATTCGACGTCAATTTAGCACAGCCGTCATTTTAATCACGAAGAATGACAATTCTCCGTCAATTTAACACGGAGAAAGGCAATTCTCCGTGATATTAACACGAAAAATTATCATTCTCCGTGATATTACCACAGAGAATGAATTGTCATTCTCCGTGATATTACCACGGAGAATGATCATTCTCCTGCATTTTAACACGGAGAATGACTATTCTTCTCCATTTTAACACGAAAAATGGCCAGTTGAAACTTTGGAGGGCCATAACTTTTGACTGGGATGTCGAAACGAGGCCCGATTTGTCGCAGAAGGAGCGTATTTTCGAGGAGCCTGAGATAAACAGTTTCATTGTTTGTCGGTCTTTCAACATTTTAGAATGACAAAAAAAATGATGTTTGGACCTCCATTTTAATAGTTTTATCGTTTGTCGGCCTTTCCGAAATTTTTCGACGAGCTTTTTGAAGTAAGGTTTGAAGATTTTGGAGGAGAAAACCTAAATTCGAAAGTGAGAAGCGTATGGAAGAAGAGGAAGATTCAAAAAAAAATTTTAAGAGTAGGTTTCGTGGATATTTTCAATAAATTAGAAGGGCAAAATAAATTAGAATGGCAAAAATGTTATTTCGAACCCTTTTATATCACTACTAAAATAACCCATTTTAGCGACGTCAGAAGACGTCGCTAAATAAGGAAAATACGTCGCTAAAACCAATTTGCGACGTATTTAGAGACGAAAATTCGACGTCGCTTATAGGCAAGTCGCAGATGTCACTTTCGTCGCCGAACGTCGCTATTCGCGACGCGAAATTCATTGTCGCTAGACGTCGCAAAATTAGCGACTTATAGCGACATATCACTACGTCGCCAACATTGCGACGTAAAGCGACCACTTGCGACGCTGTAAACTTTATATATGATGACATGGCATGACAGCCACGTGGGCAACTTAGCGACGCCTACCGACAGATTTAGCGACGTAGTATTAGTAACGTCTAGCGACGTTACGTCGCTAGTTAGCGACGTATAGCGACGTCAAAGATCCGTCGCAATACGTCGCAGAATGTCGCTATACGTCGCAGATATTATAAAAAATTTAAAAAAATATAATTGATATTTTTGTTATGCTGTGTGTCTGTGTTTACAGTGTGTGTGAAGTGCAGTGTTCGAACCATCGACAGTTTCGCTTACTGTTCTATGTTTTATCTTGGATAGAAAGAGCAACAGTTCAGGGTGCACTTCTCAGAGCTTCCTCTTCACGTCATTCACCTTCTCGGGAACCTTTACGACGTCCCGAGAAAGTGAAGGACGTGAAAATGAAGCTCTCAGAAGTGCACCCTGAACTGTTGCTATTTCTATCCAAGATAACACATACAACAGTAATCGAAACTGTCGATGGTTCCGAACACTGTATTTCACATTTACTGTAAACACAGACACACATCATAACAAAAATACACAATATATTTTTTTAAAATTTCGGCAGCACCTCCTTTTGTATATCAGATCATCGCTTATAACCCAGCGTAGGTATATTTGTCATCCCCGTCGCAGATATCACAAAGTAAATATCATAATAAAAATAGGAGGCAGTGCAAAGTAAATATCACAGACACACATCCTCACAAACATCCAATAGAGTCAAATAAAAATGGAAGATGATAAAAAGTCTCCCATCAAGTGTATAAACAACAGTGTACCAATAAATAATTTGCCCATAGGGCCAATACATACAAGTCATAAAAAACCCAATAAAATCACTGCGGACCCCTGTCGCGTAACTGGGGCAACTGGGATAGAATGTAGTCATACTGCTCCTGTATACTGCGCTCGACCGCATCAGAAATCTGCTGCTGCAACTCGCGACGCAGCTCCTCGATCTGACAACGAACATCCTCAGCTCGTGACGACGCCTGCGTAGCCGGAGACTGCGCACTGACAAAGGGGGCCCGGGATGACTCCGGCAGCCATTCGACTAGCAAGGCAAAAACTATGTAGCCGTAGATAAAGTTGACTGTCCTCCGACCCTCATTCCTCGACAATGATGATACGACAACCTATCAGAATCCTCGACTCTCTTTCGCTTCTTGGATATTGACCCAGCTTCCAATCTCTCATTTCCCTCCGGGTCCACTCTACTCCCAATCTCTTCCTCTTTTATACACGGATCTACAGAATCAATACCATCCAAGGAAGGCAAAACTGAATCAAGGCATAACGGGCTGCTTAGCGTGCCCAGCTTCTTCAACTTCTCGCTGGCTGTAGAGTCCAAATGGGAACGGGTCCTCTTTGCCGGAAGACGCTGATTCAGTTTTGCCTTCTCCTCTCCTCCACCATGGCTATGGACCCATCTGTTCCTCCCTACTTCCATTCTTCTTATTTGACTCTCTCAGCCACATATGATATCCAGCTCAAGTGTAGAGTCGGGGGAGAGGAAATGGACAGGAATAGGAGGGGGAAGCAGCACAGCCGGCAGCATGACCCGGAGAAAGTACAGAGGTTTTCTTCAACATACGTAGGAAAACTATAAGGATATATCTTTTCACAACATATCACCTTGTCAAAGACCCTTAATGTGCCAACCATGTTACCGCGGTGTCGGAAGACTAACATGTCATAATTTTATAAGCCGTGTGTTTTGACATAATCCTCCAACCGGATTTCAGTTCTATGTAATAATGCAAGATTATGACATAGGAGGAAAGAGTTGGGAGGATTATGTCAAAACACACGGCTTAGAAAATTATGACATGTTAGTCTTCCGATACCGCGGTAACATGGTTGTCATATTAAGGGTCTTTGACAAGATGACATATTGTGAAAAGACATATCCTTATAGTTCTCCTACGTATGTCGAAGAAACCTCTGTACTTCCTCCGGGTCATACCGTCGACTGTGCTGCTTCCCCCTCATATTCCTGTCCACTTCTTCTTCTCCCGACTCTACACTTGAGCTGGATATCATATGTGGCTGAGAGAGTCAAATAAGAAGAATGGAAGTATGGAGGAGCAGATGGGTCCATAGCCATGGTGGAGGAGAGGAGAAGGCAAAACTGAATCAGCGTCTTCTGGCAAAGAGGACCCGTTCCCATTTCGACTCTGCAGCCAGCGAGAAGTTGAAGAAGCTGGGAACGCTGAGCAGCCCGTTATGCCTTGATTCAGTTTTGCCTTCCTTGGATGGTATTGATTCTGTAGATCCGTGTATAAAAGAGGAAGAGATTGGGAGTAGAGTGGACCCGGTGGAAAATGAGAGATTGGAAGCTGGGTCAATATCCAAGAAGCGAAAGAGAGTCAAGGATTCTGATAGGTTATCGTATCATCATTGCCGAGGGATGAGGGTCGGAGGACAGTCAACTTTATCTAAGACTACATAGTTTCTGCCTCGTCAGTCGAATGGCTGCAGGGACTATGCCCTGATCCTTGGGTCATGGGTGCCATCTGGTAAGTATATGTAACAGAATATAAAAGAATGTAACAGAATGTATATGTTCTTATCGTATCTAGTATCTGAAGAATGTAACAGAATCAAGATGAAGTCACATAATGTAATACTAAGACATCATCTACTACAAAATATATAATCCAAAATACAAAATACAAAATACAAAATACAGAAACCAAAATACAAAATACAGAAACCAAAATACAAAATACTAAAACCAAAATACAAAATACTGAAACCAAAATACAGAAATCAAAATACAAAATACAGAAACCAAAATACAAAATACTGAAACCAAAAACCAAAATACAAAATACAGAAACCAAAATACAAAATATAGAATCCAAAGTAGGACCCTCTGTGAGAACGGATGGCTCAGAACACAACCCAACCGGAGAGGATACTCTAAGAGATCCATCTGAGAGGGACGTATACTCTGAGAGATCACCTTTACAAGAATTATATCAGTAGTGGGATCGAGTGTTGGAGGAGATATTATCAAAGTATACGTCCTACTCAGATGAGTCTCTCACCGTTACTATTTTTTCCTCCAGCACTCAATCCCACTACTGATATCATTCTTGTAAAAGTGATCTCTCAGAGTATACGTCCCTCTCAGATGGATCTCTCAGAGTATCCTCTCCGGTTGGTTGTCGTATCATCATTGTCGAGGGATGAGGGTCGGAGGACAGTCGACTTTATCTACGGATACATAGTTTCTGCCTCGCCAGTCGAATGGCTGCAGGGACTATGTTACCGCGGTGTCGTAGTCCAATATAATCCAGAGATTGACACAGTTCTAATTCATATATGTAGTCCAATACAAATAGTCTAATACAAAAATAACCCAATACAAATAGTCTAATACAAATAAGTACTAATAGCTAATGAGAACCACGCTGCTCACGCAAACGCTCAGTGATACGTTCACGCAACCACCTCGAAAAAGCGAGATTTTTGACGCGAGGAGAGATGTCTTCCCTTGCAAGGACTACATGAAGAGAACTCTCGGTCTCACTAGCTACCGGTGCTGGATGAATAGAACTTCCGGTCTCACTAGCAACCGGTGCCACTTCCTCCTCAACTGTAGGAGGAGCCACCTCAGCATTCACTGTTTTCTTCAAACGACGTGCCGCTCCTCGGGTCATGGGTGCCATCTGGTAAGTATATGTAACAGAATGTAAAAGAATGTAACAGCTCAAAATACAGTTGGTACTAACCTCAATAGAACAAATACTCTCACAGCTCAAAATACTAACACATGCTCACGTCTTACTCTTGTGACACTCCCTTTCAAACACAAACACACACCTATATGTTCCCTTACACATGTTGCCATGTTACCTTTAAAAATAGGAAACCCTTGTTGTCTATAATAAGATACAATTCACCAAAGGAATCAGTGAGCTAACATGAAGCCTATTCTAATTAAGCAATCCTGCAGTAAACACAAACTAGAACATGTGGGGATCATTATAACTCATCAAAAGGAATCAGTTCAATTCAGTTCAAGAAAGAACAGCAAACCAAATTCCTGAGTTTTCATCAAACCAATTTAAATCGAACCCCATGTCCAATATCCTATTCTCAAATCACAAGCCTAATCAGAAATGAAAAAAAAGGAATTAACAGGTACTAACACATGTGTTACAACCAATGATAACTGAACAACAATTAGAAATCAAAAAAATTTGGAATTGAAGTTCAGGGGACAATCAAAACTGATTCATGAGTATCAGTCAACCCATTGAAACCAACTCGAGTCCAAATTCCATTCTCATATCATAAAACTTAATTTAATAAGTAAAGATCAATCTATCATAGGCTAATACACATGTAGGAGTAATATTGGTACTTAAAACATTAGTTAGAATCAGATTAACAGGATTGACATAGAAAAAACTTGAAACGTATCATGTATCAGTCATGTAAAGTCAACCCACATATGTTCGAATCCCATATCACAGCAACGACCCATTCTCAATGTAAATATCAAATAACATAGATTAACAACATGTCTAGGAATCAAATCTAGCATTTAAATCACAATTTAAACCATTTAAACTAGGAATAAATCTGTGTCTGTGTGTGTGTGCATGTGTCTGTGTCTGTGTGTGTGTGTGTGTCCGTGTCCGTGTGTGTATGTGTCTGTGTGTGTGTGTGTGTCAGCATCCGTGTGTGTATGTGTGTGTGTCTGTGTCTGTGTCTGTGTGTGTGTGTATGTGTGTATGTGTGTGTGTGTGTGTCCGTGTCCATGTGTGTCCGTGTGTGTGTGTGTGTTCGTGGGAGAGGAGGAGGAGGAAGGAGAGGAGTTAGGTTAGGGTTTACCAGAGGAAGAGGAGGAGGTCGGATTGGGGGAGGAGGAGCTCGAGGAGGAGGATCTCGAGGAGGAGGAGCTCGACGGAGGGGGAGGGAGTCGCCGGGGGGGAGGGGGTCGCGGGGGGGGAGGGCACTGACAGAGGGGGAGGGAGTCGCCGGGGGGGGGGGTGGGGGAGGAAAATTAAAATTTTGGGGGGTTTTCGAGTGAGAGTGAGGGAGAAAGAAGGCAGCGGCGTGCCCTAAGTAAAATAACTTAGCGACGTAACTTGTTGACGTCGCTAAACGTCGCAACCATGGCGACATATACTTATAATATGTCGCTGAACGTCGCTATTCAGTGACGTAGTATACTCCTGTCGCAGGACGTCGCTAGCCAGCGACGTTTTTGCGACGTGTTTATAAAGAAGTCGCTACTGGCGACGTAATTTCTTGCCGTCGCTACATTACGTCGCTATTTGATGATATTTTAGTAGTGTATATTTTTCGCTTATTCCGGACGCGCGATAAAATATTATTTTGCGGTGGGTTTTTTCATAAAACTTTTATGGTTTTTGGGCATTTCATAATTTTTTTAATAAAAAAAATGAATTTTTTAAACTACATATTTCCAACCTACCCAAAGGTATATGAATGTTGAATTTTTCCCCCTATGGAAAAGGAATGGAAATTTGGAATACAAAACCTTCATCCAAATGTCCCCTTAGGAAAGAAAATTATCCACCTAGAGGATAATATTTTTCTTGTCTTTTTAATAGGGATTTAAAAAATCTTGCGTTTTCTTTTATATTTTTGGTCAAACAAACAAAAAAAATCAAAAGAAAACTGTTTAATTTTTCTTCCGGTGTTTGGTTGGTACATGAAAGAAAAGAAAAAATAGATCAAAGTTCCAATTGTATCTTTATATTTAAAAAAAAAAATCATAAAAATTTAAAATAATGAATAAAATAGACAATAACACATTTGAAAGTAGGACTATTGTGAGTCCTAAAATTTTATAATAAATGCTGGGAAAAAAAAAAATCAAAATTTGAGAGAAATCATCCTCTCTTCTATTTTCAGTATGTTAGAAAAATAATTTTCAAATTTTGGGTATCAAATAAAAAAACGAACAACTTTTCTTTTATGATTTTGTAAACCAAATATGGCATAAACCATATATTATTTCTAAATCGGATATAGCGAATGTGAGCTGCCAAGGACACCACCACGTAGTTATTTAATATAATGAAGTCCATTCTCAACTTTGCAATACAGATCGTAGTGACTTGGGATTAATATTATAATTTTAATAAAAAGTGCAGAAAAAGTGTCGGTAAACAAATTAAATACAATTAGATTTAAAATATATAAACAAATAAAAACAGTTAGGTTAGGTATTACAAAAAAATTAAAAATAGTTAACTACGAAAGCGACCTTGTTTTGAGTTTCCCGCTAAGATCCGAATATCTTCAAATTTTTGAAAAAAGAGCGTGTTACGGAAACAGAAGATTCTGATTTATAAGGACCATAATGCCCTTTGAGACGTGTCATTAGTTCTAGAATTTCAAATTGCAATGGGTCATAGTGGTCATTGTCACAAGGACGTACTTAATTAGTTTCCATCCCTCAAAATAAGACGATGGGGAGAGTCAACATCGGCGCCGGTTTTTTTTTTTGGGAAAGGGCCAAGGAAGACCGGGCTGGCCGGAGACTTGGACCGACCGAAACATGTCATGTGTAACTCGGAAAGGGCCAAGGAAGACCGGGCTGGCCGGAGACTTGGACCGACCGAAACATGTGATGTGCAACTCCTATGGAGTTGTTTGCTGTTGGGACTTATGGGGGTGTTAATTGTGGTAACTATCGAGGGGACATACCCTTAATTATGTTGCGGTTTGAGTTCCTCGCCAAAATAATTGTGATCACGTTTACTCTCAGATTCCGTGCAACTCAGACGGACTAAACCTAAGACCATCTCCAATGGTGATTTCTAAAATTGAGTTCTTATCCTACTTGTCATGGTACTTTAATAGATTTCTATCCTAGTTAGAAGAGTTTCTACATAGAAATTATATACATACAAAAATACTCTTCAATGGTTCTCCATTTCTATCCTATGTGTCACATAGTAAAAGGACCAATTTAATGGTGTGGGGCCCAATAATAATTGTCATGAGAGATAGGAGAATTTCTATGAGAGTTTCTACATGTAGAAACCCTCATAGAAAGTTTCCATCCTACATCATTGCCACCTAGGATAGAAATGGTGATAGAAATCACCATTGGGAGAAATTTTTTCTAAAATTGATTTCTTCCATAGAAATAGGGAAGATAGAAACCCCCATTGGAGATGGTCTAAGTCCGATCAGATAAACCGTCCATGTGCTGGGCTAGGAACGAAGATACTCGAGCGCAGATTCAAACTCGGATTAAAATATTTGAACCCTAGTAAAAATCGGATTATGACCGGATTCACGTGTCAGATTTACCCAAATTCAATTATGCCAGTTCAGCATATATATATATATATATATATATATATATATATATATATATATATATATATATATATATATATATATATATATAGTTTTTTCATCCAAAATCTTCAACTACTTATCATAAATCATATTTTAGTTTGTATTTTGTAATAATTGAAACATAATTGCTATTTAATTATGTATTTAATATTAATCTTTTTTAAAATTATTTTAAATATCATATTATAGTCCGATAGAGCCAATGGACCCAACCTAATCCAAGAAAGTTGGGTTCTTTTATATTCCTCCGGGCTCGGTTTTGAACTTCATATGTTGAACCCGATGTCGGATCGGACTTGGACTCGGACTAGATGTATGATTTATCGGGTTTGGCTCGGACGGAGCTCAAACCCAATCCAACCCACAGAGTTACACAGCTACTCTCTGCTAGTAAATAGGGATGCCAATTGAACCTAACCCTTTTTTAATCAATCCGGACTGCAGTCCGGACCAAATAGTAAACCTCAAGATGTGAAGTGGTTTGGACATAAATCAGATCCAGTCCGATCTAGCTCGAACTTAGTTCTGGGCCGGCCCGAATCAGATCCAAACTGATTAACCTAAACCGAGTTCTGGGTCGAACTGGATTTGAAATTTTTTTTTTTGGTTCAATCTTACAACCTGGCAAGTTAAACAAAAAAGCAATTACAGAAAAAATAGTAAATGTTTTCAAGTGGAAGGAAAGTCTAATTTTGTTTCCGTATTGAGTTAAGAAAGTGTCAAAGATGTAACAAAGAACACATTGATTCAAGTCTTGAGGCTTACGGAATCTAGGCATTGGAAAAAAAAAAGTCATTCATTTTCTATGTTTGGATGTACAAAGTAAAGAGAAGAAAATAAAATTGATTCCCAAATGAAAGAAAAATAGTAAATTAATGGTTCCCCCATCCAGCTAAAGATTCACATTCCCACACTAAGTATTCATTTTATCTCCTAATTCCCTTTATCTTTTCAAACACCGAAAAAAATGAATAAAAATGACAACTTCCTTTTATTTTTCGATTCCGTGAACCAAACGAGTTCTATGATTCCTATGAAGCAAACTACATTGCTACAATCTTTGGAGCAAATATCCATTGTTGGATTGAGACTGTAGTTTCTTATTCTTCATTGCTACCATCTTTGGAGCAAATATCCTTTGTTGGATTGAGACTGTAGTTTCTTATTCTTTTGGTTGTTAATTACATTTTTTATTCTTGTTATACTCGTTCAAACCATGAATTAGGAGAGAGATTACTTCTGTCAGGGTTTGTTTCCTCAATAATGAAATAAAGAGTGGTTAGCATTTTATGATTTTGTATTGCATTCTCTGCTCCCTTTTCACTACAAGCACGAGCGTGCTAGTAATGTTTTTGAAATCCATAATGAAATAAAGAGTGGTTAGCATTTTATCACTCAGGCAGAGTTATACAAGGTTTAGATTCATATTTGAGATAAATTATTCAGTTAACCGGACTCACCATAATAAGGCTTGATTTTTTTCCACTTCATGAATGAGTGCATGCAATGGCAATCTTTATTCTCCTTTTTAATCTTAAACTTTTATACCATTAAGTAAGAAAAATCAACACTCATACTAAGTCCGGCTCACGGAATAATTTTTCCATATTTTGACCATCAACCTATGGCTATGCATTATTGCTGAACGATGGCCTCATCTTTGGAATAACAAGAAACCGACATACATGGTACTATCAATTATGGAAGTTGGAGTTTAGTCTAAATTGCTCATTATTAACCCGGTCCATTATTTCATGTTGAGAAAAATCCAAATGTGTGCATTTCAATATATGAGCTTTCAGTTATTCTCTTGTACAGGTTGGTTAGTTCAAGTGATTTGTATGGCAGTACTGATGATTCCAGAAACATATAACATGGGCCTCATAGGCCTCTTAGGAATCATAGGCCTGATGATTCCAAATGTTAAACAAAAAAAAAAGAGTATGGTAGCGTTTTCAAGTGGACAATGTTCAAATTTATATAAGAAAGAAATTTTTTCTTTTGTTACCATTTAGTTTTTTTTTTGGACATGGACGTGGACGAAGGACACAAAGTAACGTTTTGATGACACATTTCGCAAGTACGTATGGGGAGCGGTGGTTCCGCGCGTTCTGCAGATCTATGGTTCCGTGGATTCCGCAAGACCGCTTCTGCGGACATGCAAGTCTTCTATTATGTTGTCACGATTTTGTTGTTGTTTGGTATGTTCTGTTTTGTAATTGTCCTATTTATATGAAGTTACTACTGCTAACCATCTACTTATTTGGGAGTTACTCCATAGTTTTTAGTCCACGTTGTTGGTTGATAGTTACTGCTACTAGGGGTTGACTCACCTATATAAAGTATATGTTCACTTGTACAAAATACAAGATAGACGAAGAAGAGCAGCAACCGAGTGCCTTGTCCGTGCATTGTCCGACGACACTTTTGTGGTTATTATCAAGTTCTCTTCTTGTTTAACCAATTCCGTAGTCTCGGTCTATTCAAGACGTACGCAAAATTTTCATGATTTCAACAACAATCTCATAACTTGATTCTGTAATTTTTCACAAGATTGTTAGAATATTTTCAAAATCCAACAATTGACACTCGTACAAGTCTTCCAGATTGCAGCTTTCACAAACTTGAAAAGGTATGTGGAGAGCACTACAATAATTAGAAGAGGAAGATCAATCTGAATCTTCATCTTGCAAATATGGAGTATGTTCGAGTTGAGCTAGTACTGATGATTCCAGAAACATATAACATGAGTGTTAGTGCAAATGTGATTATTGCTCTGCAGCAATGGAAGGGAGATAATTGTTTTTCACATAGAACAAGTAAAATTTGTTTTGTATTGCAATGTAGACAAAATGGGTTACAACTCTTCACCGAGTGTACAATTATATATCTAAAATAGGTAAAAATAAATATGGAAAACTTTGTTGATGGAGTTTTGACTAGCACATGATTACTTTGCTTCGTTGACGATCCGAACAAAAAAAAAATTTGTACAGCGACGGGAAGTAACTCTGTTTTTTACCCTCAGCTCTTACGAATTCTTAGGAATATTTTAGCGGAAATGTTAACTTACCTGCAGGCAGGCCAACCCGTCCGTCTGCGTGGCACTCTCCTATTGCCCCCTTATTCGCATGGGGTCCATGTCGGCGCCTGCCAACATTTGGTCATGGTTGTCTACTTGTCTGTAACGTCCATCCACAATGGCGGTCAGGAACATGCAAAGGACGTTATGTGGAGTGTGATCCTTCGGAAGAGGAACCTGCCGCGTAACTGATGGCCAGGAGTATGCCATGGAAGCTACATTTTTGTGGAGGCAGCTTCAGCATGAGTGCAACACAAACTTAAACTGACAGAGCCATTTTAGCACACTCGGTCATGTTCGATTCCAGACTGGTCTCTTTTGTTTATGAACCCTAAACCGGACAGGAAAAAAAAAATCTAAGAAAGAAGCGGATCATACCGTGGAATTGTGGGTAGTTTGAGCAACCACCCATTTCCTTGTCATTCTATAACTCCTTTCCCTCTTTCACGCGTACTCTCCACTCCTGATCTCTTTATATATCCACATATTTGTAAGAGAGAGATCAGAACATACCAGAGATATTACAGGGAAGAAAAAAAAGGATAGAGAGAAATCTTTTCATGTGAATTCAAACAGAAGAACAGGGCAGATCATGGTCCAGGATGGCCGAGGCGACCATTCAGAACCCACGGATTATAATTTATGAGGGCCCAAAAAAATAGTTTGAAAATAATAAATATGTTAATAATTTTGTATATCAAATAGAACCATTATATATCATGAGCCATGTTAGACACAAAGTTATTATATAATTTTAGTTATTTTAATATTTTTTACATTATATATGGGAGGCTATTTTGAAAGTTCGTCCTGAGCTCTCATGAGTTCAGGACCGACCCTGCAGAAGAATTTACATAGGCTCTTATGTGAACCATAGAGATAAATTTTAGGGATATTTAGTAATAGGGACTCGCATAATAGTTGAAATTATGATATGGATCTTCAAAATGTCCGACGTTAATATTTGGGTCTTAATATCACTGTTCACTTGCCTACATGAACAGTGATTTTAATACTCAAACACTAATGTAGGACATTTTAGAGACCAAATCCTAATATCAACTATTATGTGAGACCATATTACTAAATAATCCTATATTTTATATGCATCTCTTGGCGTATTGGAGATCAAAGAGTCACCTTTCGAATTTATCAGGTTAGTCATTATTTATTTTTTATTTTTTGAAAGAAGATAATTGTGGCGAACGCTCCCACCGAAAATCGATCTCATGACCATTCGGATCGCATGCATCTCTCTTAACCACTAGACTAGAGATCATTTGCAAAAACTTGTATTGTGTAAGTTTAACATGGTAACCACTATATCACAATTCTTTTAATTAGTCATATATATATATATATATATATATATATATATATATATATATATATATATATATATAATGCTTCTAAAATTCAGTATTTTAAAACATAATATTCAATATTTCATCATTTTATTTTAGCTAGCAAGGCAAATTGTGTCTTGGCTGTGCTAGACTAGTTAATTATTTTGAATTAAATGGTGATTTTTAGAATTTTTATAAATAATTACTTAGTTAATTATTACGGTATAATGTTTTAAGTCATAGTTGAGTTATGGAGTACAAGATGACTAGAAACCGTGGCACGGATAGTGCAGTGGCGTATTTTGACTAGTGTATTAGCCATGGTAGGGAAGGCCAAATCATAAGTGTGTCCGAACTAGGAAAACTAAGCTAAGTTGTGACATGACCCTATAAATAATTTAAATTTTTATTATTAAGCATATTGACTTTTAGGAGACCCGGTTAGACCGAACTAGCTCGGACCTGACCCAAACCCAAACTAGCCCGATTGGACCCGAACCGAACCCAAGCCAATGTAGTCATGCGGTGTGTCCAAAAATGTCTATGTCAATATATATATATATATATATATATATATATATATATATATAATTTGTGTATAAAAAAAAATATATATATATATATAATTTGTGTATAGGTTACTTATTTAATAATGTAATAAATATATTCCGTAAGTATTTGTCATATATATAATATAGGTGTCAATATTATTTGATATCCAAGTGACATTTTTATCTAAAAACTATGACAACTATTTTGTGAATTTTGTGGATCTTTTGATTATATGCATGCATACTTGCGTCTTTACCTATGAAATAAATATTAACAAACATCATGAACCATCGTTATCGTAAAACTACCATTATTTGACTTGTTGAATCCAATCGAGCCCAAACACCCTACTTTGACTCTCAAACCAATTCCTATTAGACCTGTACACTACCCCACACTAATCCCCTACTCAACAATATATATTTTGCACACTCGAAGCCTTGTAGATGCACAAATAGACAACAAACTTCATATTTAAGACTCCGATAGTGAACCTTCTTGTGCACTTGCACTCAAATCCAACCAAGACCAAACAACTTGACCCAAGTGAACCCAAAGCCTTACTAAGGGATAAACCAAACCCCATAGATCTGAACTATAGGTTAAAGCCCACTAAATCTCTTCAATGGGCCCAACAACCAACTCCTTACATGAAGCCCAAGCCTCCCCTCTCAAAACCCTAACCCTAACTTCCTTCCATCTTGTGGCCAACCACTCTACAGCCCTCTCCCTCTATTCCACGACCTCTTCCCCTTTTGTCACGACCCGCACCCACTTTTCGGACACGAGCTCGTGAGCAAGCCAGCTACGTATCGAGCGGACTCCAGCCCAACTCGAATACGTAAACGCTGTCAAGGCTATGGTATACTGCCAAATCATGGCAATACAATCTATATCTCAATCTACAATAAGATAATAAAACATGAATGACCACTATGGGTCGTGGTCTGCAGCCCACTAGCATATATGTCCGATAAGACTCTAAAGGAAATAACAAAAGTCTAAAACGGAATCAAGAAACATGATATCTCATGTTGAGAAATGTAAAGCACGAAAGGATAACAAACGTAATAATGATACCTAAATTTCATAAGAATCGTAAATCCTCCTCCATCCAGAACTACTAGCTAACTCCATGCAATCGCTAAACCTGAAGAGATCATCAGGTCCTCAGAGGACATAGCAAGATACATAATATACATGCCTATCTAACAGTTTTATCATGCACAAGAGGATAAACAAGAAAACAGGAACACGACAAAAAACTACGAACACGAACACGAACACGAACAACTACGCGTAAATGAACTGCCAAGCGAACAATGAACACGAGATCAATGGAAGAACCAAACCCTCGTCCCGAGTGTGGACTCACGGGTTTGAACTAATCACTAACCCTCGTCCCGAGTGTGGACTCTCTGGTTAGTACTAACCCTCGTCCCGAGTGTGGACTCTCTGGTTAGTTTACGGCAAGGCACCCTCGTCCCGAGCGTGGACTCTCCGGTGCAAGTATAACATCCTCGTCCCGAGTGTGGACTCTCTGATGTAAACACCCTCGTCCCGAGTGTGGACTCTCTGGTGAAAGTCAAGTCAACACCCTTGTCCCGAGTGTGGACTCTCTGGTGCAAGTCAAGTCAACACCCTCATCCCGAGTGTGGACTTTCTGGTGTAAATAATCGACATCCTCGTCCCGAGTGTGGACTCACGGATGTAAACAGATCAAGAAAAATACCCTCGTCCCGAGTGTGGACTCTCTGGTACCAAGGAAACAATATCGAGGATTTAGCAGTTTAATTACACGTACTCGTTCTATGACACGACTCAAGCAAGGTATTGACGAAAAACTCCCAGTGTGAACCACAAGACCAAACATGAACACTAATATATACAATGAAAATAACTCAAAAGAATATAATACGAAAAGCACATGTCCATAAACAACCAAAATTGAGAAATGAAATACAATGCATGTAAATAAAACTTTAGAGGAAGGCAAGGTATACTTGCCTGGTGGTAGCGCGAAGAACCAATAAGACACCGACAACTGGTACACCATAAAGTCCAAAATCCACAATTGTCTCCGAAAGCTGAAACAAACATTGCCAACATTCTCAGAATAGTCAAATTAGCTAGGATTGCCTGTCCTTAAGTCCAATTCTGGATACAGGGGCAAAACGGTAATTTTGGGCCAAAACGGTGTCCGCCGTTGGACCCGCTTTGCACCGAAAAGCATGCCAAAGTCTATGATCTCTAAAGTCGTCAAACTATATGTCAACAGGTCTGGTTTTCCGATACGAACCCAACCGTATGTCCGAAGTTGGATTCCGGTGGGCCGTGCACAAAATCACCCGTTGAGTTGGACCGTGGGGCCCGCAAAACGGCGATCCGATCAACTATCTCAGAATCGGACCAAACTTGGCATACAGAACCAGAAAAATGATACGGTCCTGATGGCGCAAGTTTCGTCTCAATCTGACGAGCGTGCACGAAGTAATTGGAAAATTTGTACAGAGGTCGATATGGTGAATTTTGACGGATACGTATCAAATTCGTCGCGCACACGCGACCAATTTGAATTTCGTCAAAGCCCACATGACCATGAAACCGTTACGCACCTTTTGATGCTTTCGGTTCGGGACCACGTCGCCCGGATTGGCGGGACGCACGTCGTATCGGACAAATTTTCTAGTTTTTGAAACATGTTTTTCATGATTTTCAATCCAATTTCTACTACTGTCTAATCCACAATAAATAAAACTATTAATGAGATTTCCATGCCCTATATGTTGTCTAAAAGTCTCTTCAAAAAGATTTCTAAAATTCTTAACAGGTTGATCAGGATTCGCCTTCCAATTTCGATTTTCAATTTGAAAACTGTTCTATTTTGGATCAGTTTTTTGCCAAACTTCGGGCTCGGTTTACGATGCACATGACGCAAAACAAATCAAAATATTTGAAGGGAATCGGAGTTGGTTATATTGTCAATGTACCTGTGAAGACGACGCATAAAACGGCACAACGAGGCGACGGAAATCTCTACGCGAAGTGAGGCTCGCGATCGCTTTATCGCTGCTGTCGTTCTTGTTCCTTGGTGCGCGTGCTGTCTCCGCGGCGGCCTGGTCGACTCCGGTGCATGGCGGTGGTGCGCGGCCACTGGGTGGGTCTCCAGGAAGTCCGGGGTGGTGGCATCGCGTGGGATTAGGGTTTTGGTTCTCACTTTAGCTGAGCGGGGAGAGGTTTCATCGCTGTGATATAGGGTCGGGCTCGGGTTAGGGGTTGAAGGGTCGGGTTGGCTAAGCTGAATGTTGCTGCTGCTTTGGTTGTATTCTCTTATTCCTTTTTCTTTTTCTATTTCTTATATGTAACTACTCTACATATGTATATATATATATATATATATTTTATATATGTAACTACTCTACATATGTATATATATATATATATATATATATATATATATATATATATATATATATATATATATATATATATATATATATATATATAAATAAAAAAATAATATATATATATATATATATATATATATTCGAAAGAGCAATTTATTGAAAGGGAAGGGGTGGCTCCAAAAGAGCATTACAATAAGTACCATAGGCAAGAAAACACAAAAAGGCCTTGGTAAACAAAGTAGAAAACAGGAAACAAAGTAGGACACGCAAAATTAGTAACAGTATAAATTCAAAATTTCGGAAAACCGAAATTCGGAATTTTTGAAAATTTGAACGGTTATGGGCGGTCAGCCCTGATGGGTTGCAGGCGCGAGACCCGAGTAGGCAGGCGCGGAGTCCGAAAGGAGCGCCAGCTACGGGCGCTCAGTCCGAGGGTGCACTGCCCGAGGGGGCGCGCTGGGCGAGGAGGCCTCGGGCCCCCTCCGGCGCGTCGCCCGAGGTCAGCTACGCTCCGTCGGGGGAGGCCGTCCCAGAGCGGCACGGACGGAGGCTAAACGAAGGGGGGGAGCTCCGGCGAGGAGTGACGGGGAGCCGGTGGCTACGATGTCGAAGTCTAGGAGAGTGAGGGAGAGAGGCAGGGGGGAGGCTGAGAACTACGGCGGGGGATTCAGTAAAGGGGGGGCCGGCGGGCTCCGGCGGGGGAGACCGAACGGCGGGGGCTCCAGCGGGGGAGTCAGCCCGGAGAGTGGGGACGGATGGGGGGCGCATTCCAAGGAGGGTGCACGTCCCAAGGGGGTTCACTGCCCGAGACGGGGGCGCGCGTCCCGAGGGGCGGTGGGGAGCACGGCCCGAGGGATGGGGCACGCGAGACGAGGGGGTTGACGCAGGCGGAGGGGAGCGGGATCCAGCACGGAGGGGGCCGGGACGCTGACGGAGTGCCGGAGGGGGAGAGAGGGAAGAAAACGGCCGAGCGGCCCCGCCGGAGGAGGCGGTGGCTCCGACGCTGGCGGCGATCTGGAGAAAGTGAGGAAAGGAAGTGGGAGGGGACGGGGACGGCGGAGGAGAGCGCCGGAGACTAGGGCGTGCGTCGCAGGACGGGGACAACACGGCCACCGCCGGAGAGGGGGACGCTGCACATCCCGAGTTGAACTCCGGCGGGGGGGCCGGAGAGGGAGGAGGGGGAGGGGCCCCGAGGGGTCCGAGACGGGGGCGGGGAGGAGGAGGGAGGACGCTCCTGCTACGCTGAGGGCGGGCGCTAGGGACCACGGCGGGGGGAGAGGCGATGCCGGATGGGGGGAGGCTGCCGCGAGAGCTCCGAAAGAAGGGGGAGGATCTGGGGCGGAGGCTCGCCTGGGGGGGATTGGAGCGGGGAGAGGGCCCGCGGCCGAGGGCGGGGGCGACGCGGCGGCCGGAGCAGCGGACGAAGGGGGCGAGAGGGGAGCAGCCGAGGTCGGACGTCGAACTCGTCGACGCCTACGACGCCGAGGGCGACGACGCCGAGGCGGGAAGCCAGCTGGTGGGGGAGGGAAGACCCCCAGGGGCTGGGTCCGGGCAGAGCCCGGTGATGGAAGGCCGATAGGCAGGAGGAGATAAGCCCCATGCGGCTGGGCGGACCAGGCGAAGGACTGCCGACCGTGGAGGCGAGGGACGGGGGAATGGCCTCCGAGGGGGAGGAGGAAAAATAGGGGGGACGGCCGGGCCAAGAAGGCCGGCCGACCAGCCGAGCCGTTCGGCCGCAAGGAGCGGCGAGGGGAGCAGAGGGGCTCCGCTCGGGCGGCTACTCCTCAATATATATATATATATATATATATATATATATATATATACACACACACATGTATCTATATACTTCTATGCATATACACATATATGTACCTTATACACAAATACATATTCATATATTTATATTTATACACATACACACATATATTCATATACATGTATACATACACACATATTATATATATATATATATATATATATATATATATATATATATATATATATATATATATATATATATATATATATATATATATATATACATACACATACACACACACACACACACACACACACACACACACACATATATATATATATATATATATATATATATATATATATATATATATATATGTACACATACACACACACACACATATATATATATATATATATATATATATGTAAAATATACACATATTTTATATATATTTATATATACATATACGTATACACATATATAATGTATATTTATACGTACACACATATATGATAACAAATAATATACATGTATATCCATAAATAGATATTCAGAAAATTATAAATACAAAACCTAGCAATAATCCGATCACCATTAAATATTAGTACAATAATTCATATAATCAGTTTTGAGGAATTTATCTGCTAAATCCAAAATAAGTACAAAATATTTGCACTTATCAGAATATGTCAATACAGCCGTATTGGTCTCACTACATGCTCACATGGGCTTGTGCTCACTTCGAGTCCAGTCCGGGCTGGTTTGGTACAACCAGGTTAATTAAAAGTCCAATAATATTAATAAATAACAATTTAATTATCTATAGTGGTTAAGTCGTAACTTGGCCTGGTTTTCCTAGTTAAGACATCACTATGGCTCGGCCTTCCCCTACCATGGCTAAATACTAGTCAAAGCACGCCACTGCACTATCCATGCCACGATTCCTAGTCGCCTTGTACTCTAATTCCTAACCATGACTAAAATCATCTATCGTAATAATTATCTAACTAATTATTTATAAAAATAAATTTAAAAAAATCATCATTAAATCAAATAAATAAATAAATAGATATTTCAAAAATATTTTCGGAAAGGGAAGCTACAAATCTACCCACCTTAAAATAATTTTGTCCTCAAAATTCTAATTCACAACTATGCCTTAAAAATCAAAGTCTACTGTTACCTTAATATCCTCAAATTTAATTTCTCAAAATATTTTATGACATTCTCTAGTCATTTTATAACTCCGAATACTTGAGGACTTCTATCCACCTTTGGTCACACTACTCCTCAAAACACGGTCACTAAAATCTTCTAGCTAGTTGCTAACAAGTCTACCAACAGATATCTAGGCATATGGCAACCATAATCCTTCATATCTATAAACAACCAAATATTCAATAGTCAAGCAATATTATACTATAACTTAAGAATTTTTGATAAATTCTAGACAGCACGATTGTTCGTCATCCCGGAATAGGAAGGGACGAGAATCAATGGTACGGAAAGCAAGAGAGTATAATCGAGAGTAAATATGGAGTTTTCAAGGACGTAGAGAATTTCTAGGAGAATTTTCAAGGCAGAGTGGATTGAGATTTCTAGGGTTTAGTCATATTCGCAGGCTCGTATCAGTACAGTTACGTAACCGATACGATATGCTCTGACCTGCTTGGGCCACCAAAAAAACTTGTCACGACCCGCACCCGCTTTTCGGACGCGAGCTCGTGAGCAAGCCAGCTACGTATCGAGCGGACTCCATCCTAACTCGAATACGTAAATGCTGTCAAGGCTATGGTATACTGCCAAATCATGGCAATGCAATCTATATCTCAATCCACAATAAGATAATAAAACATGAATGAACACTATAGGTCGTGGTCTGCAGCCTAGTAGCATATATGTCCGATAAGACTCTAAAGGAAATAACAAGAGTCTAAAACTGAATCAAGAAACATGATATCTCATATTAAGGAATGTAAAGTACGAAAGGATAACAAACGTAATAAGGATAACTGAATCCCACAAGAATCGCAAATCCTCCTCCATCCAGAACTACTAGCTAACTCCATACAATCGCTAAACCTGAAGAGATCATCAGGTCCTCAGAGGACATAGCAAGATACATAATATACATGCCTATATAATAGTTTTATCATGC